>BTHU01000022.1:37065389-37537889 GCA_036184795.1 Tokudaia tokunoshimensis | reverse complement strand
ACATTCTTAAATCATAGAATGATGACAGGAGATTAGCAGTAATTAACAACCAACAGAGGAAACATACAAAGTACAGCTAAATCTGTTAATTGTGATTTTTTTCTGCTTGTGAAGGAAAAATAATTACAATGAGAAGAAATGTAGAGGCTTATATAGCACCATCCAGAACACTTAAAGATGCAAAATTGGCTTTCTAATGGGGGAAGAGAGAAGAAGAGAATATTCAATGACATATTAAAAAAGAAATCTAAAATATGACAAACAAAAGCATAAAAAAAACAAAAAACAAACAACACACACACACACACACACACACACACACACAAAACTAAATTTTCCCGTGTAAATGAAGATTTCGAGAAGTTAAATAAATTCCAAACAAGACAAACCCAAAGAGATTTGTATCTAGACTAATTATAGCAAAACTCTCAAAAGAAAAAGTCTGCAAGTGGAACTCTCTTACTAGGATAACTAAAGTTTAAATGTCACACAGAGCAAGTTTAGCAAGGCTGAAAGGAAATAAGGAGTCCCACATGCTGACAATGCCAGTGGAAAATGATTCAGTCTTAGAAATATGAACTAATGTCTGCTATGACAAAGATCAACCTTTAAGTAACATGCTAAGATAAACATACACACACACACACAAACACACACACACACACACACATTTGTATGCATTGTCTGATTTTGTAAGGCTATTGTTTTAGAATAAGCAAATCTATAGGGAAAGACAGTACCTCAGCCTTTTTAAGACTAGGGAAGAGGTGTATGAGAATTAATGGATATTAACAATTAACATGGATCTAGCTTGACTGGTGACACATTTCTAAGTTTGTGTAGTTGAATGTATTGACTTACATTTTAACAGCATGTGTCTGGTATATTGAACTCAGGTTCTCACCAGTTGTACAACATAAAGTTTACCCACTGATCCATCTCCACAACCTTTAAGGAGGTGTTTCTAAATTATATCTAAATTGAGCTAATATTATACAAATTGTTTTTAAAAAACCTTTTTTGCTTGATTGTAATCATCTACACAATGATGTGTACTAGTTATCTCCTCTTTCACCCATTTAAATCATCTTTTGACCAGGAGACTACCCTGTGCCTCAGGAGCTGAGTTTCATGGCTCTCAATAATGACTTCCCTATGGCACAGTCCCAGAGCACTTCTGGGGACAGTAGTGAAGGAAGAGTGTGAGTGAAGTTGCTTCCTGATGTGCATCAGGGATAATTCTGTGATCTCAGCCAGTGATACAGCCCTGCCTGAAGGATGTTTTGAGTCAACTTTTGTGGTCTGGTAACTGTTCTCACTTTTTTTTTAATACTCTCTCTATTTATTCATGGTAACCTCAAGAAATGACTGGTCATGTTCTTAAACTCATGCAGACATTTTAAGAAACGCTTCCAGTAATTTGTCCCTTTTGCCACTCTCTACCTAAGCCTTATTGACCTTGTTTGTTCTTCCTTTCCTTGTCATTTCACTTGTTGGCTTTATACATAAGCAGCTGTCTGTACTGCTACAGCATCTATGCCAGTCTGTCTCAGCACAGACTTTTCTGATAATCGACCTGTTCTAACATGTCCTTCAGTAAACTGCTTAATATCTTTTTCCTCCTTACAATCAACTCTTCACCTACAACCAGCTTTGACTCCACCTTTTTACAAGATTAGAAAGCTGCCATTTCCTACCTCTTTTTTTAGTTTATTGGAACTGGGTTTTTGCTTTGGTTAAACAGTCTTCCTTTTTAGTTCTGTTTGCCATAATTATTATTATTTCTTTAAACTCTCTGCTTTAACTCACAATAAAAATAAGAGAAATAGTCAAAGGCCTAATACAGCAGTCATCAAGGACTGGTTTACACACTAAGGAAGAAAGAAATAACATGTCTTATTGTATCATGTTTATGATTTAGGGGCTATCCTGTGCTACTGCTTAGCAAGCAGACTACTATGAATTTTTATTTTATAGTTTACTGGCAGATGTATCACATAAAAATCATCAGCCATGATTTTCCTTTGTCTCTAATATAAACAATGGACCTAGATGAGAAGAATTTAAAATCCTCAAAGCTGAATATCTAAAAAAACCAAATCAAAACAAAAAACTAAAAAACATAAAAAGCGACTCACTTTTTATGTACCTGGTTGTGTCTATTTTCATCTTCTGTGGACCTCTTCATATTTCAATTCTAAAATATTTAGACTTTCTGTTATCATTTATCCCTTGTGCCATAAATGTGTGTCCTAAAATTTATTTAGTCACACAGTCCTTTTCATTTGCATTTTTTATTTGTCACACACCTAATAGTTCAACATTGGAGACACAGAGTTGCTCAATAAATATTCTTAAATTTGATTTATTACAGCTTTTATTGATTCTGTCTGCTTCTCCTCCATTCCATTCTGTTTGGTATAAAGCAGACAACATGTGCTATATCCTGAAACACAGCTCAGAGTTAAGAATCTCTGAGAAACTCTATCTGGTCTAACACATTCAAGTTCTACCGTTAGAAACCTCTAGGGATTTAAACATTGACTTTCCTTAATCCATTATCTCATCAATATTTGTTCCCATCTACTGCAATAGCAGGAGGTGGATAAGGGCTCCACAAATCTTTGCATTTGTTTGAAATTGGTGTTTAATGCATATTTATTTTTTCTTTCCAAAGCATTTGCAGAGAGCTAGGCTGTGAAGTCCCTTGAGGAAATGGTTTTCTCGACACTGCTTCTGTGTTTTCTCACACCCGCATAACTGACCCTGGAACTTGAAAACAGGAAAGCTGGGAAGGAAGCAGGTCTTCTGTTCATTCCAGTGAATCCACTGGGACACTGAGTATGCAGATATTTTCAGTTCTCTAAGAGGCTTAAGCTGCAGGAGAAGGGGGAGTATAAAGAAATTTATAAACTAGCAAACCAGTTGTAATTGCAGTGACCAGTGGTTTTTTTTTTCTATTTAATCAGGGTTGTTTTGATTTGCATTTCAACAAAAGTTCAAATAATTTTTATTATTGTAAAGTCTTAACTATACAACAAACTGAGATTTTTTGAAGCACCTTGCCCCAACCAAATGGTGGTTCTTCACAACTTATATAAGAATATCATCTTCTCAACATATATAAATACACAGATATTTGACAACAGATTAAACAAATACCTAGGCAACTGATGGATGGTTTTGTACTTTTTTTTGAACTCCTAATGAAGATATAGGGGATGTGACTTGGTTATTATATAGTATGGTAAGGTACTAAATTAAAAACATTCTTATAAAGAAAAGAATTTAGCATTTTGCCTCGAGTATTATTTGGAAAGATACTAATACTTAGAGAAGGTATTCTTCCTTCTGCCTCAGCATGGAGGCTAGGCTGGGAATTCAGCCTAATATGGAGGATGAAGAGACCCTTCTTCTGTAATCACTGCCCACAGACTTGTGTGGAGTGATGTCCCGTAGATGCTAAGCTGATAAATTATCTAGGAATACACATGGGAACACAAAGATAAAAACACTGAGTGGGTGTGACTAAAGTTCCTGCAGACATTTTGCCCTTCTATGTGATCAAATGATTATGGCATAGGACCATCCTGTCTACCACAAAGGGGCCATTAAAAGCCATTTTTTTTGTTTCATTTTTATAAGAATTAGATTTTCTATTTCCTTTTTGTAGAAAACAGCCCTCTGACTTTTGGAATAATTGGAAGTGTTAATAGATGTCATTGATAGGGAGGTCATAACATAGTGAACATATTTTTATGTGTGATGTTTTCCTGGCTCAATACGAAATTTTCCCAATGACCTTTACCCAGACGGGCCCATTGTTTTAGGGTTGTCACTAAAAAAATTCCCAAATTCAGTTTGATTATTTAGAGAATCATAGTAGGTGACTGTAAAACAACAAAGAAGTATTTACGCGGAGGACAGTGATCCTGGGTTGCTTTTGTCCTGTACTGTTTTTCAGCCATGTTACAAAAACAGGATGCTTTGCCGCAGGTACCACACACTGGTATGGCTTGTTGTGACTGGCTTTTTCCTTTCCTCTGACTCTCCCCTTTGTTTCCTTGAGGGATGTAGACATTACATCAAATTGTTCAAAATAGCATTGCTCTGTTATGAATGGCCACAGAGTTATTTGCATTACTATGAAGAAAAACTTGGTAGCACAAACCTTTAGCTTTCCTATAGAAAACAAATAGAAATCATATATGTATATAAAACACAATTGTATATATATATATATATATGTGTGTGTGTGTGTGTGTGTGTACATATATATGTATGTGTGTGTAAATTTACAGTACCAGATTTTATATCAACCTTTCCTATTTGAAATAAAAGAAGCCCATTTTTTTAAAGCAAAGAGTAAATACATTCTTTTAAAAAATGGAATAATAATTTTCCAAATAACATTTGACATGACTGGTTACAGATTTTTTTATGGTAAGAAATGATTGATAAGCCATAAAATTCACTAGTGCTTTAATGAAATAAAGAGAAAAACTGGCAATTCCTTCCACTTGTAAATTCACTGGATTTCCTTCAGAGACTAAAGTAAACATTCTGCAAGAATTGGAATTTGTAGCCCATGAAATATTCACATGGTTTCCTTTAAGATTCTCTTTTAGCTTTTATATCTAGTCATGTGACTATATAATTTTATTCTCATTCATAAAAGGCAGTTCTGCAACACAGTTCCTGTCAAGGACCAAAACTATTTGCATAGTCACCAAGATAGAATCTGGCCCTTTATAGTGGATCACACTCTGAACCTCGCTTCAGAGAACTCTTTCTAGAAAGCTCTAAAGCATCCTGTTTCCTCCTGTTCTCATTCAGACAAAGTTAATTATGGCATCTTATCCCACTCAGTGCTGTCCTGTAAAAGTTTTCACAAGAATGTGAATTATTTATTCACTATGGTAGTCTCTAGAAATGACTGAGCATTTGGAATGCTGCTAGTACATTTAAGCCTTTGATAAACATGCTAAGATACATATGATCAAAGAGGTTAGATGTTGTGTAAGGAACAGAGGGGAGGAGAGGACCTCTCACAGAAGGAGAAATAGAATTTATTTTTAAGGAGATACATGAGGAATATAGGAATGGGAAGACTAAACACTGAGGAAGAGTGAGGAAAGATAAGGGAGGTAAAGTAGGGAATGATAACTAACACTACAGACCATTTGAGAGGTCACGTTGAAATCTATTTCTATAGCAGCTTCTTAAACTATAGACATTAGAAAAATCTAAATGCAGTCATCAAATAACAGGGAGGTGAAACCCTCAATTAGACATCTTTTGTCACCAAGTAAAATCTCCACTGCCAGGGATTCAACATTTAGTTTAGTCTTTGGACAAAGGACACAGTGAAAACCTCCAAACAACTAAAACTTCTAAGTGGACTATTGGTTTCTTCCACAAACTCATGTCAAGTTCCTATGGTTAAAGATAACACATATATATCTCAACTCAGAGAAGATGATCTGGTATCTAACTAGAGCCTTTACCCCTATTGGTCAGTGTTCATGGTACAGAAAGTTCTCTGCATACTACCAGAGGAGAAAAGTATCTACCAAACCAGCTAAAATTCCTACTATCCGCAACAGTGCCCTGCCTGCATGACATAATAGACAACCATGAGACTCATCCACTACATAGACAAATCAGATTAAGGAGCTCAGAACAAAGAATATGTTTGAAGACATTTTCTTAGGAGAGAGAACAGTATTCCAAATTTCTCCTAAAACAGAGAGGACAAAAGATTTTCTATCCTTGTCTAGGAGGGAACTTCAAAGATGTTACTTAAAGGCACCCTATTCAATTGTCAAACACAATTTTTTTTATTCCAAGGAATCTGGTGAGGACAGAGCTAAATCATATATAAGGGATTACGGATGTTGCTAAAGGGTGCTCAAACAACACCTCCACATTAATCTGAAGCTCTAAAAGGGTAGGTGGGCAGAAGAACACCTTGATATCACTTAGCATATTAACCAGGGAAGTCATCTGGATAGCTCATCCAGTGAATAAGACTGTACATGTCTGTACATGTGTCTGTGTGTGAGTATGTGAGTCTGTACATATTTCTATGTGTTTATTTGAGTATCCATGTGGGTATGCAGGTATGTTTATGTGTATTTTTATGTACATATGTGTGTGTGTGAATGAGTATCTGTGTGAGTCTATGTGTTGTATGCATATGTGTGTGTATGTCTGTATTTGCATGTGTATCTGTATGTGTATGCATGTGTATTTGTATGCATGTGTCTGTGTGGGGGGGATCTATATATATATATATATATATATATATATATATATATATATATATATATGTATTTGTCTATGTGAATATGCATGTACTTGTGTGTATGTGTATATGAATGTATATCTGTGTGTATGTGTGTATTTATGTGTGTGCATGCATTGTGCATGTGTGTTTGTGTGTATGTGTGTATGAGTAAAGAACACAATGTATAGGGAGGGAGGAAAGGGAGGAACAAAGCAGAATAAGTTCCAAGTCAAATATGAACTTAATTTCTCCTATTTCTCAGCCTTTTCAGTAAGTGGTCAGTAAAATTTGCCCTGTCTTACACATTAAACAATCAAAAATCTTTCAACATGAAAACACTTCATTCTCAGTTGTATCTGTTTTCCAAGTAGAAATAAGATCTATGTGGTAAATTCAGTTCAGATCTAGTGAGAGATTACTTTTTTTATAGTTTCTGTGTGTAGACATTGAGTTTAAGAGATTTTATAGTTTACATTTTTGATGTGTCTATTTAATGTCTTAGGAGCCAGCACACAAGCAGTCAAGTGAGTACCACTGCCTGACCTGGTGTTGTTTGTGTCCATTTACTGCTGCTCCGCTGTGTTCCTGTAGCATGTGACTGCCCTCCCATCTTGCTTGTCTGCCTCATGAGCCTAGACATAGCTCTTGACTATAATCATCCTAGCACAATCTGCAATGCCTGTGACATGTATCATCCTGAAAAGCCTGACAAAGAGAGTGCAAATGTCATCACAGTGCAGCTTTCTCTCACCCAGTGGCTCTAGGCGCTGTCACTCTGCACTTTTTCATTCTCTGGATGGAAAATATTGGGCCACAGTCCTGACTATCTGCATGTAAAATTATCTCTTTAACTAATGTTATCACAAGACTTTAACAGGAGGGAAATAATCTCGTTCCCAGCTAATGCTGAATGATAATGTTTGCCATCCCTGATTTACTGAAGGTAATTGTTAATAGGTAAAACTTCAAAATCATTTAGAAGTATTGTATTCGAGGTCATCTGAGGAAAATTTTTTGTACCAAAAGATCTTCAACCCCTCACTCCTGCCATTTTAATTCTAAATGTAGCTGACTGATGTTGATAAAACAATATTGTTCCAGAGGGGAAAAATCATTGACTTCACAGAAAATATGAGTTGTATATATAGTAGATTTAGAAAACACCTTACTACTTCATATTTTTCCTAAAATTCTGACGAACTCTTGTATTTTTTAAATATTCCATAATTACAAGGATTATGTTTCACTTACAGTGTGATTACAGAGGTCATGTTTAGTTTAATTCTGTACAATAAACATTTAGTGGATTCTCCACATGTGCCATGTAACCAGAACCCAGACTGCAAATGAGATGAACTGCTCTCTCCAAAGGATTCCATGTGCAAATGGAAAGGGGGAAATAATTCAATACTTATGACCCAGAAATGCTGAGTCATGGTGGGAAAGAACCCTGAAATATTCCAATCAATGAAGGGAATGTTTGTTGAAGCATTCAGAAGGAATCTCATGGGCTGAGCAGCTCTGTGAGAAAAGTAAGTTAAAGGGAATATTTCTCATACTCAGACTATCAAGATCAAAGGCAAAGAGATAGAAAGACTTTCATTTTGATTTTAGTTTTTCTCAACTGCAACATATGAGGCAAATAGGGGCAGGTGGTGAAATGAGGAATTGTGGGGACCACTGAGAATCATACTTCCTTGCAAAGCAGATGAACCTATTACAGTCTTACATAGCTCTCAAGCCCCTTGTTTAGAGATGTAGCCAGTAGATAAAGAGTAGAATTGACGTGGAGAAAGCAGCTATTGAGTTACTCAAGAAATCAAAGGAAAAGATGGTGCTATTCTGAAATGAGAAGGTAGCAGCAGTGAGAGAAAATAAGGAGAAAACAGGATACTGGATTTATCAGGAGAAAAATTCCACAGACATCATTATATTTAACTTTGATAGTAAAGGAAGATCTACATCCCTTGGTTAGAAATTACCTTGGCACAAATGGATAATCAAGTGGTAACACTAGACATGAGATTACCAAGGCATAAAAGTTCTATTCTGGAAGCACGTACATTTCTATCTTCTTCATTTAAAAAATCTGAAGAGTAGATGACAATATAGTTATAAATTATGAAAATTAGGAGGCAGTTATTGGTGAATGGGTAGTATTAAATAATAAAATTGGACAGGAAACTGAGGCTCCATTTGTAGTGTACCAAGATTGGAAGTAGCCTGAAGGGAGACTAGGAGATATGTTAGTTACTTTTCTATTGCTATAAAGGTACAACAGGAACAAGGCAGCTCTTATGAAAGAAAGCATTTAATTGGGGCTTGCTTACCATTTCAGAGATTAGTCCATTATCATCATGGCAAGGAACATTGTGGCACAAATGACACTATGGTAGTGGCTGAATGCTACATTCTGATCCACAGGTTGCTGAGAAATAGAAACACTGGGTCTGACTTGGCCTTTTGAAACCTCAAAGCCATCACTCAGTAATATACTTCCTCCAACCAGACCATACATACTCCAACAAGGCCCCAGCTCCTAGTTCTTCTAATTCTTTCAAATAGTGCCACTCTCTGGTGAATAAGCCTTCAAATATATAGGATTTTGGGAGCATTTTTATTCAAATCACCACATATGCTAATGACAAGAAAAATTAGCCCAATGAGTATAGAAAAGAAGAATCCTCAGAGAAATAAGAGCTGAGCAGAAAATGCTGTTCCATAAACACATTAAATGTTCACAATACCCTATTTCCTATGTGCTTGTCTTGTTTATTCAGGTGAAACTTTGAGGTTTCTAGTATAGCACAATACTCTGGTCAATTTTCAGCTTGAAATAAAAGATCATGTCACTGTTGGTAGGAAAAAATATAAGCCTTTTGTCACTTTAATCTTTCAACAATTCAGAACTGGATAACTATCAGGAAAACAAAGATAAAAAGAGCTTAAGCACCATGTGTTAAATTTCCATGTCACCAGAACATCTTCCAGAATACCATAAAGGAGGAAATTACCTTTTTTTGACTATCTTCTCTCAGTTTTCAGTCCACTATTCTCAGATCTGCTGATTTTTGCCCACAGTGGTAGGCAGACAAAGCACAGAGGCAAGAAGGAGTAGAGGTAAGGAACTAGGGACTTTAGAGTTACATCCCTAGTGATCTCTTCCTTCTACCTACACCATCAACTCAAATTAGTACCACCTTTTCTGTTGGGAGAGAGCCATAACTCCAAGGCATAAGCCTATAGGGAACATGACTTATTCAAATAATCATGTCAAAGAGATAAATAAGCTTCTTAAAATCATGAAAGTAATACATTTGAGAGCTTTTGAGTCTTTGTAACATCACATTTTTTTTTTTCTTTTTTTTTTTTTTTTTTTAATTTAATTTTATTTTATTTTTTTAATTTACATTCCAAATCACTTCCCCTTTCCCGTTTCCTCCCTCCCCGAAAGTCCCATAAGCCCCCTTCCCTCCCTCTTTTCTCCGTTCAACCCCCTCTCATTACTCTGTCCTGGCGTTCCCCTACATCCAGTCTTTCCAGGACCAGGGGTCTCTCCTTCCATCTTTTTAGAAATCTATTGATATGCTGATTGTGTCTAGGGTATTCTGAGATTCTGGGTCAATATCCCCTTATCAGTGACTTCATACCATGTGTGATCTTTTGTGATTGGGTTACCTCACTAAGGATGATATTTTCAAGTTCTGACCATTTGCCTAGGAATTTCGTGAATTCATTGTTTTTAATTGCAGAGTAGTATTCCATTGTGTAAATATACCACATCTTCTGAATCCATTCCTCCGTTGAGGGACATCTGGGTTCTTTCCAGCTTCTGGCTATTATAAATAAGGCTGCTATGAATATAGTGGAGCATGTGTCCTTATTGCATGCAGGTAAAGTCTCTGGGTATATGCCCAGGAGTGGTATAGCCGGATCCTCCGGAAGTGTCATGCCCAGTTTTCTGAGGAGCCGCCAGACTGCTTTCCAGAGAACATCACATTTTTTAACCAGTATTTCCTTTTCTAGTTTTATGTAAGTTTCTCTTTCATGATTGGAAATCAGTTTGTTTGGGGTTGATGCCAATTGGCTGTGGAGCTCACTGTCGAAAACTTTTCACCAGTGTTTAGAAATTGACATTGCAAAGGGGAAATCATTTGGAATGTAAATAAAAAAATTTAGGAAATAAAAAAAATAAACAAATTTAATTCTGCCATTAAAAAACAAAAGAAATTGACATTGCTGTCATAATCTTGGGGACATGAAGTCGAGTATCATAAACCACTTCTCTTTGAACTGATCTTGGCACATACTGTGGATTAGGGAGACACTGTCAGCACTCAGTGTGGTATAGAGCAGGAGGCCCTTTAGCAAGTAGAAAGGAGAAGTGATGTGTATCAACATCAAGCCTTGAGGAATGAGAACCGCTCATTGCACTTGAACATGGCAAGTTCAGTTGAAACTTTCCAGAATCCTTTACTTAGAGATTTTCTTTATGCATATACAAAGGATCTACTGAACCCAGGAGACACATAGGAAGAGTGTAGGGTTAGAGAATGGGAGTAAACCAAGACAAGAATGCTCGCAAATGAATACATGTATTTTCAAATGTGTATGAATTTTCTGACAGAGAAATTCCTATCTACAGTAGTTATTCAAAATGGTCTAAGAGGTAAAAAAAACAGTGGAATTCCAATTGTTTTAATATTTTTAAAGTATAAAAAATTAAACACACAAGTGGAAACAATATTTAAAAATTCCATGTAGATATCAATTGGTTCAGAAAGTATCAATATATTGCATATTTTATTATCATTCCTTACCACTTATACATTCTAGATTATATTTATGTAATATGAACCATTCAAACTCTTTATATCCATGCTGATTCTCTAACGTGATAGTAATGTCCTTAGTTTCCTTTCCAATTTTTCCATTCTTCCTACCATTGTTCAATCTTCTGCAATGGGAATAGAAGTCCCACTGTCCTCATGCTTTTCATTCATCCTAACGTTCTGAGGAGAAACAGGGTACTGACACTAGTTTTATATCTTTTGCCAGTTACCCTGACAAAAATGATTTAAGGAAGAAAGAGATTTTATTAGTTTACAGTTACTATGTGGAGGTCAGGGTTCAAGACAAACATGCTAGTCACACCCATAGTCATCAGTAGAGATCAGTGAATGCCAGCATGCTTTCAACTCAGTTTTTCTCCATGCATATATAGTCCAAGATCTAAACTTAGGGCATTATTTCATCGTCAATGTGCTGGGTCTTTCCATGTCAACTAACATAAGCAGGAAAATCCTTACAGACTTGCCCATTGCTCACCTAGATAACTCCAGATAATTTCTCATTGAGATCTTTTTCCAGACTGACATCTGAGTTTTCAAGGTATCTCAAACATCATTTTCAAGAAATTTTATAGAGGTTTTCCTTTAGTGGTATGGTCTAGATGCTACCTTTGAGAAATGTATTTGCATGGGCAGACTGAAAGATCCAAATTTAAATATTTCAATGTAGTTCTACAAAATATATATTCAGAATATTATATGTCTTTGTAGCCCAAATAATCAGGTCTCACCTCTTACTTCTTATGGCACAGACATGATAACAAGCTTATTAACTATTTTGGTATAATATATTATTAATGGCACAGGTCATTGGATAAAATATATATATATTCAGAGAGTTTAATACAGTTAGAAATAAATAGTGCAAAATATTATTTTTGACAACTTATTAAAACTTTAAGTATAATTCCAAACCCTCAGGCTACTTGATTTTTTTTAAAGTTAAATTCTTTTCTGCAATGGCAGTATATGACACTTGTCAAAAAATCAGAGCCATGATAGCTGCAGGCAACTTTCCAAAAATAAAATAGCAGTATCCATCAGGAAAGTGCACATGCCTTGGTCTGCTTTAATGGACACTAATTCCTATAGCTATGTTTTGCCGGTGACTAAGCTAGAAAATACTGTTCTCTGTGTTATAATATTAAGCAATTACACTTTGTTCACCAAGGTGCAAAATCAGAATGGCAGGTTGCATCTCATAAGCCTGAGCATTAGAGAGGGCTGTCCTTTCTCAATGATCGAAGAACAACTTTGCCTCCTCTACTGCCTTACTTTATCTCTACCTCCACTTCTAGCTGGGATTCTGTAACCCATGCTGAAATATTCATACACATGGTCACCTAAGAGCTATGCAGGATAATAATAGTGATAGTGAGTAACATTTTGACTCTTAATAATCTGTATTTTAAAGGTGTTTTCTCTATATATGTTCAGATAATCACAACATCACAGGATGAAATATTATCGTCATCATCAACATCATCATTATCTGAATTTTTCCAGCAAAGAGTATGTAAATCTTCAGTACTCCTGAGCACTTGGTTCACCTGTGAAAGGTCTACCCTTTCACATGTAGTCTCTGTGATTTCTTATTTGAGATATTGCTGTCCTTCCACTTGTTAAGTTTTCAGTGCTACCAGCACAAAGTACGACAAGTGATGTTGTTTTAAAGTAACAGAAATATTGTATTTCACTAGTTTGATGGAAAATCAAGGTGCCAAGAAAATCACCCTCCATCTGAAAACTAGAGGACAATTCGTTCACTCCTCTTCCAACTGTTGGTTGGTAAGACTCTTCTGGCATTCCTTATATGCTGGCATATGGCATCATTGCTAGTCTTCATCTATACATTTAGTTCTTCGTTTTTTTATTTTGTCTATTGTCTTTCCACCATGCATCTTTTTCCAAGTTATTGATGGTTTTCTCTTTTTTCTTTTCCCTTTCCCTTCTTTACTTTTTCTTTCCTTCATTCCCATTATCCTTTGATTGTCTTCATTTTCTGATTGTTTGTGTCATAAGGTCTTGTATAACAAACATGTGACTCTAAAAGTCCTGATTACATCATGAGTCATTGGTTGTTATATGTTGTGGGATAAGATACAACTCCTAGTACTTTGTTTTTACTAAAGGTAAGAGACACAAAAAGGAATAGGATATGATCCTACTTTTCCTGAGAAGTGGAAACACATCTCTTGAACAGTAAAAGTCAACAGTGATAAATGAAAGAAATTATTCTACCTAAGTTCAACTTGATGAATCAATGTGTTTATTGAGCTTAAACAGAGGTACATGCATGAAAGGTTGCTTACTAGGATACGGATAGATTTTCTACTGCTTCTTTGAGACCCATTATCTTACCCATAGCTATTTTATTGTTTATTTTGTTGCCTTGACTACAGGAATATGAACTCCGTAACTCAACATAACAATCTATATTCCACAACGGTCATATTACACACAGAAAGAATAGCATATTACACATCTGCCAACAAGGGTCTGATAGTAACTGAATAGTCATGGATTAAATAGATAATCAACACAAATTCATAAAAAAATTGGAAAATGGCAGTTATGATACTAAGAAGGTTGGAAATTTTTGAGAAAGTCAAGTTGAGCTGAGTTAGCTATTTCATGCAAAAATGCTATTCAGTTATTAGAAAGGAGAATGAAAAGTTCAAAAACAGGATATAATTTGAAAGTTTTAAAACATAAGATTTGAGTCTGGAACAAATTTGTATAAGAGGAAAGAAATATGGTGAGAAATAAAGCTGAATTAGTGGACATAAGACCATAAAACTCCCATGTACTTTGGATTTGATCTACTGAGATTTCTTTGGGGTTACATATAAAATATATTTAGAAGAATTCAGGGCTCAACAGACTGGCAAGAAATGATGAAAGAGGAACACTCCTCCACTGCTGGTGGAATTGCAGGCTGGTACAACCACTCTGGAAAGCAGTCTGGCGGCTCCTCAGAAAACTGGGCATGACACTTCCGGAGGATCCGGCTATACCACTCCTGGGCATATACCCAGAGACTTTACCTGCATGCAATAAGGACACATGCTCCACTATATTCATAGCAGCCTTATTTATAATAGCCAGAAGCTGGAAAGAACCCAGATGTCCCTCAACGGAGGAATGGATTCAGAAGATGTGGTATATTTACACAATGGAATACTACTCTGCAATTAAAAACAATGAATTCACGAAATTCCTAGGCAAATGGTCAGAACTTGAAAATATCATCCTTAGTGAGGTAACCCAATCACAAAAGATCACACATGGTATGAAGTCACTGATAAGGGGATATTGACCCAGAATCTCAGAATACCCTAGACACAATCAGCATATCAATAGATTTCTAAAAAGATGGAAGGAGAGACCCCTGGTCCTGGAAAGACTGGATGTAGGGGAACGCCAGGACAGAGTAATGAGAGGGGGTTGAACGGAGAAAAGAGGGAGGGAAGGGGGCTTATGGGACTTTCGGGGAGGGAGGAAACGGGAAAGGGGAAGTGATTTGGAATGTAAATTAAAAAAATAAAATAAAATTAAATTAAAAAAAAAAAAGAAAAATACAGAAATGAAGCTGCCTAATTTCTCGTTGAACAACTTGTTGGAAAAGTTGGTCTCTGCATGTGAGATAAGATTTAGCAAAAGATACATATAGAGGAGGAAAGGTTAGTCATTTCATTTGATGGATACTTGAAGAATTTGTGTTGTCTAAGAAGTGAGCAATTTGGTCTTGCTGATTCAGTTCAACCTGTGTGTTTGGAATGTTGCTCAGGATTAAATGTAGACATCATTCATGGATCTAAGACATAAAGTTCTCCTAGGAGCCATTATGTGAATGAGAAGACAGAGTCTCCAATAGGTCTGAACTAAAATTCTTAATGAAAATATTAAAAATCAACTTGATGGCATACAGAATATGAACATTTGCTAGTATGGTACATAGCCACACTAGCTCAATGAGGACTCTAACAAAATCATTCCCACAGTGAAATTCCTCACAACTACAAACTCTATGGATCACATGGAGTATCTAAAACACCCATTGTAAAGTTATTAGTCAGATCAATGCAAATGGACAGAAGGCAAATATTCAGGAAGCAGTACTAAGCCAATGACAGTGGAGATATTTCCAGTTAACACGTTTGCAAAGGGAAAGTGAGGTTTTCCCCAATTGTCTCAATGAGTGTTTTAACCACATGTAAGGCTAGGTTTAATGTGCAGCAGTAGGTGGCCAACACAGAAGGAATGCATCGCTAGTTTTGTCTCATAGTTTTGGTCATTTTATTTGTCTCACTGACCTTTTGCCTATATATTATGGTTTCTGGGGTATGAATTTGTGTGTGTGTGTGTGTGTGTGTGTGTGTGTGTGTATTTATGTGTGTGTGTCTGTCTCTGTCTGTCTGTATCTCTGTCTCTTTGTCTTTCTCTGTGTCTCTGGATGTCTCTCAGTATTTGTGTGTGTGTGTGTGTGTGTGTGTGTTTGTGTATGTGTGTGTACTGTACTATATGACTTTTGACAAAGCCAATCATAAGTATCTAATGGATAAAATAGATTTCAGGAAAATTACTGTCATTCCTGGGAATCACCTATAAGCTATATATGGGTAACAGGCTAGAGAGCAGGGTGATGCCAGCTATGAAAAACTGAATGACTTGGGTAATTTCCAGGACTGCTTCAAGGACTTTATGATCCATCACCAGTCAAACAGCCCTCAGGAAAAAAAAGACATACTTGGAGTTAGGGAAAACACATGGGATCCGCATCTTGCAATCTTTCTGACTCAAAGAATAGCAAAACATGAGGGAAGAATGATTTACAGGTGACATTGCTTTGACTTGCTTCTGATAAACTAATGGCTTCTGGTGGACACCCCATGGAAGAGTTGTCATGGTTCCGGATTGACATCAGGTTCTCAGGAATCACCAAGCTCTCAAAGGTCACGAGGATATGATCAGCTCTTCTCTCTCTCTCTCTCTCTCTCTCTCTCTCTCTCTCTCTCTCTCTCTCTCTCTCTCTCTCTGGCAGGGAAATGAGGCTGTATTTTTTTATTCTTTTTCTTTTCTATATTCTTTATTTACATTCCCTTTCCCAGTTCCCCACTCCCCGAAAGCCCCATAAGCCCTCTTCCCTTCCCCTGTTCCCCAGTAAACACCCTCCAGCTTCTCTGTCCTGGTATTCCCCTACACTGCTACATCCAGTCTTTCCAGGACCAGAGGCCTCTCCTTATTTCTACTTGGGAATCAACTGATGTGTGAATTGTGTCTTGGGTATTCCGAGCTTCTGGGTTAATATCTACTTATTAGTGACTGCATACCATGTGTGTTCTTTTGTGATTGGGTTACCTCACTAAGGATGATATTTTCCAGTTCTGACCATTTGCCTAAGAATTTCATAAATTCATTGTTTTTAATTGCTGAGTAGTATTCCATTGTGTAAATATACCACATTTTCTGTATCCATTCTTCTGTTGAGGGACATCTGGTTTCTTTCCAGCTCCTGGCTATTATAAATAAGGCTGCTATGAATATAGTGGAGCATGTGTTCTTATTGCATGCCGAGGAGGCCTCTGGGTATAAGCCCAAGACTGGTATAACAGGGTCCTCCAGGAGTGTCATGCCCAGTTTTCTGAGGAACAGCCAGACTGCTTTCCAGAGTCGTTGTACCAGCTTGCAATCCCACCAGCAGTGGAGGAGTGTTCCTCTTTCTCCACATCCTTGCCAACACCTGCTCTCTCCTGAGTTTTTGATCTTAGCCTTTCTGACTGGTGTGAGGTGAAATATCAGGGTTGTTTTGATTTGCATTTCCCTAAGGACTAAGGATGTTGAACATTTCTTTAGGTGCTTCTCTGCCATGCGATGTTCTTCAGGTGAAAAATCTTTGTTTAGCTCTGTACCCCATTTTTAATAGGGTTATTTGGCTTTCTGGAGTCTAACTTCTTGAGTTCTTTGTATATATTGGATATTAGCCCTCTGTCAGATGTAGGGTAGGTAAAGATTTTTTCCCAATATGTTGGCTGCCGTTTTGTCCAATTGACAGTGTCCTTTGTGGTACAGAAGCTTTGTAGTTTTAGGAGGTCCCATTTGTCAATTCTTGATCTTAGAGCATAAGCTATTGGTGTTCTGTTCAGGAAAATTTCCCCTGTGCCTATGTGTTCAAGGCTCTTCCCCAGTTTCTTTTCTATTAGTTTCAGTGTCTCTGGTTTTATGTGGAGGTCCTTGATCCACTTAGAGCTGAGCTTAGTACAAGGAGATAAGAATGGATCGATTTGAATTCTTCTACATGCTGACCTCCAGTTGAGCCAGCACCATTTGTTGAAAAGGCTATCTTTTTTCCACTGGATGGTTTTAGCTCCTTTGTCAAAGATCAAGTGACCATAGGAGTGTGGGTTCATTTCTGGGTCTTCAATTCTATTTCATTGATCTACCTGCCTTTCACTGTACCAATACCATGCAGTTTTTAACACTATTGCTCTGTAGTACTGCTTGAGGTCCAGAATACTGATCCCACCAGAAGTTCTTTTACTGTTGAGAATAGTTTTAGCTATCCTGGGTTTTCTGTTATTCCAGATGAATTTGCGTTTCCTGTATGCAGAAAAATGCTGAGTCCTGTTTACATATTCAGTCTGTTAGTCTATGTCTTTTTATTGGGGAATTGAAATATTTATGGTAAGATATATTAAGCAATAGTGTTTATTGCTTCCTGTTATTTTTGATGCTATTTTTATGTTTGAGTAGCTATCTTCTTTTGGGTTTGATGAAAGAAGCTCACTATCTTGCTTTTTCCAGGGTGTAGTTTCCTTCCTTGTATTGGCAATTTCCACCTATTATCCTTTGCAGGGCTGGGCTTGTGGAAATATATTGTGTAAATTTGGTTTTATCATTGAATATCTTGGTTTCTCCATTTATGGTGATTGAGAGTTTTGCTGGGTATAGTAATCAGGCTGGGATTTGTGTTCTCTTAGAGTCTGTATTAGAACTGCCCAGGATCTTCCAGCTTTCATAGTCTCTGGTGAGAAGTCTGATGTAATTCTGATAGGTCTTCCTTTATATGTTACTTGGCCTTTTTCTCTTACTGCTTTTAATATTCTTTCTTTGTTTAGTACATTTGGTGTTTTAATTATTGTGTGACAGGAGGTATTTCTATTCTGGTCCAGTCTGTTTGGAGTTCTGTAGACTTCTTGTATGTTCATGGGCATCTTTCTCTTTAGGTTATGGAAGTTTTCTTCCATAATTTTGTTGAAGATATTTACTGGCCCTTTAAGTTGCAAATCTTCACACTAATCTATACCTGTAATCCTTAGGTTTGGTTTTCTCATTGTGTCCTGGATTTCCTGGATGTTTTGGGTTACAAGCTTTTTGCATTTTCTTTGACTGTTGAGTCAATGCTTACTTTGCTATCTTCAGCATCTGAGATTCTTTCTTCTATTTCTTGTATTCTATTGTTGATGATCCCTATCTAGGACCCCTGATTTCTTCCCAAGGTTTTCTATCTCCAAAATTGTCTCTCTTTGTGATTTCTTAGTTGTTTCTACTTCCTTTTTTAGATCCTGGATGGATTTTCTCAGTTCCTTCACTTGTTTGATTGTGTTTTCCTGTAATTCTTTAAGATATTTTTGTGTTTCCTCTTTCAGGACTTCTGCCTGTTGACTCAAGTTCTCCTGTATTTCTTTAAGCAATTTTTGTGTTTCTTCTTTATGGGGCTTCTATCTGTTGACCCATACTCCCCTGAATTATTTTAAGCCATTTTTGTGTTTCCTTTGTAAGGGCTTCTACCTGTTGATTCATGTTCTCCTGTGCTTCTTTAAGAGATTTATTTATATTGTTCTTGAAATCCTCTAATAGCATCATGAGATGTGATTTTAAATTCAAATTTTGCCTTTCTGGTGTGCTGGGGTATCCAGGACTTGCTGCTGTCGGAGAGTTGGATTTGGATGGTGGCATATTGCCTTGATTTCTGTTAGTAGCATTCCTATATTTGCCTTTTGCCATCTGGCTATCTCTGCTGTTAGTTGGTCCTGCTGTCACTGACTGGTGCTTGAACCTCCTGTGAGCCTGCAAGGCTATATCTGCACCCCTGGATGACCAGTTTTCCCCTGGTCAAATTGCTGAGGTACTTCCCTTCTCCTGGGTGCCATTGGAGCCCTGGTTTCCCTTGCCCCAAGTGATGTTATACTTGGGATACATCTGTGTACCTGGAGTCCCTCTCTGATCTATCACCAGAGCAAAGATGGCGGAGGCTTCAGTCCTTCCTCCAGTCGTGGGTCACCCTGCAGGGCAGATATCCCACAGCAGAGCTGGTGCCCAGAAGACCACTGAGCTGCCCAGCTCTTGGGCACAGGTGGAACCCTAGCATGCCATGTCCCAAGCAATGTTATACTTGGGATATCTCGGTTTACTTGGATTCCCTGTCTGGTCTATCACCGAAGCAAAGATGGAGGAGGCTGCTGTGCTCCCTCCAGAACCTGGTCACTCTGCAGGGCTAATGTCCCACAGAAGAGCTGGTGCCCAGACGACCACAGAGCTGCCCAGCTCTTGGGCACAGGTGGAACCCTAACTGGCTGTGTCCCAAGTGATGTTATACTAGGAATATCTCTATGTATCTGGAGTCCCTGCAGTTCTTCTAATAATCACTTTAAACGTCAGTGAGGATCAGTCAGTTACCTCAGCTGGAAACTTGTTAAAACTATGGTGTCACAGACAGCCCCAGAGTGTATTTGGGTTCCATGTCTTCCCCCTAGGTTGAACACAGGATCCAAACAATTATTGAAGACTTAATATAGAATCCTAGCATTCCTCCTAAATTGAATGCAGGGAAAGTACCCTTACTCCAAACTAAATGTGAGCCCCGACCTTCCCTCATGATTGACAACATCAGAATCTGATTCTTTAAAGATCCCAATGGAACTCCTACACATTAACTAGTGTTTAAGGAGCATGGCCCTCAAAGTGACTTATCTGAGCCGCAACTGCCAAAAGCTTCAATAGTTGTGGTTGTCCTCTGAATAAGTTCTGAGGCCACCACACATTAGGTACTTGAGCACTTTGACTTGAACAGTGAAAACCAGCTACATATGAGTGCTATCAAGCTCAAAGCCCCTATGTGGTTGTGTGAAGGGCACTGTCATTAGAATGAGGAGAGGCAGCAGTGTAAAGAAGGGATAGTGGAGCATTTGTGTAGGTTACATGCTCCTTTTTTCTCTCCAGGAATTCTGGGTGTAGAAAGTATAACTTTAGGAAGAAACCTGACTCAGCATTCTGAGCACTGTAATTGAAGACATATGTAACTATGTCTGATGTATAAATTGTATCCCAAGTTTTGAATTCATTCTAGCTTTATTTGGTTTCTCAAGAGGAAATCTATAAGGCCTTATCATGATAAAAAGGTAAATCCCTTCAACTTCTTTTATTTTGGCTGCCTCATACACATGATGGAAAGACAAAGTTGGTTATGTCTTTTAAATTTTCATAAAATAGAAAAAAAATCACAGAATCTACTTGCAGTGTCAAAGAATGACCATAGAATTCTGTGAGTGGTTCCTTCCTTCCTTGCACTAAAGCAGGTATAAAACTGCCATTTGGAGGTTCTCAATGAATTGCAAGCTTACCTATCCCCAAATGCAGTTGAGTTAAAGACTAGGCAAATCGATGTTTTCTGTGTTACTAAAACCCTTTATCATTCACCTTAGTTAGAGGGAGAGAAGGACTAAAGAATAAATATGCATCAGTCTTTTGCTTTATTTCACTCAAATTTTGAACAAGAGAATTCAAAAGAAGAATATCTTTAAAATGAAAAAGAATGTGCATTTATGTTTTCTTTTTAAAAGTTATATCTTGGTTTTTGTGTTCATCATGGAATATTTTATTTGGTTTTCAGTAGAATAACGAAACATTTTTGATCTATTATTTTGTTTCTCATGGTGAACACCAATTACTTTCAAGTCAAGTTTAGCCAACCACTATTGTAGATTCCCTGCCATCTGCTGACTATGCAAGCATTTGTAGGTACTCCACAAAAGAGAAATGATTAATCTTACTTATGACCCTTAAATCTACTTATTTTTTGAGTAGTAAATAAAAAAAACCAAGGAGTATATTGCATTGTTCAGTTTATCAAAACCAACAAGGCAAAGTTCTTTTATTTCTTATACTTCCATACTTAAAATGTGTGTTTCCATATTAAAGTAGGAATGAGTTCCATTTTGAAGATGTTTCAAAAACATAGGAACATATAAGAGATAATTGTAATAAACATTTTGGGACACAAACACATGTGCACACACGCTCATTCATACCTAGGTATGGGTGGTGGTGTCATGGCTAGTCAAACAGAGACATTGCACATGGGACATGAATTGTTTTTGAGACTTTTCACTTTGCAACATGAATCATTTTCCTTATTTTCTCTTTCTTGTCCTTCTTCTTAAACAAAGGGGAGACTGTTTATAGTATTTCAGATGTATTTTGCAACACATCGTTAAAATGATCCAAACCAGGAAGCTCCCAGGAGTCAGTTTTAGGTAATGAACTCGTGATACACAGAAGCCAGGCAGGTTGTTCTGCTGATTCAGCTGGTTGCTGAGGCCTGAATTGCACATCAATTCCTCACCAGACAAAATTAATATTTGTTAAGTGCACAAAAACTTTAAAGAAAAATATTCAAAGAGTCTATGCTAACAGACACATTTCAACAGTCATTTACCTCTACATTGAGGACACCACACTGAGACTGGGGACAGTCTAAATGGCAATGATCATTCTAAGGCACATCACATGTCTACTGGTATTTTTCCAAGTTGTCACTAGCTTTAATATTGCAAATTATACTTTTTGGAAGAAATGACACTGTGGGAAGAAAAGTGCCTATTCAAAGTGCCATTTCTTATGTTCCCTGTGAATGTAACTTCTGCATGCAATAATAAAGACCCTTCTCTCAGACACTTAGCATTTCCACTTCAAACTCAAATGCTTCTAGTGTTTGAAATAAATGTCACCAACAGAGTACCTTGTGTAAAAACCATTTTACTCTTCCTACAAACAGATTTTTCCCTTCTGTTCTCAGACCCAGGAGATGTCATCGGTTGCTATGAGGAAAGACAAGTTTCTAAATTCAGACCTTGAAGAAAAAATCTTTTAGTTTCTCCTTAGTACGGATTTCATTTGTAAATGTTCCTGTCAATTGAAGGGAACAGAAAGGAACTATGACAGAACACTGTAGTGAAGGAATTTGGCAGAAGGAAATGAGGCAGAGACAGCTGCTGGAGAAGCAGGGATTCACCATCTGTGTGGACAGGACTCCCTTCAAGATCATAAATCTCTCACCATTTCATCATTGAGGAAGGCCACCTACCTATGTATTCAAGCCAACCTCCTTTCTAATTAAAAAGATAGAATCAGTAACAAGATGAAGAGGAATGTCTTCACATACACCTGAATTAAATTGTACCAAAGAAATGATGTGTAAGAGGAAGAAAGGTAGAGTGGAGAGAAAGGGGGTGGAGATCAATGGTGGCTTATTACAGATTGGCTTCTTTTTATTACATTCTGCATTTTCTATGACTATTGGTATGTGAAGACATTTAGACAGAGAAAGGAGCCACAGGACAGAGAATCTTTGTGAACTTAGAATAAAGAATCCCAACCCCCTGAATATAAGCAAAATGTTGCTGGCTTCCATTGTCAAAGACATGCCCATGTGGCCACAGTGAGTTTTCTTTAGTATCCTGGAGTTTGTGCAACTTTCCTAAAGTCTTATTAAAAATGCTGCTGAGAATGTATGTTTCCGTAAAGAGCTATTTTTAAAGCTGCATAGTAAAACTTGGTGTTCATTCTAATTAGTAGGAGTCTTGTTTTGCTGAGGCTCTTATCTTGGAATGCAGAGCATTTGAGTGGCAATGGGGTTCTTCCAGGTACACAGAGAGGGGAAAGAGAAGGAAGTGAGTTAGGCAAAATATGCAGACTGCACTGGCATAAGCTTAGATGTTCAGAATATCTCTAATAAATGAATTTGGCAGAGAAGGTTCTATGATTACATAATCACACAGAGATTTGCTTCTGGCTGCCCAACACTACACACTAAAATGTATGTATGTCTTTATCAGAGAGAGAGAGAGAGAGAGAGAGAGAGAGAGAGAGAGAGAGAGAGAGAGAGAGAGAGAGAGAGAGAGGGAGGGAGAGACAGAGACAGAGACAGAGACACAGAAACAAAGATGCCACAGTTGTGAGACAAGAAAAACAAAGAATATAATGTCTACAGCAAGACAGCAAGACATAGAACTTTAAAAGGGTTCTCTGCTCTTTTATTTCCTTCAGGTTAAGTTGTAGGAAATGTGAGAAATTAAAGGTTGATAATTTAATTTGTGAGTCAAACTCACGCTTACAAATGGCTAAGTAGAAAGTAGACCATGAAACAAAAGTCTCAACTTAAGGTATGAGAATTTCAAGGTCCTAATCAATCCATTGTAAAATGAGAGAGCTCAGATGTAGAAGACTGATTTCAAGATCAATAGAAGGACACAATGACCTTTAGCATATGGAACAGTGTATCACCAAGTAGACTGCAGGGTTTCAGACAGAAAGGGGGTAAAGAGGAATTATACTGACTCAAAAGCTCATATCAGCCTGACTGAAGGGCCTGGACATGGTTAAATGGTGCTTCTGAATTCACACTCCATAGTGGAGGCAGAGCTCCATCTCGGCCTCTGTTATCATGTATGTTCTGTCCTAACTTGAACAGAATGAGCTGCCATCCTCGTGATTTCAATATCCTGTAAGCTCAGAACAAAGCACTGCATGGAAAGTTTTATAGAAGTAGGTTTATTGTTAATTTTCAGACCTGCTATTTCCTTTATATTGCTTTCTTTGGCCCCTTGTGTGCTAACCAATTGTGGGTTGTTCTGCCATTAAGAATATAAGCAATAGATGAAAAAGGAGTTCTAGAATTTACCCTGTGTATGGGCATGAGCCTTTTCAGGGATATAAATAATACCATTTCCCTAGATAAGTGGGTGAAACTTTAGGAACAATTCCACATTTATTAATTTATTACATTTGTAGTTCTAAAAATAATGACTAATGATTTTACACACACACATACACACAGAGAGAGACAGGAAGAGAGAGAAAGAGAGAGAGGGAGGAGAAAGAGGGGAGAGAGAGAGAAAGAAGGAGAGAGGAAAAGATACAGACAGACAGACAGACAGTCAGAAAGACAGACAGAAACACACATACACTCCACTGTTTTAATTATGAGGGGAATTTGCAGCATTTATGTAGGTGCATAAGAGAATACGTCATTTGATAAATTTACTGTTATTCTCTTCTCTAAATTTAATTCTCTTGATTTTATTTTAGACAAATTGTCTTCAAACAACATAAAGAAAAAGGGGATCTCAGAAGATACGGGACAGAAAACAGAGGCAAATGGATCTCTGAGTGTGTGTACAGGCTGATCTACAACATGAGCTTCAAGAAAGTTTGGCTATACAGCGAGACCTGGTTGAAAAGGAAAGAAGAGAAAAGAAAAGAAAAGAAAAGAAAAGAAAAGAAGAGAAGAGAAGAGAAGAGAAGAGAAGAGAAAAGAAAAGAAAAGAAAAGTAACATTGAAATTATATAAATTACTTGGAGGAATTAAACATAAATCACACATATGTATATATAATAATTTTATGAAGCTTAAAATATATACATAAGCAGTAGAATGGATTTATTTATTTTGTGTCTAACTTTGTGACCTCAAATATGCAATCCTCTAGTCTTAACCTCCCAAGCACTGGAATTACAATTGTGCATCACTGGACCTGCCATAAATTTTAAATATATATATTCTTATATCTGTAGGTGTATAGAAACATGTTCCTTATGATGGTGTTTATGGTTTGGCTGAACTGGATGATGATGATGGAGCTGCACTTTCCTATCAGGTAGCAGTCCCTCATTCCTCTAAGACATGGACATATTCAACACCACTGATACATCGTGGCATCCAGAGGCACAGTGATCTGTCCCTTCAGATAGTGATGTAAAACATAGTGAGTTTCAAAGACTTGTCATGTTTTAACCTATTGGCAGCTTGCCTGTGAGTATTTATTATCAGTCAAGTTTAACGTAACTCTGATTATATATTTTGAGACTTCAAAAAAATTTTTTTTGTTTTTATCTCATGCATTAACTCACCCCCAATAACATGACTGGAAGAACTGTTCTAGACCCAGACTGCAGGAGGTTTCCTCCTGCCCCATGCTCCCATTGTTTTGCTATAACTCAGCTTCAAGATTTTCATACATCTTTAGCCAAAGCCATAAATTTTGGAAAATTTTTTTAATTCCAGACTTCTCACAAGTTGCTGTGGTCAATACTTCATTGGTACAATCTGACTTACAAGATGAAGCGAACTAGAAATTACAAGGAAAGCAAGAACAATAGGGTAAAATGCAAATGCACTTCAGCATTCTCAGCATTTCTGCTTGGGATAGAAGTCATCACTGCAAAGGAAACTTGCAGAGAACCTTTGTCAGCACTCCTGTCATGCTTGCTTTCACAGTGAAAAATCAGTGATGTACAATTGCATTGATTCTTCAAAAACAACCTTAGACAAGCTCATGTTTTTCCTTTTACTCTGAACCACATTCATTCTATAAATAAGCCCCTCCCCAGAAAAAACCACATAATAAGAAAATATAAGAAATAAAGGGAAAAGCAAAACATGTTTAAAGCTGTGATCTAAGCAGGGCGTGATTATGTGTAGATCCTATGGGATGCATCTGCTTTCACTGCTGTAGCCAAAGCAAAATGTCCAGAACAGCAGCCAACTGGAGGGAAATTAATCTTATGGCTTTGATGGCTAGGGACGCTGGAACTCAGTTTTATGGGACAATGTCACAGCAGTTGAATTACTTAGAGGAGTGTCATTTCCCATGAAATTCTGGTTATTGTCCCCTTGTCTCTTGTGTGGAAACCTATCAGGGCTCTTTAGCTACACCAACCATCAGGAGAGTTCTCAATTTTACACTCAAACCTAGTCTCCCTAGCTAAAATGCTATGTTCATATCTCTGGTGACTTCTGATCCCCCTGCAAGAACATAAATAGTAAAAGTTTACATAATGACGTTTGCATGGCTAGTGCTGAGAGCAAGTCCCTGAAAGGGTGAGCAACTCCATTTTAGACAGGATGTACCAGCTATAGCTCAGAAGAGTGTCCTTCACCCTTAAATCAATATTACCAGAAGAACAGGGTGTTGAGTACTGTGGAGCAGACATATAGATGCCTAAGGAAAGGAGAGAGGACTCCCTATGAGCTCATGGGTATACCAGCAGCTATGGCAATAGGTTCATTCTAAAGATGAAAGATAACAAAACAGGGAGACCACCTATAGTGAAAAGAATTCTATGAATTCCTCTTTTTTTGAACATTTGGTCCTTAGCTGCTTTAGAAGGTTTGGGAAGCTCTAGGAGGTGGAACTTCACTGGAGGAAGTGAGGCATTTGGGAGGAGCATTGGATTTTTACAGTCTGGTTCCATGGCTATCTTTATTATGGTGCACTGTAATGTATCTAGCTGCCTCATTAACTTGCCACCACCTAGTCCCAGTCATGAGTAAACTGTTCCCAAAATAAATCCTTCCTTCCCGTGTTCTATTAGGTGCTTCATGAAAGAAAAAAAAAATCAACTAACATAAAACTGAATATAAATACACTATCAAATACTTCAAGTTTTAAATTTTATTTATTTATTTTATATTTGCTGGTGGGGTGCACATGCAGTGGGACACATAGGGAGAACAGAGAACAACTTAAGGGAGTAGATTCTTCTCCACCCGGTGTCGGTCTAGGGACCAAAATCAGGTCATCGGGCTTAGCAGTAAGTATCTTCAGTTGTTGAGTCATCTACTTGAACTTTGGGGTTTCGGGTTGTTGTCTTGTTTTGAATGTTTTTGAACATGTCAAGCTAGATCATAAAACATACCTGGCTAATTTCATATGCATCATAACATTGAACTACCAAAGCTCTCAATTAGTCATTGATTTGCTTTCTCATTGTAATCTCTGTAACAGTTTGGAATTCAAAACTTTATCTATATTTTCTAACAGAAGCCTTTTGCAAATATGTAATCAACACTAATCTTCTTATTTTCACCAAATGCATGGAAATAAAAGACAGGGAGATAAAAGATGTATTAAATCCAAAACCTGACACCTAATTTTAAGTTGTATTCCTGGTTAGTATCAAACACCTCAGTCATGTGCACAGGGAAGAAATCTTTCAGCTAGCCAGGAGGAAAAATGTGCAGAGAAAAGCTATTGGATGCCTACATCAGAGAATGTAGCGTTCAAAAGATTTAGTTCTAGACTACAAGATACCTTGAAAGTCCAGAGTTAGTTAATGATGGAATTAAACTGTGTTAGAGGTTAGTGCAAACAAATTTTAACTCTTTCCTCTGGTGTCGACTAAGTATCTTACACTGCGCAAGTACTCTGCACATTGTGTGAACAAACAGCACATTTTGTGAGTTACTCTGCACACTGTGAGCACTCAGCATAGTGTGTGAGCACTCAGCACACTGTGTGAGTACTCTGGACACTGTGAGCACGCAGAACACGATGTGAGGACGCTGCACTCTGCGCATCCAGCACACTGTGTGAGCACTCAGCACATTGTGATCACTCACCTCACTGTGGGAGTACTCTGCACATTGTGTGAGCACTCTGCACATTGTGTGAGGACCCTCCGTACTGTGTGAGCACTCAACACACTTTGTGAGTACTATGCACAATCTGTGAGCACTCAGCACATGATGCAAGCACTCAGCACACGGCATGAGTACTCTGCACTCTGTGTGAACACTCCTCACACTGTGTGAGGACTCAGCAAGGTCCTCACTCATTAACTTGATGAATTAAGTTCACTTGGAAACTTCCCAGAAATTCTCTCTCTGTGCTCCCATCTCCCTGATCAGTGCTCTATCATATGAAGCCTGTAACACTCAGAAGTATTCCCACTTGTATCTGTTTCCAAGTTGCTGGCTCCAGCTTCCTTCAGATGCTCTTAATCTGAGGTCATGAACCTTTCAAAATATTTACTTAATTTCTACAATAGCCCACCCAAAATCCCCAGGGTCTGATGTGGCCATTTTTCTCATAGCTGCTATTCAGCTTACATAAGCATTGGTTTGTTTCCCCAAAAGGACTGTTGGGAGGGCAGAGACTACCATGTTATATAATTCTGTGAACATCTTTAACTAAGAATCACTCTGTGTAAAGTCCCTGTACACAAATCATTAAATTGGAATCTTTAACTCCAAAGAGCAATTCAGTAGCTAGCTCTACCACTCTTAAGAAACCATTTCCCACACTTTCTTTTAGTAATGAAAGGATTTTTCTATGCACAAATACTAGAAACAGAAACGAACATAATGCTTCTATTTAAAGAGAGGCCGTCAGTGGTGCTAGGGTCGAACCTTAGGTAATGTAGGCCAAAGAATTCTAGTTATTTTATACATAACCTGATGAGTGTATCTAGTCAGAAGCAACTGATAGTTGAATAAATTACAGCTGATTTCATCTTATCAAAGAAGAAACTTTCAAATAGGTGAAGAACCAAGTTAATTTTCTTGACTCTAACCATTATGTTACACACACACACACACACACACACACACACACACACACACACACACACTTATGCCCAGCAACATTTTGGAATGTAAACTTTAAATAGAGACAACTTATATTTATTCAACTTTTTAATAAGGAGCTAACCTTACCTGTATATGGTGACTCATGGCTGTAATCATGGCACTTGAAATGGTAAGGCAGAAAGATTGCCATGAATTTGAGGCTAGCCTATACTATATAGTTAAAGGATAACCTAGACATCAAAGTGGGAACAGATTCCAAATAAATGTAATTATATCAAACCAAAACCAATCAAACAAACACAAAAAAGGCAAACTAGAAAACAGGGGAAAACATGAAATATGTTCTATAGGTCAAGGTTCTATTTCCTCTGGTAAAGGAACTGACTAGCAAGCCTGAGTACTTGATTTCTGATTCCAATACAAAAGGGGAGAGAATCAGTTACCAGTTCCTTCAAGCTGTCTTCTTGGCATCACAAGTACCAATGTCCGTGCATACATGTACATATACCCACACAGATAAACGTAAAAAAGAAAAGGGAGGGTTCCTTTAAAAATATGTTTTGCTCGAGATGTCCCATGCAGGACTGGACATACAACAGTTACTTCTCAGTTCTTTAACCGGCTAAGTATCTCATTACTACTAGTAATAATTCTACTAGTAGTAGAATTAGCTACTACTACCCACTGCAGAAGAAACCCCGAGCCAAGGTTTAGGATAACAACAATCTATAGAGTATAACATAAATTTTAAGAAGACAATTGTGCAATGTGCCTGTTTAGCAAAACAATATGAACAGGTTCGCTTTAGGGCTGTTACCTTCTGAAACAAGGGCTTTCAATCAGGTGTCTGATAGATGAATTTCCTAGTATGTATCAGACCTCAGATATAATCTGAAAGTGGTCAGTTATACCCATAACCTTCACACTTTTCAGCCTGAAATTTTATAAATACTGAGGCATTGGTAGTGCTCCATAAATTATACCATAAACATACATGTTTAACTATTCTTGTTTTGCCCCACCCTTGTCAGTGATTAGTGCTGCAATGCTAGTTTTGAAGGCAGAGTTTTCATATCAATAATGTGAAATAATGTTGTTTTCAATTTCCCAAACCACAGCTGTAAACTTAAAATACAATCATTTAAAAACAAACACATAGGACAATAGTCTGTCCTGACTAGAGTAATAAAGTTTGGTTTGTTTTTCCTTTTTTGTTTTGTTTGAAAGATTCATTTTCATTATTTTTAAATTATATGTGTGTGTTTGTGTCTGTGTGTGGATGTAAGCACGTGAGTGCTGGTGTTTCAAGAAGCCAGAACTGTCAATATCTCTGGAACTGGAGTTATATGAGACGCCCAGTATGGGTGCTGTGAAGCAAACATGCGTACTCTGGAAGAAGATGCATGCTTTTAACATCTGAGTCATCCCCAGGAGCTCATCAAAGTATCTTCATATGAGCATAGGATAATTTACAGGATTGCATTTCCAAAAACATGTACCTGATGTTTAGAAGGTCAAATGAATTTTCCAAGCATGATATATATGAAGGACATATTGATGATCCTCTAGCAAAGTAAGGAAAATCAGCTTGAAAGAATTAAATGATTATTTTAGCTCAAAGTTTCAGAACTTTCAATTCATCATGAGCTAACTCTGTTGCTTTTGAGCTTATAATGGGGCACAGCATCAGGACAGGGTTTGCATGGTAGAGCTGCTGACCCCCTAAAATGTACACTCACTCTCAATGGAGAAGCTGTAGTTGTACATTCATCCCCTTTAAAGACTCAGTCCTATGGTGACTACTGGTCATTTTCCACTTCATTGGATTTAGATTTACCTAGAAGATGATCCCTTGGAATCCAAAGAGGGAAGGCCTACTGGGAATATGGGCAGAACCATCCCATAGTTGGTGCTGGTTAATTCATTTGGTTACTAGCATGTGAAGTTATCAGAGAGCAAAGAATATCTTAAAAGCAGAGCCCAGTGAAAGTATTTTACATCCCTCTAGGTTTGTTTTCAAGTAGAGTCTATTCAATTGTATTTGGTCAGTATGTACACATCTCATAAATGATTAACATGTCTAAGAACAGAATAGACCCAGAGTTCTGAACCAATATTCTAGGCAAAGATGACAGAGAATGATAGCAGGAATGTCCACTTCTATCTTGGTTCTAGGTAACCACTGTACAACAATGTGTCCCCTTTTACAGCAAAACCAGCTTCGTGTGAAACGGTTAAAGAGAATATAAAGATAGAGGATGTGACAAGAAACAAAACTACTTTTTCAGAAGATGGGGGCCCCCAAATTTCTGACAAAGCCAACTTGTTTTCAAGTTTTATATAGACATCGGGTAAGTGGATCCAGTCACATCAGAACCCTGGGACCTTGGCAGCAATTAAACAAAAGATTCCAAAGTTCTGTATCACTCATGTTTCAATTCTCCATTGCCATAAGTAGATGATGCCTGTGGTTAGTCTGTCCTGACAATTGCATTCTTAACTGTAGACCTATAAGCAAGAATAATTGCCTTTCTCCACTGTTCCTCCTCTAAATAACTGTGGTAATGGAAGCTCATATTATTTAGGTCATACAAGCAGGGGCTTATTACATGGGTACAAGTAAACTTAGCCATTAAACGCTGTCATATTTTATCTTTATTGGATTTTGCATACAAACACACACACACACACACACACACACACACACACACACACACATTTTTAAACACAATATGATTTGGGACTATTTGGCGGAATAGCCAATTAATTATAAGAATTAATTCTGTATTTCTGTCCAGCTGTAGTCAACCTAAGAGCTGAACAAAAATCTCAACATAGTAAGCAAGGTCAATGCAATCACTGTCTCTGGAATTTTAATTGAAAAATACCAAGAGACTGCAGCAGTTGTTAGACCTTATGAAATGAGAGTAGGAGGCCCTAAATCAGAAGTCACAAGACAATGTTAGGAGTCTAGAGATTGTGGAGAATGGAAATTCAGACAAAGAACCAAGACACAATTCATATATCAATAGATTTCCAAGAAGATGGAAGGAGAGACCCCTGGTCCTGGAAAGACTGGACATAGGGGAATGCCAGGACAGAGAAGTGAGAGGGGGTTGAATGGGGAACAGAGGGCAGTAAGGGTGCTTAAGGGACTTTCGGGGAGGAAACGGGAAAGGGGAAATCATTTGGAATGTAAATAAAAAACTTAGAAAATAAAAAAAAAGAGGAAGCAAGCAAGCAAAAGACAGCATGTTCGAATGTCTTCTCTACCTTGAGAGGCAGATAGGGCAGCATTAAATAAACAGACATTTAGAAGAATACAACCTGGTGTCAAAATGAGGCTCAAACAAGTAAAACTGGTGGGGTAACTAGACTTACTTAGATCATTGCAGTGGCTTTGAGCCTGTAATGATATCCTGAAAACTTATGCTCTACAGTGTAACCCATAAAGTCATGAGCAGTGATTTCTGGGGCATCAAATTATCAGAACCCCCTTTGTTGAGAAGGCATGTAATAAAAAACCATCTACTTCAGTTATTATTCCCAATCAAATGGTTTTAGAGTTCCGGCCACAGGCACACAGGCTTCAAGGTTTATGAACTATCACAGAAATTCTATCAAGAACAAATAAATGAATCATGCCCTGGACATTTCTTTCTTTTATAAACGTCATCTGTGTGTCAGATGTACACGATACTTACTGTTATGCATCAGCTGTCTAGTGCTGGCCAATTGTATAATTTTTATTTTATAGAGAGAAGACAAAACAAAAGCAAAAATAGTTTCCAATGTCAGTATTTAAAATAATTTGCACTGTATGTGCCAGATAAGTGTTGATGCATTGAACATGCCTTTGGAGATGGCAGCATTTTATTACAATGAGTCCTTCAAACTGAGGAAGATCCAGATGATAATACACAGTCTCCAAGCCTATGTCTCTCTGTAACCTTCTCTTGTCCTGTCCTCAAGGAAAGACATAGATTCAATTACTCTTTCCCAAGCCTGACCTAAAAGATTTATGTCACTCCAACTAACATTCCTTACCTTCCTGGCCATAGAAAAATTCTCTGGCTTGGCTTGCTAGTAGAATATACGCCTCTGTCCTGTTTCCATACACCAGAGGCTGTCATGTCCACCACTAGAATAAAGAAACCAGAGCTAAGTGAACATGATTCATACATATAGGCTTTGCTGGTTCACCATTCCCAAGGTTATCACAAAGGTAGTCACTTATCTTTCTGTTGTTACATAAATTTAACCCCCATACCAACTTCACTAATCCTAATCCTAATCTCTACTATGAATTTTTAAGTATAAGGCTCATGGTCATGTAAAACTTCCACTCATAATGAGAAAGAAAGTAATTCTTCCTGACTATACTACTCTTTGGATATTTTAGATATATGCTATCATTTAAGTCTTCCTAAATTGTATAACACAGGTGAAACAAACTCTTTATGATTTTAAAGGTAAAGAATGTCGAGTTTTAGAGACAGATGTCAGGCTAACTTTAGACTAATGGTCTTGAAAACCATGGAGTAGTACATTTTAAGACCTCAGGCAACAGTTTATGTGACCTTTCCACATTGTCTTTACAGGAAATACATAGAGCTATCACATGGTTATCAGAATCCTATTAAAGTGTAATCACATCTCCAATGCATATGATAAATGAAACATGTCACCAGGGTGCAGTTTAGATGTGTGGTTGAATATAGGCAACTTGTTATAGGCTCAGCTGTACTAGATACCATACACCGTGTCTTTTCATACATACGCATGCTTTTCATATTAGGATAAATTACTTCATAGAAACCTTACTCATGCAGTTTCTTACCATGTAGCCATCTTCTTTGGACCAAAGTGTGGACACTGTAATCTAAAGCAGCCACTTCCAAACCTGGTGAGAAAATTGATGGCAAAAGAAGAGTTCAAATGGTGAACTGAGCTCCCTTGATAATCAGACAAAGGAAATTGTAAGGGTATGAGTCATTAAGCAGCAGGAACTTTGGCTCCTGCTGCAGACATCAGCTGGAGAGAAAGAGATAATCTTTGCCAAAGTTATGAGGTAACCTAAACTGTGAGTAAGTAGGCAGTTTGGGGGTGAAAAAGCATAAGGCGAAAGATGAGTTGTTCTAAAATATGTTGAAAGCAAGCATGTAGAGAATATTTGTGCCATGCTATCACAGTAAAGGGTACATTAAACCCTTCAGTATGGCTGTGGAAGTTTCTGGAAGTACATGACCGTGAAATTTGAGGATGTTTTTCTTTTGGAACTCTATATTTCAGAGGTATCCATCCATGTTGACCAGTCTTCATACGGCTTATTTGAGACCTTCATTATTCCCTTACAAACAAAATCTACTTCTAATAACATCATAATAAGCAGCTCCCAGAATGATCTTTCACTGTCAAAAGGAGGCTTCTAGAAGCCATATTAAAAATTATGCTGATGCAAGGGTTAGTCCCTCACTCTGGGAGTCTGATAATTTAGGTACTTCTTATAAAGATCATGCCTGATAAATTCTTAAAAGAATGGCTCTTTGTTGTCTAATGCAAAGAACTTCTATGGGCTTAGAAGAATCCATGCTGGCCACATGATAGAAACTATTAACTCTGGACACCAAGAAATTTGTCTCTTCCCTGAAATAGGGCTTTGAAGTGGATTAAAAGAGAAGTAATTCTTGCAAGAATCCATTTGTGGAGAAAATGAAAGAAAATGTTTCAATTTCATTTGACCAATATTTATCATTCTTGTATTTCCAGTTTCTCCAGAGTAAAATTCATAACTAAACTGCATCTTTACTCTACTTACAAACATAGCTGTGGAGACCTCATTTCCCTTAGTATTGCTGATGGATTTCTCAAATAGCCTGCCACTCAATTCTTTGTTTAGGTTGACTTTTATCCTTTAGGAAGCTACCATTCACTTCATATAGTTTTCACATCTTGAACTCAACTGTTCTGCTGGTGCCTTCCTTTAAATTACCATGCCAGTGGTATTTGCCACATCATTCAAATTTTCTATCATTTTGACTTGGGGTTTGTAAGCAAGTTTTTAAGATATGTTAGGGGCTAACATGTAAATATATTGTGCTTTAAAATTTTATAAATCAAACTTAAATGAAATGGCTTATTATTTTACCAAACTAGCAATTGTGTAGAACAATATGGCACTTGTTTGAAATCTCTCTTCCAGTATATTACTAAGAGAAATTTCTCTTGCAGTGAACAGAAACCTAAACAACACATTGGCAAAACAATAAAGGGACTATTATTTGAAGGCTAAAAAGGCCAAGTAGTAGACCAGGCTTTAGACAGTTGGACTGGGAGTCTATTTTGTAACTCTGGAAATTTCTGTTTCTGTATTCTTCCATGTGTTAAGTTCCTGTGCAGGTGAGTTTTTCACATGACAATAGGGTTACAGTAGCACAGGTACTACATGCATCTACACATGGCTGTCTCTTCATGGACCCATTCTTGGGTAGCACCAAAGACTCCACATTGCCCTGAGTATTGAAGTGCTTGATTTCTTCTCTTAGGGGACTGAATTAGATGATGTCTTAAGAAACTTACAAAATAATCAGCACCTGCAATACAGACCTAGGTTGTTGCTGATCACTGAGTCAGTTACTGGTTCATATATTCATCAGATGGATTAAAATTGAATATATGACATTAATCACTCCCCATGGGGTAAGGGAGGCAGAGACTTTTATCCTAAGTGTATAGCCTTTTCTCAGGAAGAAGGTAGCCTCTTCCACAATTGACAAATGTAGAAGCAAGCAGTCATGTGCACTCTGAGAATGAGGTTTAGGGTTCTATAGGAGAAAACAGATAAAATTCTACTATCTGTTCTTCCAAAATAAATGATGAATGCATGCTAAGAAATTCTGTAGAGTATTCTAAGTTAAAGATAAATAATAAAGTGAAACCCACTTTATCAGCTTGCTCTAATGCTGTGACTCTTAATATTACTTAAATGAAACATAAAGAAAAAGAGCATGTCAGACAGTTAATGAAACTGTGAAGTCTGGAGAGTGTGTCATGACTGAAGTGAATGTTTATATAAACAGTCAGTTTTACAGGATGTCTCAATGTGTTTTAAAACAAAGTACAAAATTTTTAAATAGATATCACTAAGATACAGATGATTCTGTAGTCAAAATATTTAAGAAATACTAAATTAAACAAGGAAGATTGGGTTGAATTCTTGCTATGAGAAATTTCAGAATCTTTAACAGGCTGAAACTAATTGTGAATCTTTATGGTTCATTTTTATTCATCACAAAGTAACTGAAGAGAACAAATTAAAAACATATCAATTCTCAACATCAGAAAGTATGCCTTTTCACAAAACACAGTCACAGGAGACATTTGCCTGGTCATTTAATTTCTAAATGTGTGTAGATGATGTTGGTACATGCTAAATATCTTGTAATACAAAGACATTCTCTCTCCACAAAGAATTACCTTGTTAAGAAGACATCAGTAAAGTTCTATTTAAGAAAACCTACCTGTGGTACATGCATGTGTGTATGTTTGTGTGTGTGTGTGTGTATGTGTATGTGTGTATGTGTGTGTATGTGTGTGTGTGTACATGTACATGAGCCTGTGTGTGTGCATGTGTGTGTATTCATGAATGAATGCTGATATGGAGGTTTGGATGTCAGAGAACAGCCTTGAGTGTTGCTCCTTACCACTGTTATCTACTTAATGTCTTAGGAAGAATTAAGTGCTAGTGTATCTCTAAAATACATAAAGAGCACAATGACAGGAAGGAATGATGGTTTTCCTCCTCAACAGAAATGCCATGGTCTACACATAATTTGCATAATTTAGGCAGTAAAAGGAAGCATGCATGATGGTTTTCTTAATATTCTTTGAAACATACTCATCTAAGTGAGCCTAAGCTAGCTAATTAGAATGCTTACAGGTATTTTATTTTCTGTTCCTTCTCTTTTCTCCTCTTATCACAGAAATGCTGGGATTACAGGCATACGCTGCTTTTCCTAGCTTTACATGGGCTTTGGGGATCTAATTTCAGGCCTTTGCACTTGCAAAGCCAGAAATACCCACTGATGCATCTCACAGCCAGAAGACGGCATTTTATGGTTAATGTCACATATTCTATCTCTAAAGCGTAGCACACATTTCTGGTTTCAAATGTCTCACTATCAACTTGAACTTCCTTTGACACCCCATGAGGATCTACAAATTAGTAAGTAAAATGTTTCAAAAAAGGAACAAAGTACATTCTTTAACTGTGTCTAAAAAACACTTAACAGGACTCTGGGAGTAAGTTATATTTACTAAAATTGAAAACTAGGTTACACTAAAAATTCAGTCCATGACCTCACATTTCTATATAGAATATGTCATGCTAGACTCCTTAGGTAGCACCAACTCCATCCTATCACCTGACATTTGAAAAGCTTCTTTCTCAATGCAACATTTACATCTCTGTTCTAATAGCATATATTTTCATCAACTCCTCCAGGCAAAGAGAGTAGAAAATTTACCTGGACATTTTAAAGTAGAATTTTTTCAATGGATTAATCCAATTTGTTCTGAGCTGAAAGCCTCATTGAATGATATAGATGGGAAATTCTATTAGTCTTACAAAACTCAAATGTTTTTTTCAATGGATCTGAGTGACATTCTATATTTAATGACAAATATTATCCATCAAAGATCACTGAAAAATAAATATTTGCTATTAAGACAAATTTTCTTGGGATTTAGTCTACTACAGGAATATAATAAAAATTAAGAAACAAGAAGTTTAATAAATTCAGAGGTATGAAATTTGAATTGACAATTTCTTAAGGTCCATGTGCATGGATATTGCTCTCTGTATTGATTTAGTAGTTCTCTGATTGAATTCAGTAGGAAATTCCTGCTTTCACACACATAACCTCAGAGTTCTGAAATCAGACAGCTGAGTGGGACAGCCAATTGCTTGTGCTAGCCTCAGCTTTTAACCTTGCCCTTGCTTCTCAAGTCAAATCTCACAGAAAAGTTGTGAGAACAGAAATATTTTATACCAGTGACAGGAAAAGCCTAAAGAATTGAGAGAATTAAGAGTCAAAGTCAAAGAAAACTCGGCATGACACTCCTGGAGGATCCTTCTATACCACTCCTGGGTATTCCCCTGCATGCAATAAAGACACATGCTCCACTATGTTCATAGCAGCCTTATTTATAATAGCCAGAAGATGGAAAGAACCCAGATGTCCCTCAACGGAGGAATGGATTCAGAAGAGGTATATTTCCACAATGGAATACTACTCTGCAATTAAAAACAATGAACTCATGAAATTCCTAGGCAAATGCTCAGAACTGGAAAATATCATCCTTAGTGAGGTAACTCAATCACAAAAGAACACACATGGTATGCTCACTGATAAGGGGATAATAACCCAGAATCTCGGAATACCCAAGACACAATTCACATATCAATAGATTTCCAAGAAGATGGAAGGAGAGACCCCTGGTCCTGGAAAGACTGGATGTAGAGAAATGCCAGGACAGAGAAGAGAGAGGGGATTGAATGGGGAACAGAGGGAGGGAAGGAGGTTTATGGGACTTTCGATGGGGGAGGAAATGGGAAAGGAGAAATCATTGGGAATGTAAATAAAAACAATTTAGAAAATAAAAAAAGTCAAAGTCAAGAGCAGAGCAGATCTTTTGACAAATACACTGTCTTGATTTAGAATTCCTAAAACCTAGTGATCTCTTAAAGAATATTCTTCTTTCTCAACATTAGAACCCAGAGAAAGAAATGTCTACCAAACAAGAGCCTTAAACTCTCATTTCTTTCTTCATCTTTATTTGTTTTCTCTTACTAGTATATTCGATTCAAAAAGAGTAAATTAAATGATGTGACATAGGTCTCACTGGAAAATCCTGTGTTCAGAGTGTCCCTCGACTGCAATGGAAAGTCCCTAATATTGTCTGTCTCCAATACTGGAAAGTTGTTTGGCTCAGTGTTAGAGTATTGTAGATCCAGGTTTTGTTTGCTAATCCAAAAAAACCAACAGTGACATCATGCTATTTCTCAAAACTAGAATATCGCTTGAAATTTTTTCCCCTTGTAGGTGGGTAGGCTCAATCTTTGTGAAGCAGGAGAGGAATGTTCAGCTTCTGTAAACAATGATAAAGATTCCACATATAAAGTGTATGTGTATGTGCATATGTATATTTGTGTATACAAGTATGTGTGTCCATGTTTGTGCATGTGTGTGTGGGTACATGCGTGTATACATATTTGCATGTACCCACAGATCTTTATTCTTACCTGTTTTTGCTGCACTAAAAGACATAATAAACAAACATAAGAGAGTGATTTGTAAGTGATATTGGATGTTCTTTAATGTCCGGGTGTCTTTTTACTTGAACTCTTTTACAATGAGACTAATGGATCTAGTCTTAATCTGAAAAAGGCATAAGTACACTGCTTAAAGTATAAACTATGATCTTTTTTCTCTCTGACTCCAGTTCTTTGTGACTCAGCAGTCTGGTACTCATCATGAACATTTTTGAACAATCACCGTAGTAATGATCTGGCAAGAAGATGCATGTTAGTCTTACTAAGTAAGGGTAGTGGTGGATAAAGTTGATGCTGGAATAAGTCAGACTAATACTATCCATAAGGCCAATAATTAGTCACTGTGCCCAGTCACTTAATGTGATTTTCACAATTTAGCGAGATGGCACCATGATTTCCATTTTACTGATGAAATACCTAAACCATCTAACTGGAGGCTACTCAAGTTAGACCATGTGAGAGTTGATATTCAGATCTCCCTGTCTGATTCTTTGACACCTCTGGGCTCACCTTCTGTTTATCTCATTGTAATAATATTAGCTCTAAGTATGACATCTTATTAATGATCGCTGTATAAATGATAATTATAAAAATTAGACAATACTCATTATATCACCAAAGTACAGTATTGTTAAATAACTCTTCATTTCTCATTCCTTACAATGTTGCCAAAACTGAAAAGACAAATGGTTAATTTAGGAGTCTTCATCCTCAAAATCATTGGAATCTCCAGAAGAACTTCTAGAAAGCATTAATGTTCCCATAAGAAGAGTTTGGGTATTTCTATGGTGATACTGAAGGGCTAGCATTCAGTAAGTAGAGGTTATAGAGGTGTGCAGGTGTGTTGACTTTGAGAATTCCTTAAGATGTACATTGGCAGTGGCTATATCCCAACGCATATTCACCTGCAAATGAAATACTTGGTAAAAACAGAAATTCCAATGTCGAATTCCTCAGAAACTTTGCACAGGAACTGGTAGGTAACCTTCATTATTAACTAGACTAGACTTGGAAACACCCTACACATATGCAAAAGGTGTTTATCATTAAAGCTCTATGCAATTCATAGTTCAATTGACTTGGCAATTGTGATGATTTCACAATTTACATGGCTCATTCTAATGTTAATTTAATTATAGGTGTGTAAATAAATCAAGTGAGTTTTAGACTAAGTAACAAAAAAAGGTAAAGTTACAGAGGTATGTGTATGTGTGTATGTGTGTTTATGTATGTTTATGTGTGTGTGAGTTTTTATGTGGGGACTACAAATGTGTATAAATGTATGTGTATCTCTTCCATATACATATACATATATATATATATATATGCATATAAATACCACTGTATGTGTGCATAGCTATGGGTTTGGAAATATAGCTATGGGTTTGGATATATATGTAAATATGTGAATACAGTGACCATGGATTAACAAATGTAATATATTCTAGGTACTGCATTCTATCTCTATATTTGGCAATAAAGCAAATAAAGCCTTCAGTCTCCTGAAAGACACACAAATATATAATCATAAGATGATAGTTTCTTTGCAAAATATCTCATGAAGTGAAATGGATTATAACGAGAATTGGAGAGTTTATTAGCTATGAGAGCAGGCAGTTGTTAATGTGGTAGCCAGGGAAGATCTCATTCAGGTTCTAAAAACAGAACTAAACAAGAAAAAGAGACAGATCATAAATCTTGCAAAACACTGGGACCATTCTGCTACATGCCAATGAGTTAGCAAGTACCAAGTTTCTGAAGAGGGTAGAGGGTAGGCATTGTATGCTCTGGAGAGAAAGATCAAGGCCACTATAGTTAGAGCCAGAGAAGAAAGGGGTCAGCAGCAACAGTTGAGGTCAGGGAACAACAGGCCATACAAGGTGTGGTTATGACCTTAGTTGGCTTAGGGACTTTATTTGCAGAGTGATGGAAAAGTACTAAAATCTTCTGAGTAGAGAAACAAAACATTTGACACTTTATTTGTATGGGATGGCTCTGGCTTCTAGGTAAGTAATTACTGACTATGATGAAAACGGAAGAAACAAGACCAGCTATAGGAACAGGGTGTAGCTCAGCTGGTAAAGTCTTTGTCTGTCTATACCAGCTTCTGTATTCATGATGGACTCCATCTGGATTCATTCCTCATCATCACATAAACCAAAAGCTAAAACACATACCTGTAGCTCCTGCATTAGGGAAGTTGAAGCTGGAAGATTAGAAATGTAAGGTCACCCATCCTCTGTTACAGAATCACGGTGAACCTTGAGTAAATAGGATAGAACCTTGGATTGAAAGGGAGTTGAGGAAGGAAGGGAGAAAGAGAGAAAGAAAATAAATAGATTAACCAACTAATTAATAGGTAGGTAGGAAGACAGACAGATGACTACTGATGATTAATAAACAATGATTAGTTTTAGTAAATATTTATGATGTAAATGTCCATGGTTATCCTCCCCGTATTTTAAAAGCAGAGGTATAATTTACAAACTATGAAATTTACTTATCTTGAAGTGAAGTTTTTTCTGCTTTCACATATATTTGCATGCACATGTCTACAAACTCACACACACAGATTTGTGTGCTGGCCACCTGAACCATGACACGCAATTTTTTTATCAAAATCTAAAATCTAGTCCAAATCTTCCTCCAATCAATGCACAGATTTGCTTTCTTTATTTGGTAAAACTGTCAAGTCTGATATTACTTAAGTCTGACTTTTTATTTGATGTAGAGCACTGTAAATGTATTAGTACAAGAATCATATTCCATTGTGTGATGAGACCACAATCTCTTCATCCATTCTTTTGTGCAAGATTGGCTCTAGTGTTGGTAAATTACTAACTAATCCACAAAACATATTCATCTAAAGATCTGTAGTGAGCAAAAGATTGTTTGTGTTTGTTTTAGTATTTGCTTTTTATTTCACTTGTGTAAGTTGCTAGAACTGTCAGGCTGTATGGTTGCTATACACTCAGCTTCATGAAAAAAAAGGTTGAATACTCTAATCCAAAGCCATTGAACTATTGACATTCTGAGACAGAATGTATGTGAATTATAGTTCTTTCTTTAATTCCATTTTAATTTACCCCCTTCTAACAGGTGGTAAAAGATTTTGATTTTAATTTACATATCCCTATCTACTGTCTCTCTGATAAGATCTTAGAGAATGTCTATTCAATACTTCTGTTCATTTTAATTGCATGCATATTTCTTGATTATTCAGATGTGAACTTTTTGTTATTCCACATACCTGATTTATCAGACATATGCCTTACAAATATGTTCTCCATATTTTCTTTATTAGTGTTTTTGTTAACATTTAAGTTTGATCAAATCTAAAATACAATCTTTTCTATCATGGACTATCCTTTTTGATAATGTCGAAGACATTCTTGCCTAGGTATTCCAAGTTCACTAAACGTCTCTTGTGTTTTTCTGAAAAAATTGTTGATTCTTCTTTGTTTGTTTGTTTAATAGATAGTGGAATTTGTAAAATCGAGGACCACACGTGATTTTTTTATAAGTTCTGACTTGTACAAAGACCTAGTCAGGACATATTAAATTAAAAAATAAAAAAAAAGTACCTCAAAAAATCTTTCCCATCAATAGTCTTAACACTTGGTCTGTCAATGAAAAGTGGATATTGAGTCAGTAGCTGGAAAGATCTTTACACATGGAGTTTGTGGGTAAGTGAAGTGGCCAGTGTCTTGTCCTTCTTTAAATTAAGATGGAATAAAATGAGACAATGTAGAAGATAGACCCAAGCAAAGCATCACTCAGAGCATAAAAAGCTCTGAGACCAGATAATGTTTTTTTTTGTTTTTTTTTTTTAAAGATGAAAATAGCAAAGTTCCCAGGGCAAGTGAGGATAAACATCAATGCTTTTGTATGTGAGCCAGAGAAATGTTTGTCTTGGAAAAAAATGAAGAGAGGTGGGGAAAGAATTTAAATTTGACCTTCTACTCAGCAACTTGTCGAATAGATTTTTTTTTCCATGGATTCAGCAAGAAAGAAGGGAATGATGATGGAATATCTTTTCCCTAGAGCAGAACATCAGAGGATCTTGCCTTTCCTAGGATCTCTTCAATCATACTTTTAATACAGTCTGTTTATACAGTGACCTCAGGAACTCTGGGACATTCCCTACAGGCCTGACATTCCCTGGGCCCAGTGTCAAAGTAATATTGTGCACAGGGCGGCAGCATACAGGGTGTATCTGGGAGAAAGGTCTTCCCAGGTCTGGAAAGACTTTCTTTGGAAACATTGTTTAAGAGAGCTCTGATAAGAAGTGAAGGCATTTGTAATTGTCAAAGCTCATATGCAGGGTTTGAGTTTTAGAAATGATTTAAATTCCATGGAACATATCTGGCTTAATCATAGTATTTTTAATCCTTCCTCCACACCCAGTCATGGCCAGTTGTATGTATACAACTCAGTTAGCAGCTGATCAGAGGAAATCAAAGTCTATTTTTGATATATCCAAGAATTAGAAGGAAAAATGTAGGCTTCTGTGGGGCTTTTAATTCTATTATTTTTAGATTGTGTTTTCACAAAACTAGTCATTTCTTTCTAACTAAAAGTTGTCAGACATGTGTTCAGGAACATATCTTCAGGAACATAAAATAATTACTTTCCTTTAAATGTTATGAAAGTATTTTCCAAACAAAATTCAAAGTGATAAATAGCCCAAATACTTTATAGGTTATATTGTCTTTATTCATGTCCATCAAAGAACTAGAAAAAATAGAACAGTTTCCTGTCTCTGACATGAAATCTCATGTTGATGTTTGAGAAAACAACTCTGGTCTTTAACAGTTTTAATTTTCAGCTCATTTACAACAAGAATAGTTGCGAAGTACTCATGTGTTTTTAAAGGTGAGCATAAAACTCTAATTATGAAGGCTGGAGAGATGGCTCAGTAGCTAAGAGTATATACTGCTTTTGTAAAGGACCCAACACGATGTTGAGCAGTTCACAATTATTGGTGACTCTAGATCCAAGGATATGATGCTTTCTTCTGTCTTCCATGGGTATTGCACTCTAGCATGTGCATATATGTGTATGCACACAAATACACACACACACACACACACACAAGTAAAAATGAAACAAATCATTAAAAGAAGCATATTATTCTTGCTTTATATGTACAGTTAATATTCAACATTCCAGAGTTAGTTATTGCAAAATTTCAATAATAGAGGAATAAGGAGAATTTGTGATCTTTGGATGGATAACACTAAAGATTATCTCCTCTTGATACATTTTTACAGGATATTCTGCTCTGTTAATAGTTATAAAACCAGCCCCAACTCATCTTGAGGGCATAGCACCAGGTCACTTTTGAAAAGGCAATATTGTAACCTGTCCTTGTTTCTGTTTCTGGTTGCAATTACTGTTGTTGTTCATGTTTTAAGGCATTGTTTTACATTAAAGATGAGCTCAAAGCTTCCAATCCAATTTATTACTTTTCAATACCAGAGACTGAATAAAAATTACCCATATTTTATACATGAAGAAATAGGCTTAGAGATGACAAAAAATTTTACAAATCACTCACCATTTCTATAAAGAATTCATGCCTTGAGACCCCAGTTTGCTATATAGCACAAGCCATACTCAAATTACTGATCCTTCTGTCTCAGCATCCCCAGTGGAGTGCAGAGATTAAAGTGTTGTACTGGTTCTACCCTATGTATTATTTAGGGTATGATTATAATCATTAATTAAGAGATGCATATATAGATAACAAAGTTCATATTAGACATCAATGAAACTTCACAGAGTAATGGTTCTCTTCACAAATCTGATGACTGTGTTCCATTCCCATACATAAGGAAAGGAAAGAACCAACTCTCTCAAGGTGTAACCGTCCTCTTATGTCCACCTGCCTGCCACCATAGAATACCTGTTGCATGTAATTTTAAAAATCATGAGCTATTTGGCCAGGCTTTGGAATGAGGAGGATGTCCAGTCATATTAGACCTTTGGACTCCAGAGCCTGCAGCCTCTGCCACAAGCAGGGCCCAGGTGGTTTGTGGGAGCTAGCTGATAAGATTTAACCAGGAGACTCAGGGCCAAGCAATTGCGTTATCTGGTAAGTTTTAAAATATTAAAGCTGTCTAGTGTTTTCCATCTTTGGAGCAAAGGTGGGCAGAGAAAGAGCACAGTCTGGGTGGTTGTTGGTGGCTTGACAAAGCTAGCCAAAAGGGGCCAGTGGAGTGCATAGCACAGCAGCTCCTGGATTCCCCCTGAGTTGGTAGATAGTTGAGATCAAGTTGGAGGTAGGAGAACCAGGAGAGGTCAGAGAGCTGGCCATGGCACTGGGCAATGAGGTAGTGTGTTTTTAAAAAATACACACAATATACTCCCTAGCTACATATCTAAGTAACATATAAGTAAAGATATAAAAATATAGAAATAAAAAAGAAGACAGTCTTCTTATTTGGAACAAGATTAGTCTCCTTATGAAACGGACAAAGTGAATGGCCCATTTAAAAGGTATTATTCTAGATATTTCATAGAGGAAGGATTTGTGTGACAATGTGACTAACTGCTACATAGAAGTCTAGCACTGAGATAAAAAATCCAAATACTGCCAAAAGGCATGGTGTGATAGCTATAGACAGACTGTGACCTAGTGCCTACAACTCTCAGCTTTCAACTGCTCATCAGTACTTACATGGCTCCATAGATTGTCATCTCAACTCTTGGACCCTTGGTCAGGGATTGATGTTAGACTACGGAATGGGTTCCCTATGGAAAGGTCTGGTTGATCATTTAGCTCCTGTTGATGGGGCCAGGACATTCTATGATTGCATAAAATCAATGTACCTCATAGAGCAAAGATTTCCAGTGTAAATTTAAAATAGACTTACCCACTATGCAAGCAAAAGCCTTGCAGAAAGACAAGAAATTGTACTGAGATGTAGTAGATGTTTGGATCAGGTGGAGACATGCTGGAGAAAATCTGTTCATTCAATTGTGTAAGTATAATTGAAACCCTCACCTTCTTTTCACTCGATTGGTTTTCACATCCATCTGTGGTGTCTGCAATGAGTCACTTTAATGGCAGCCACAGCTGTTCTCATTACATTACTTTAGGAAAGCATCTAGAACACATATGTGACAAATTTTATTTCCTGTACATTTTAAATTTGTCATCCAATTGGAGGAGGTTCAATGCCAGAGAGTTCACTGAGATCCTACTTGGAGGAACAGGCATGCAAAGCCTTTCGAGCTTCCCAGCAGTAGGGGTAGATTTGTGATTCAGTACATCAAAGCCTGTCAGGGTAGGGCGCTCAATCCTCCCTGCTCTGACTCTGCTTTTTGTAGGACCCTGAAAGGCAGCCTGGTTCCTGGTTGAGATAAGGCTGGAAATCCTGGTGACTCTAAAGGGACTATAGGACTTTTGCCTGGTTCCAGGACACTAGGCTCCTGACATGAGGCCACAGCCCTCCATAGATTTGTGGCTATCAGTCACACAAGGGCAATAGCTCAAGCCCCTCTGCATGTCATGTAGGCTCAAAACAGATCTCTATTTTAATGAGGTACCTAAAGACCTGAAGACCTGAAGAGCTTAGCCAATTAGGCTTTCCTTCCCAGCCGCTCCTCTTTGCAAAAGGTATTTAACCTCAGGCTGCCCTGAGATGTGAGGTTATGGTTTTACTCATCCACTTTCCACAATGACAATAAATGTCTTAAACTATGGACTGCAATGGAGAAAACCTTGGCTTAGAGAACTGCTGTCTAACCTCCCATAGAAGACCTCTCTACACTTCCAGCCAAAGCTGCCTCCAAGCCAAGCCCAAGCCAGCTGCCTGACAACAAACCAAGGACTATTTTTGCCTTGGGGGCTAGATCTAGCCCGAGGACCCCCACTCCATTCTCAGCTCTTCTGTGACATCCGGCGGAGCCTGGGTGTCCAACAACCTGAGAACCAGATGGCCCTGTCCTCCGCACAGGCCCCGGGACCCTGAGCCAGGTCTCCAGCTGTACCTGTGCCTCAGACTGAGCCAGAGAGATATCTAGTGGCTTCCCCATAGCCTGACATGAGGTACCCCATGCTTATGTGGGGTAAGCACAGTCAAAGCTCCAGTGTCCTGCCTCTCCTAGCGGCTGAGCCATGTGGCAGAGCAGGACCATTAACCCTACAGCTTTTTTATTTTATTTTATTTTATTTTTATTTTTTTAATTTACATTCCAAATCACTTCCCCTTTCCCGTTTCTTCCCTCCCCGAAAGTCCCATAAGCCCCCTTCCCTCCCTCTTTTCTCCATTCAACCCCCTCTCGTTACTCTGTCCTGGCGTTCCCCTACATCCAGTCTTTCCAGGACCAGGGGTCACTCCTTCCATCTTTTTAGAAATCTATGGATATGCGGATTGTGTCTAGGGTATTCCGAGATTCTGGGTCAATATCCCCTTATCAGTGACTGCATACGATGTGTGTTCTTTTGTGATTGGGTTACCTCACTAAGGATGATATTTTCCAGTTCTGACCATTTGCCTAGGAATTTCGTGAATTCCTTGTTTTTAATTGCAGAGTAGTATTCCATTGTGTAGATATACCACATCTTCTGAATCCATTCCTCTGTTGACGGACATCTGGGTTCTTTCCAGCTTCTGGCTATTATAAATAAGGCTGCTATGAATATAGTGGAGCATGTGTCCTTATTGCATGCGGGTAAAGTCTCTGGGTATATGCCCAGGAGTGGTATAGCCGGATCCTCCGGGAGTGTCATGCCCAGTTTTCTGAGGAACCGCCAGACTGCTTTCCAGAGTGGTTGTCCCAGCCTGCAATTCCACCAGCAGTGGAGGAGTGTTCCTCTTTCTCCACATCCTCGTCAACAACTGGTGTCTCCTGTGTTTTTGATCTTAGCCATCCTGACTGGTGTGAGATGGAATCTCAGGGTTGTTTTGATTTGCATTTCCCTAATGACTAAGGATGATGAACATCTCTTTAGGTGCTTCTCAGCCATTAGATATTCTTCAGGTGAGAACTCTTTGTGTAGCTCTGTACCCCATTTTTTAATAGGGTTACTTGCCTCTCTGGAGTTTAACTTCTTGAGTTCTTTGTATATCTTGGATATTAGCCCTCTGTCGGATGTAAGGTTGGTAAAGATCATTTCCCAGTTAGTTGGTTGCCGCTTTGTCTTTTTGACAGTGTCTTTTGCCTTGCAAAAACTTTGTAATTTAATGAGGTCCCATTTGTCTATTCTTGATCTTAGAGCATAAGCTATTGGAGTTCTGTTCAGGAAATTCTCCCCTGTGCCCATATGTTCAAGGTTCTTCCCTAGTTTCCCTTCTATTAGTTTCAGTGTGTCTGGTTTTATGTGGAGATCTTTGATCCACTTAGAATTGAGCTTAGTGCAAGGAGATAAGGATGGGTCAATTTGCATTCTTCTGCATGTTGACCTCCAGCTGAGCCAGCACCATTTGTTGAAAAGGCTATCTTTTTTCCACTGGATGGTTTTAGCTCCTTTGTCAAAGATCAAGTGACCATAGGAGTGTGGATTCATTTCTGGGTCTTCAATTCTGTTCCATTGATCTACATGTCTGTTACTGTACCAATACCATGCAGTTTTTAACACTATTGCTCTGTAGTACAGCTTGAGGGCCGGGATACTGATTCCCCCAGAGGTTCTTTTACTCTTGAGAATAGTTTTAGCTATTCTGGGTCTTCTGTTATTCCAGATGAATTTTTGAATTGCTCTTTCTAACTCTATGAAGAATTGAGTTGGGATTTTGATGGGGATTGCATTGAATCTGTGTATTACTTTTGGTAAGATGCTCATTTTTACTATATTAATCCTGCCAATCCATGAGCATGGCAGATTTTTCCATCTTCTGAGGTCTTCTTCAATTTCTTTCTTCAGAGACTTGAAGTTCTTGTCATACAGATCTTTCACTTGTTTGGTTAGAGTCACGCCAAGATACTTAATATGGTTTGTGGCTATCGTGAAGGGTATTATTTCTCTTACTTCTTTCTCAGCCTGCTTATCCTTTGAGTATAGGAAGGCTTCTGACTTGCTTGAGTTGATTTTATATCCGGCCACTTTGCTGAAGTCGTTTATCAGCTGTAGGAGTTCTCTGGTGGAGTTCTTTGGGTCGCTTATGTATACTATCATATCGTCTGCAAATAGTGATAGTTTGACTTCTTCCTTTCCAATTTGTATCCCTTTGACCTCTTTTTGTTGTCTAATTGCTCTAGCTAGAACTTCAAGTACTATATTGAAAAGATATGGAGAGAGAGGGCAGCCTTGTCTAGTCCCTGATTTTAGTGGGATTGCTTCAAGTTTCTCTCCATTTAGATTGATGCTGGCTACTGGTTTGCTGTAAATTGCTTTTACTATGTTTAGATATGGGCCTTGAATTCCTGATCTTTCCAAGACCTTTAGCATGAAAGGATGCTGAATTTTGTCAAATGCTTTCTCAGCATCTAATGAGATGACCATGTGATTTTTTTCTTTGAGATTGTTTATGTAGTGGATTACATTGATGGATTTCCTTATATTGAACCATCCCTGCATCCCTGGGATGAAGCCTACTTGATCGTGGTGAATGATCGTTTTGATGTGTTCTTGGATTCGGTTGGCAAGAATTTTATTGAGTATTTTTGCATCGATATTCATAAGAGAGATTGGCCTGAGATTCTCTTTCTTTGTCGGATCTTTGTGTGCTTTTGGTATTAGTGTAATTGTGGCTTCATAGAACGAGTTGGGTAGTGTTCCTTCTGTTTCTATTTTGTGGAACAGTTTGAAGAGTATTGGTGTTAGGTCTTCTTTGAAGGTCTGATAGAATTCTGCACTAAAACCATCTGGACCTGTGCTTTTTTTGGTTGGAAGACTTCCAATGACAACTTCTATTTCTTCAGGGGTTATAGGACGGTTTAGATGGTCTATTTGATCCTGATTTAATTTTGGTACTTGGTATCTGTCAAGGAAATTGTCCATTTCCTCAAGATTTTCTAGTTGTGTTGAATACAGGTTTTTGTAGTAGGATCTGATGATTTTTTGAATTTCCTCAGTTTCTGTTGTTATCTCTCCCTTTTCGTTTCTGATTTTATTAATTTGGATACTATCTCTGTGCTCTCTGGTTAGTCTGGCTAAGGGCTTATCTATCTTGTTAATTTTCTCAAAGAACCAATTCCTCGTTTTGTTGATTCTTTGTATGGTTTTATTTGTTTCTACTTGATTGATTTCAGCCCTGAGTTTGATGATTTCCTGCCTTCTACTCCTCTTTGGTGTATTTGCTTCTTTTTGTTCCAGGGCTTTCAGGTGTGCCATTAAGCTGTTAGTGTATGCTGTCTCCCGTTTCTTTTTGGCGGCACTCAGGGCTATGAATTTTCCTCTTAGCACTGCTTTCATTGTGTCCCATAAATTAGGGTATGTTGTGCCTTCATTTTCATTAACTTTCAAAAAGTCTTTGATTTCTTTCTTTATTTCCACCTTGACCAAGTTATCATTGAGTAGAGCATTGTTCAACCTCCATGTGTACGTGGGTTTTCTTTTGTTTTTGTTGTCATTGAAGACCACCCTTATTCCATAGTGATCTGATAGGAGGCATGGGATTATTTCTATCTTCTTGTATCTGTTGAGGTCTGATTTGTGACCAATTATATGGTCAATTTTGGAGAAGGTACCATGAGGAGCTGAGAAGAAGGTGTATTCTTTAGCTCTAGGATGAAATGTTCTATATGTATCAGTTAGTTCCATTTGGTCCAAGGCTTCAATTAGATTCACTGTGTCCCTGTTTAGTTTCTGCTTTCCTGAACGATCCATTTCAGAGAGCGGGGTGTTGAAGTCACCCACTATTATTGTGTGCGGTGCGATGTGTGCTTTGAGTTTTAGTAAAGTTTCTTTTACGAATGAGGGTGCCCTTGCATTTGGAGCATAGATATTCAGAATTGAGAGTTCTTGATGGTGGATTTTTCCCTTGATCAGTATGTAGTGTCCTTCTGTGTCTTTTTTGATGACTTTAGGTTGAAAATCAATTTTATCTGATATTAGGATGGCTACTCCACCTTGTTTCTTGGGGCCATTTGCTTGTAAAATTGTTTTCCAGCCTTTTACTCTGAGGTAGTGTTTGTCTTTGACACTGAGGTGCGTTTCCTGCATGCAGCAAAATGCTGGGTCCTGTTTACGTATCCAGTCTGCTAGTCTATGTCTTTTAATTGGGGAATTGAGACCATTGATATTAAGAGAGATTAAGGCATAGTGATTATTGCCATCTGCCATTCTTGACGCTATCTTTATGTTTGAGTGGTTATCTACTTTTGGGTTTGATTCAAGAAGGTTATTATCTCATTTTTTCCAGGGTGTTGTTTCTCTCCCTGTATTGGAGGTTTCCACCTATTATCCGTTGCAGGGCTGGATTTGTGGAAAGATATTGTGAAAATTTGGTTTTATCATGGAATATCTTGGTCTCTCCATCTATGGTGATTGAGAGTTTTGCTGGGTAGAGTAGTCTAGGCTGGCATTTGTGCTGTCTTAGTGTCTGCATGAGATCTGCCCAGGATCTTGTGGCTTTCATAGTCTCTGGTGAGAAGTCTGATGTGATTCGGATAGGTCTTCCTTTGTATGTTACTTGGCCCTTTTCTCTTACTGCTTTTAGTATTCTTTCTTTATTTAGAACATTCGGTGTTTTGATTATTATGTGACGGGAGGTATTTCTGTTCTGGTCCAGTCTGTTTGGAGTTCTGTAGGCTTCTTGTACGTTCATCGGCATCTCTCTCTTTAAGTTAGGGAAGTTTTCCTCCATAATTTTGTTGAAGATGTTTACTGGCCCTTTAAGTTGCAAATCTTCACTCTCATCTATACCTATAATCCTTAGGTTTGGTCTTCTCATTGTGTCCTGGATTTCCTGGATGTTTTGGGTTACACGTTTTTTGCATTTTGCATTTTCTTTGACTGTTGAGTCGATGCTTTCTATGGAATCTTCAGCACCTGAGATTCTTTCTTCCATCTCTTGTATTCTATTGTTGATGTTTGCATCTATGACTCCTGATTTCTTCCCAAGGTTTTCTATCTCCAAAGTTGTCTCCCTTTGTGATTTCTTAGTTGTTTCTACTTCCTTTTTTAGTTCTTGGATGGATTTGCTGAGATCCTTCACTTGTTTGTTTGTATTTTCCTGTATTTCTTTAAGGTATTTTTGCATTACCTCTTTCAGGATTTCTTCCTGATGACCCACGTTCTCCTGCATTTCTCTGAGCGATTTTTGTGTTTCCTACTCATGGGATTCCATCTGTTGATCCATCGTCTCCTGCATTTCTTTAAGCAGTTCTCGTGTTTCCTTTGTAAGGGCATCTAACCATTGATTCATTTCTTTAAGCAATTTTTGTGTTGCCTTCTTATGGGCATCCATCTGTTGACCCATATTCTTCTGCATTTCTTTATGCAAATTTTGTGATTCCTTTGTGAGTGCATCTACTCGTTGATTCATCTCGTTAAGCGATTTTTGTGTTGTCCCCTTGTGCACCTCCATCTTTTGATCCATGTTCTCCCGCATTTCTCTAAGAGATTTTTGTGTTTCCTTTGTAAGGGCTTCTAACCGTTGATTCATGGTCTCCTGTAACTCTTTATGAGATTTATTTGTGTCCTTCTTGTGATCCTCTAATAGGATCATGAGAAGTGATTTTAAATCCAGATCTTGTCTTTCGGGTGTGGTGGGGTATCCAGGACTTGCTGCTGTTGGAGAGTTGGGTTCGGATGGTCCCACATTACTTTGATTTCTGTTAGTAACATTCCTACGTTTGCCTTTTGCCATCTGGATACCTCTGGTGTTAGTTGGTCCTGCTGCCACTGGCTGTTGGTTGGACCTCCTGTGAGCCTGCAAAGCTATTTCTGCCCCCCCCCCCCGGATTACCAGGATTCCCCTGGCACTGATTTCTGGTGCCTGCCTGCTCCTGAGTGACTTTGGAGCCCTAATGTGCCTTGCCCCAAGTGATCTTTTATTGGGGAGGCCTTGCACATCTAAAGGCTCAGCCTAGTGGATTCCTGGAGCAGAGGTCGCCAAAGGGAGGCTGGTAGGCTCCTGCCCTGTGCAGGGGTGTGTGATCTCTCCTGGGGGGGGGGGCGTCCCTCTGCCAGGCAGAAGTCCCACAGCAGAGCTGGCGCGCTGGTTACTGCAGATCAGCCCAGCACCTGGGAGCAGGTTACACACAAGCTGCCTGAGACCAAAGCGATATTATGCCTGTCTGTCTCTGAGCCTGTCGGTCCCAACTACCTGACCACTGGAGCAAAGATGGCGGAGGGCACTCTCCGTGGAGCAGCTCACCCTGTAGACGTGATGGCTCGCCGATCTGGCACCCAGACGACCACAGAGCTGACCCGTTCTGGGGCACAGACGGAATCCCCAACAGGCCGTGTCCCAAGTGATGTTATATTGGGGATAGGGAGCTTGGGGTACCTGTCTCTTCAGCGCAGTCTGCGGGAACAGAGGTCGCGGAAGGAAAGCTGGTAGGCTCCTGCCCAGTGCGGGGTCCCTCTGCCAGGCAGAAGTCCCACAGCAGAACTGGCGCGCTGGTCACTGCAGATCAGCCCCGCACCTGGGAGCCGCACACACACAAGCCACCCGAGACCCAAGCGACATTATGCCTGTCTGTCTCAGAACCTGGCTGTCCCAACTTCCCAGTCATTGGAGCAAAGATGGCGGAGCAACCCTACAGCTTTTATCATGGAAAGTGTTGCTGTAAAGGCAAAAATGTGCTTGCTTGCTCACTCTGACCCTGCCCCCCTGCCCCCGCCAACACACATACCTTTACTTTATACCACAGCTCAGAAAAATAAATCTTTGGCCAAAGATTTCAAAATAAGCAATAGCATACACTTATAATATCAAATACACATAGACTTCACATGAGAGGTTCCTCATTCATTTTGGTTGTTTATTTATTTCCTTGCCAGATTTAAAGAACAACATTTCCTTTTAAGTTTCTGCTTTGGAGTAACATGGACATTCAAAAATTATGGTAATAACCAACCCTCTTAACTTTATTTTATTTGGTACCTTTAAATAAATTTGCAAGGCCCACAGTGAGAGGATGCAATGAGGGACTTGGCATTCTGCTCCAAGGGCTTTCATCATTCATTCTGAGGCCAGACTGAAGCTTCTAAGGCACTCTGGCTTCACACTACTGCTCCTGTGAACTGTGGTAGCATGCAGAAGATAATGCTGAGAAATGCCTTTTGCTACCCTTGATGTGGTTGTTGTGGCTGTGATGGGTCTCATGGAGGAAATGTAAATATAGTGGGATAACATGGTTCAAGAAATACTGTATGTAAGTGTACAAACATGTGTGAGTTTCTGTGTGTGCATGTGCGTGTGCATGTGCGTGTGCATGTGTTTTTGAACATGCAAGTCCTCATGGTTGTGTATAGATGTCTATGTGAAAGCCAAGGATCAATGTCAGTTGTTTACTTCAGCATTTTTTTTCGGGGTCTCTTAGAGAACTGACACCAACATTCCACTCGATTGGCTGTCCAGTGAGCTCTCCTGGTTTTGCCTCTTCTATACTGTTTTAGGCAAATCCCCTGTGCCCAACCCTTTCATGAGTGCTGGCAGGGTATCAACTCTAAGACCCATACATATAGGGCAAATAGCTTACAGACTGAGCCGTCTTCCCAGTCCCTATTGAGAGGAGAATTGTAAGACAGGAGTCTCTTTCTGAATCACTCTTCCAAAATAATTCTTAGATACAATTTCTATAGAAATAAAGAATAGCATTTCATATTTTTAAGCATCTCTTTTCTGTGAGTAAGAGTGTGTGAGTAAAAAGGTCAGAGGAAAACTTACTTGAATAATGCTTGCACATAAAGTGTAGGTTTTTAGACTTGGCTGGCCTCAAGCACCTTTACCCAAGGAGCTCTCACAAGCACAGTGTTTCATACTTTCAGAACATCGGCTTTATTTGTAGACTCTTCCATTTCATAAACTCTTAAGAAATTATCATACACATTTACACATGCACCAATTCCTGAGAACTTAAAGAACTATGTTCTCTTTTATCCTAGCTCACTAATTGTTTCTCTTAACAATCACACCTAAAATTAGTTTATCTTTCTGCATCATACAATGTTGAGCATCTTTCTCCACACTTTGTTACCCTGTTACTAACAAAAATAAAATTTTGTATGTAAACAAACATTTACCAAAGTACATTCCAACAAAACATTGTTCCGTGGGAATTCCATGAGTGTTCTAAAACAAAGATTCTGTTTAAAGTGTATTTTTGAAACACTCCAGATTAAAAAGAATTTACTGTATCAATGCAAAACACAGACCTCACCTCAAAGGAAATAAGAGTTTCTTATCAAGTTAGATATTGGTGACCTTGACCAGTGAACACAGATTCAGCCTAACCTAAATCGCATACTCCAATGTGGGAATGGTTTCATGACAATTTCTAGTTATAGAAAGAATGTAAACCCGAAATCAAGGCACTTGTCAAGTATAGAGATGGCAACATCTGACAGGCAGGTTTCAGCACAGTGGGGTAATCTTTGCTTTAGGTCTCAAATGTTGTCTAATGACATTTGTAATCTTCAGGTTGATAGCAGATAGTAGTCTGATAAGTTCATACATTTTGATGTTTAACCAGACAGTCATGAGGACCACTGGTCTGAAACAGGTAGACGATGAGTGAGTGATTTACTAAGAGACTTAAAAATAACACAAGAATATTTGGCTTTGGGTCTGCATAAATCCAACTCTCCACTACCACTGTTCTCCTCAGTTAGTAAGCCTTGTGAAATATTAACACAGGTGTGGCTTTTTCCAATTAATAGTAGGTTTCTTTAAGGCAGAATTTCTTAGAGATTTTTATTTTTTGCAAGCTTTCTTAATAACAAAACTCCAAGAAAGAAATATCATAAAGTATTCTTTTTTTAAGTTTCTTCAGAAAGCGTTTGGCAGAGCATATCTATATGTGAGGCCAAGCAAGCAAAGACCTTGCATCTCAGCTACATATCCTACCTTCAGGCATTGTTTCTAGGCCTGGGTGAACTCATCTCCTTCTTCTACTTGTGGATGACAGCATAAGAACCCAAGAAGGCATGTTTGTGTGTTTTGTAGTGTTCCATTTTTATCCTTTCACTTCTGATGCCTATTTCATTACATTTCCTTAGAGCCATGCCCTGTAACAGCAGGAAAGTAACATTAGTCATATACTAGTCTGAGAAAGTGAAGGATAGAAAGCATTACACATGGATTGAAAATTTAGTTCCCAGGATGGACTAGAATCACATCTTTGACTCTTGATTGGTGCTAGATTTCCACCTATTTTGAGAGTCATCTTCTTGAGGCTAGTCTAAGTGTAGCAAAGAGGAGGAAGTAGATCCACCAACAGGTTCTGAAGATGCTTCCTACACCTCAAGAGAAAGCAAAGGAGGACACATGCAGAGAGATCAGAAAAACTCAGGCAGTAGGAAGCACTCTCTTCATCTCTCCTTTTACCAGTGAACCTGCAGTTCCCTTAATAAAAATTCATGGATTCCTGGCATCTTAAGCTCTTGGCCAATAGTGGTCAATGGGCTAAATAGCAAACAATTTATTGACTTGGTTTGTCTGGTTTTAATGTGGTCATTCAATTGTTTTTATTCAACTTCTCATGTGAAGTGATCTATATCATGTAGTGAGTGATCTACAATGATTTTTTGTCTGTCTATATAAGCAGCCTACAGGTTTCCAAGTTCTCTTTAGGTTTAAAGAGACAATCATGTCCCCTGGTTTAGCTATTGACATAATAGGAATCCTAAATTGGAATCTTTTTGAATATATCATACTAGAAGAAGAGAAAATCTGTGACCTAGTGCAAATCAGAAGAGGAAATTGCCTCAAAAAAAAAAAGAAAAAAGTCAAATAAAGTAAAATAAACCATACACACACACACACCCACACACACACACACACACACACACACACACCAATTTGCAACTCCTAAGACCACTTTACAGGAGATCCTGGAGCTGAAACAAGGGGAGGAATGGAATGACACTTTGATGACACTTTGATGAGACCATGTACATTCCTCTGTTCACATATTAAAGCCTAGGCCTCCTGTGAGGACTCTGAACAAATACTTGAGGGTTAGGAATGAGTGTGGTCACCTGTCCTCTTTGTTCCTCTTCACAATGTAGCCTCACTGAATGTTTCCCCTTTCTGCCCTCCATTAGTAACCGTGTCTTTGGTTACACTTTGCAATGATCGCCCATCCTGGCTATTTGAGGCATGATCATGGCTTTGGCCCTAACTTCATAACACCCACACCTGAGGCACTACATGCTAAAGGAAATACATTGGTAACCATGGATTTTCATCTATTTTGAAGTTATTATGTCATCCTGGAATGACTTGTATGGGAGTCCAAAACATGTTGGCAGTGGGCTCATTGCAGTCAACATGAAAACCAAATTTTCCTTGGCTACCTGACAACTGTCTTTTCTAGAGTTTTGTTTTACTTGATTTTGGACTTCAATAAATTCCAGGGAAAGAATTCACATATGTAGTCTTTTTAAAGCTTCAGGAAACAGGTATTCAGATGCCACTTTTGCTAGAAAGCATTGGTGTTTTACTTGGGACCACAAAGTAAAGATCTGGCATCCATTCCTGAATGGCATTGTGTCTCATTTGCATTGGCTCAAGTACATACCTCTATGGGATGACATATTAATCACCAAAGGAGTGCCTGCCTGACCTTCTTCATTCCCCTTCAAAGTTGAGGCATTAAGGCAAGTCATTGTCTTAAACCTGTAGTTACTTTGGATTCCAGAAACAGGAGAAGTTTGCAAGGCACAGAAAAATTTCTCCAGTGAGTGGGACCTTAGTCATGAGCTGAGGAAACTGAACTATGCAGCAAAATTTGTCACCTAAGAACCGTCTTGTCCCCTCTAGCAGTAGAAGCTTCTTCAGAGGAGCTGAGACCCCATGAGACTGACCACACATAGACCAGGAAAGTTCATTATGTTCCCATCCTTCCTGTATTTAAAACTAAGGCACAAGTCAGTGTTCCAAAAATCATTCCTGAGGTCACGACACTGTCACTGTTCCTCTTCCCAATGTGAGCACACTGAATAAATCCTGTCTCTAATTTTCACCACTACTCATCTCATTAACTCATTCATTGGTAGGGGTGACAGAGTCTAGGGTGTTATGGCCACTGAAGCCCAAGCTTTTAACATAAAAACTCCATTTACAACCTGGTTTCTTAAATTAGATGATTTATCATATTTATGCTGAGATATTTTGCCGGTCCAAGGAAACCACAAGTATTTGACCCTGTGCAAATAATGGGAGGTGTATTTAAACTGATGAAACAAAATATGAATTCTGAACTATTTTTAACCTCAGCTTTATTTTGCAGTTCTAATAATTGGAACCAGTCTAATAAACTGTTGCTTGGTAGTTGTCTTCAAGTGCCCTTTCTTAGTTAATAGCTAATAATGATTTGTAATTAGGAAATAATTTAAATGTAAATAGTTTCTTCTGCACTGCCTACCAAGGCTTGAAAACAATTTGTTCTCCTAAACTGCTGAGAAATTGCCCAGGGATTCTGGATGATACTATTAATTTGTTGAGAAAAGAATTCTTCATGAGTAGTACACGTGAAGGTTTATTCTTACCCGAATTATAATATTTTGAACCAATGGGCTTTTGTGAAAGATATAACAGGCATCGTTTAGCAGTAACATATGGAGGGTGGGGGGAGGCTTTCAAAGATGTCTCGGTAAGTGACTAGGTGTCTCAGAAAATTTTACAGCTTAGGAAATAAATCACTCTTAATTTCCCATGGCAGCATCACATAGGAAGGTGGAAAAGGTCAAGAAAGGGACATGCATCAGGAAATTATGAATCTGGAGGAGTATAGTGGAACTTCAGGGAGCTATTGGAATCACAGAGTGAGGTAGGAACCACGCTGCAGGGCAGTGGGTGGGGCAGAGTGGGAAGACATCACAAAGGGATTTGGTGGGCCTTGTGATGGGTTGAAGTGAGTGAAGAACTGTAATTCCATGACTTGGACCAGACTTCATGGTTCATCAAAGCTTCGACACTCACCCCTGAGGGACCTACAGCAAAATATTGTTCAGTTTTAAATGTACCATGAACTTAGAAGGAGTAGTACATTTTCTAATAATAAGGAATTTATATAATTAAATTTACAGACAGACAAACTTCTCATAGTTAAACAATAAGAATATAAGTCTGTTGAAAATAAAGATTGAATTTAGTGTGTGTGGGGGGGTATACACCCATATATGTAAGGTGGCCAGAAGTTGATACTAGATATGGTATCCAACCACTCCCCACCTTATACAAAGTGTCTGAGTCTTCATGTGGAGCCGGAGCTCTCACATTCGGCTTCAATAATAATGTTACACAGTTTTATTTCTTGATTTCTGAAAGAGCTTAAATGACACTGGAGTTATTTATTCCTAATAGTTTTGGTAGATTGACTTTAGTATGAAGTCATTTTGGCTTAGATGATTGAGATACTAACTTTTGACAAATTTTCTTTCCGCCCACAGAAATGTTCAAGAGAAATGCTCTGGTTATAATTCCAGGGACATGTGTCCATCTTAACATAGTTTTCACATATTTGTAAACAATTCAAAAAATTGGCTCATGCTTGTTTCCTAAAGTGTCTTTAAATCCTGTGGTTGTTGTTCCATAAAAATTTAAACTTACTTGATTGGCATTTTTTCCACTTCTTTCTCACCCTCTCCCCATCACCATCTGCTATCCCTTAATTAGATTAGCTGATGTTCTACTTAATAAAACAGCATCCTCAACTTTTTTATTATATTACTTTTCTGTTTTTTAACATAGATGAATTTATTGTTTTTTTCCTTTCTTTGACTTTCACTTTTGCATTTGGATTATAATTACTATTTTTCAATAATTATTTTATTTATTTGCATATCAAATGTTGTCCCCCTTCATGGTCCCACTTCCATGAGCACCCCATCTCTTCACTGCTTCATCTTTAAGAGGGTTCATGCTGCCCCACCCACCCAGTCCCACCTCATCCCACTAGCATCCCACTTTTCTGGGGCATTAAGCTTCCACAAGATGAAGCACACCCCCTTCCGCTGAGGTCAGACAAGGCCTCTGCTACATGTGTAGAAGGGGCCACAGACCAATACATGTATGCCCTTTGGTTGGTGGCTTATTCCTTGGGAGCTTTGAGGGGTCATGCTAGTTGAAACTGTTATTCTTGCTATGGGGTTGCAATCCTCTTCATCTCCTTCAGTCCTTCCTTTTCCATAGAGGCCCCTGGGCTCAGTCCAATGGTTGGCTATAAGTATCTGCATCTGTCTCAGTCAGGTACTGGTAGATTCTCTCAGAGGACAGCCATGCCAGACTTCTATCTTCAAGCTCATCTTAACATCAGTGATAGTGTTGGGGTTTTGTGACTGTACATGGAATGGATCTCAAGTTGGGGCAGTCTCTGAATGGGCTTTCCTCAGTCTCTGCTCCATTTTGTCCTTGCATTCCCTTTATACAGGAACAATTCTGGGTCAAAATTTTTGCAATGGTGGGTGGCACTATCCATCAACTGGGGGCCATATCTATCTACTGGATGTCTCTCCAGGTTCCATCTTTCCACTGTTGGTTATTTGGGCTACAACCATCCCCACTGGGTATCGGGAGCTTCTTACATCCCTGTTGTCTGGAACTTTCTAGTGGTTCCCCCACTCTAGTTCACCACTCCATATTGTTGCATATTTCTATCCATTTTCCTGGCCCTCTGGTCTTCTCTCCTGTCTCCCCATACCTGCTCTTGTTACTCGTTTTCCCTTCTCCTCTCCAATTCAGGTCTCTCCCTTCCTCTGCCTCCTATGATTATTTTGTTGCTCCTTCTAAGTGGGATTGAAGAATCCACACTTGGGCCTTCCTCCTTGTTAAGCTTTATACACTCTGTGAGTTGTACCACAGGTATTCTGAACTTTTTGACTAATATCCACTTATCAGTGAGTCCATACCACAGACAGGTTCATCAATGTAATAGAACTGAATACTCAGAAATAAACCCACATACCTATGGACACTTGATCTGTGATGAAAAAGCCAAAACCATAGAGAGGGAAAATAAAAGCATCTTCAAAATGAGAATAATGGTTCTTCCTGCACAGAGTTGTTATGAATGAAGTATAAGACAAAATACAGATCACTTGGATGTAAATTAAAATTGAAAAACTGTGATCCATTCAATTGTTCTTTGTGTAGTTACTTCATACACCCAGTTAATCTAACAGGTGTTCTAGCTTAAGAGCTAGGTAACTTTTATAAACAAAACCAGCCAGTTCTTTAACACTTCTGCAGTTCTGCAGTAGGCTCTTAATGATTTAATCTACTTCTGTTTGCACTTTCTTTGCATTGCCCTGGGAGTTGAAATAAAGTCAGTTCTCATCAAGTAGCTCCAATACTTAAATCCCTCATCACAGTCTTCATTTCAGAAAGCACTCAAAACCATTATTGCAGCTAAGGAAGTCTGGAATGATCTGGGCCCCACTTTCCCCTGCAGATATACCTTTCTTGTCTCATAGTACCTCTCTCCATTTTCAACTCATGCAGACTTTTATAGTTACTCATCCTCATACTTTTGGACATGCTGTACTTTTGGACATGCTGTTATCTGTGTAATAATTTTCATCTTTAGCGCAGGTATTAAGACTAAAGTCCTGCACTATTTCCTCTGCTAACTAAGATGCAGATGAGAATTCTCTCTGCTGTTCTTATGCTTTGAGTGAGGCTCGCTTGTAGTAAGTGCTCAGTGTCTTGCAATTATACATCAAATATATCACATGGGAAGACTGCATTCTTAGTAAGACAAGAGAACTTCTTTGTCTATCTTGTCATTGCCTTCTAACCTCACATATCATAGAAGAAGGAAAATAAGAACTCAAAGTAATTTCCTTAATGGAATAATGAATGAGTGGATGGAGGAATCCTATAAAAGTAGTATAATATTACAAATTCTCATTACAATTGGTTTATTCTTTGACAGAATTTAGAATCTACTTGGCAGGCAAATATATGGATTGGCATTTTTAATTATATACCAGATTCCCAGTTCTCTAGAGAACTCACCATGTTTCATTGCAATAAAAGTGCAATAAAATAGGTGCTACTAATTTTTCTTCTTATTTTGTTTTCTTCTTAGTGGAGAGTAAATGGCAGAACTATACCACTGATACTTGAGGGATTATTTTGTCTTGACATAGTACCAAATGAGGTAAGGACAATTACATGTCTACCATTACAATATGCCATCAATCAAGTACTGGGCTGGTTCACAAATTCTGTAATTTCATGGTTCTAAGGAGTTACTAAAATATGTAAAGATAGTTGGGAACTTAAACTCCATCTTCATGCCTTTTTCATGATCACATCCTTCTTTGAACTCTCTACCTTGGTCCACATACACATCATTATGTGTACGCTAACTTACTTACTTGCATCTACCCTTATTTATTCATGAAAACACTTGAACAAGTGATATGGAATGTAACTCTTTAGTCAAATACCTGCCTAGACTGCTTAATGTGTATGATGAATCTATCCTCAGAGCTACATAAACCAGGGTCACTTGACCTTCCTATAACCCTATCCCACTACAAAAAGGGTCATTATTAGCTATCAAGTTCAAAATCAGCTGCACTTACCTAAGACCATTTCTCAGAAGAGAGATTGTTGTTTGTTGTTGCTTCTGTTGCTGCTACCACTGCTGCTGCAGCTGCTGCTGCTGTTGGTAGATGAGGTGTGAAATGAGTAAGTTTTTCAGTTACTATAAAAGCATTCATGTCTATGTAAATATTTCATTTATCATAGAAACCACTTGAGTGTTTCAAACACAGACAAAGAGGACCATGAGTGATTACATTATATATATATATATATATATATATATATATGTAAAGTACAAAAAGCCCAGGAGCTAGAGTAGTACTGAAAATTTTCATATATCATCCTCTGACTCAAAAATATTATGATGTGAATGACTTAATACTAAAGGAAGTATATTGCACAAAAGGTGAAGAAGTTCTACAGAATGTAAAACAAAAATGAATTCAAACATTTGGTGAAATGAGGATCAGGTACAAGACAATTTTGAGAGTATCTATTATTTTTCCATCATGCATTTTGTTCTTTGCTTTTACAATCTTTGTATCTTCATTTTCTTTTGGATTTACTCCTATATGATATGGCAGATTGTTTGTCTGCCCTTCAATGTGACACATGATTGATCTGTAAATTCAAGAGCAAGCTCAGGAGTTGGCATCTATCATCAACTTCTAGGAGTTTTGCATTTGAGTTTTATGTAGTTAATTGCTACGGTGTGTCAGATGGTTTTCTCACATCCATTGGCATTAATTTTTAAAATTTTTGTATTTAACAAGGTAGACTTCACAAGTTAAGTGGATGCCAATTAACCTAAAAATCCGAACTGACTTTGAAATGCAAGTCATTGCTATCAAATTAGCATTCTCTACAGATTGAGTAGATAGCTGTCACCACAGTGGAACCTAAGCATCAATTTTAAGCAATTTATTTTTTAAGTTTATAATATTAGTTTGATTGTGATTATATATCCCAAATTTATATAATTTTGTGTCAATTACTCAGGAGCTGGATGAATCTTGTGTATTATTACATTTTAATCATCTTTATAATTAACATTTAATTTGTATCCTTTTACTTCTTTTTTCCCCTTCTCATCTACAGAATGTATTTCTTTGAGTTTGTCACACAGAATTTAAGCAATTTGCCTGCCAATTAAACGAGATTTTATTTTTCTAAGTGAATTGACTGCAGGGTAGATGGGCCCCAGAGATTAAAGTCTTCTATGCTAATAAGAAGGGCTTCCACCCACACAGGTTCACATTGCTTCTTAGCTAATTTTTTCCCACCATGGCCCATAATCTTTCTCAGACAAAGGCTAAGGTTTCAAAGCAAAATTTTAAAGTAATTAATGATGTTATTTTGACATTTCTGATGGGAACAGTACCCACTAGTACATGGTCCACTAGATAAGTATATAGAGTGATCTGTAAATAGAAGAGGATTGATATGGTTTTGACTCTTTATAAAAAAGAAAGCTGAGCTATGCAGTGGCTACTCCATGCTAACATTGGGAAAATACAAGATGCTCTTCAGCTAATAAGTCTCTCATCTCATTTTCTCACTGGTATTCATTTCTGGATTTTTTTAAAAATTAATTTGAAATAATTTTCTTGAATAATAGTTCAATAGATGCTTCATTACTATGAATTCTCTTAATGGGCAAATTAAATCTTCTTTTGCCTTCCACTAACAAAAAAGAAAATTAGAAGACCCAAAGTTAGTAGCAGAAGTAAGTAGGAATAGCTGGTTTTATATAAAATGAAGAAAGTTAAAGACTGTTCTGTGTATCATTTGTATAATATGTAGATGTAGACAATTCCTGGTGTCATGCTCCAGCACAGAACTTATACATATGTATAATGACAGTGCATTGGGGAATACTGCAGTGAGGTTCAAGGAGAGAGTTTCCAATTACAATTATGACTACAAACATGTATTAAACAAAATGCACAGCACTGAAATAAGTTGGCATAGCAACATACTTTTCTTCTATCAGCTTCAGATCATCTAAGGATAGTTCCATTTATACAAATACTTTCGAGCAGATATGTTGAAAGGTTTTGAAAATTTTCTAATCTCACTCAAGTTATTTGGGATACAAAAGGGATGGTAGTCTATGTTTATGTACTAGTATGATGGTGACTTTGTCATTATCACTGTGAATAGGACCCTCTGTTGACATGGAAGCTTATTGAACATATCTGTCATTATTCAAAAGGACATGTTCCATTGCCCTTTATTTTCCTATTTTTTTGACATATATAACCAGTTCATCATGTTAAAATTCTTGGTTTGAATTAGAGCAACATAGAATGGGTGTTACTATTCCTTAGTCAACATAGGATATATTAGCCTAGATAGATTTCTTTTTTAAGAAATACATATAAATATATTTATGGTGAATATATGCACTCATGAGTAAATTTTCATTACAAAATTTTGTTCAGTTATTTGATGGTGAATCTACAATATAAAACTACCTAAATTTTCTCCTTTCACCTCCTTTCAGTCTGTTAAGAATCCAAATGGGACATTAAACATGGAGATGAAATTTGATGGAAACAAATTGTCTAATTAATTAATAGATCTTCTAAAATCATTTAAATGTTGATAGTAATTATTCTTTAAAGCTAATATTCATCATTTCTAGAACCATATTCTGATGTAGCATGTATGGCAGATAAGAAACCAGGTAATAGAATTATAGTGGCCTTTTGTTCATTGCATATGTGTGGCTCATTGTGACACAGTGGATGACTGAAAAGGATCAACCAAAGAGTTACTTTAGATCATACTGTGCTTACTGAATAGTGGCTTATAAATGTTTTAATTTTCATAAAGTTCTAAGTCAAAATAAATAATGATTAATAAACATTGTACTTTTTAATAAATAGATGATATCTAAGAGTGTTTAGAGAATCTAAATAAATTCCAGTGGATTAGAATATGTATATTTACTAGGCTATAAGGCATATTATTAAAATGAGGATTTCTGTATTTCCAGGTGAAAATATGTATTAAATAAAAGTCCCAAATAGCTAATTTATATGAATAAAAATACTCCTGGGCCATAGAATTTTGGAATTAAAAGCAAATCAGGTTTTCCAGTGCAACCAAAAACACAATTTTCACTTAAGTTAATGACTTATCAGAGCTCTGATAAGACATTTTTATTCCAAAAGATTGTGGGACAAAATTTTAACTCTCTGGAATATCATGCCAAAATTAAAATGAGGAAAGGTATTGTTTTCTTAACATGAAGTATTTGCCCACTTGAATGTATTTGCTCAATAGACAAACAAAAAGTTCAATAAAGTAAATAATTATTTTGTATCTAAAAGCGACAGCTCTGGGCTATTAGATATCTGTATTCTTAATCTATAGATGACTTGATAACTTGAGAAGAATAGAATACATCAAAGCACAGATATTCAGGTACACTGAAAATATGTTATAGGATAAAAATATTAGCTTACAAAGCCCAGACAAAAAGGTATCCAAAGGCTTGGACTCTATGAAGACTCAAAGCTACATAGACTTAGGCAGAATGGTAAATGTAGACATTATCAGGTGCTATTCATACCAGGAAAATGTAACAAAAAAAATAAGCTCCCATGAACCAAATGATGCCTATAAATATGTTCAAAAGCCTGAGCATGTAAGACAGTTCAAAGAATCATGCCCTGGCATACACAAAGGGTCCTTCAGTGCATACACTAAATCTTGGCATATGTCTGCAATACCAGGACTCCAGAGGTAGAAAAGGAGGACCAGAAGCTCAAGGTCATTCTCCCTAACAGTGAATTAGGGCTTCATGAGACCCTATATTAAGACAAACAAACAAACACAAAACTAAACCTATTCCAGACCATTATACATTCAAGAGTGAAAGTACTAACAAATTTAGGCAAAATTACTAGTGAAAATATGAGTGAACATATACATATTAAAATGATGCGACCTGGTTTGCTGGATACATGACTAAAGAGTTGAAGTTGGGATAGTCCTGAGCACATTACACAGTCACCTTCCTACATACTGTTATGATGAATTTAATGTACACACAAAAGAAAAAATGACTTTCTAAAATTGACGTGCTATAGAACTACCGTGATAAAATTAATTAATTTGAATTATTAATATAAAGAGAACAGTTTATATTGATGGATATTTTCAGCACATTGATATATGAAGAAAATTTAAAGGAGCAGTAAGTGGAAAGTGATTCAACTTGAGCCAAAACAGAAACAAACATACAACTTTACAGAATTCTGTATTAAATAAGTGTTGTCTGATTTTCCAAGACATGGTAAGTTCTATTTCTAAGGCATAACTTAACCTGAGTTTAAAATGTTGCAGTAAAATAATACATTACCACAGCTGATATGTTTCTTAGTGTGGTATTTGGTTAACATTAGTTATGCTCTTATTTTATGAAACATAGATTACCATTTGGATAAGTTAAGCTAAAATGTCTTAAAAATATTAATCTGTGATGTTTTTACAAAGTACTTGCTGTTTTGAAAGTGGCTTTTGAAATCAGGCTTTGATCTCCATGGCCATAGAAGTCACCACTTTTGAAGTACTCTTTGACCATATCTCTCTATGTATACCACAAGCCTTTCACTTTTCTGAGCAGTACAAAGATAGCAAATAATAAGGCACCTTTGCACAATTTAGAACTGTTTTTAAAAGTTTATTGACTGATATCACTGTGATGATAAGAAGTAGTCTCATACACGGATGCTGGTGCTTGTTGTGGTTTGAATGAAAATGTTGAAGATGCCAGAACCATGGAATGCCCACTGAGAAAGGCTGCTAACAGGGAGCAGAAAGAGAACTTGAGAAAGAAGCATGTTTTGCTCAATAAAGCTGAGAGTCAGAGATCTAAAGAAAGACTGTTTTGGTATCAGACATGGAGATGCGGAGATTGAAGTTTGTCCAGGTGGTTTCAGGTGTTGCCTTGGTCCAGTAATTCCTCACTATGCTCCCTTTCTTCCCTTTTGGAATCATAATGCATGTTCTGAACCATTGTATGTTAGAAGTATGTGATCTGATTTTCATTTTGATTTTACAGATTATAGTTAAGAGACTGCATGGGTCTCAGTGGAGCTTTTGACTTTGGACTTTTAAACAGTGTTGATACCATGACAGACTATGGGGACTTTTGATACTGGGCTAAATTCATTTTCATACTGATGTAGCTATGAACCAGGAAGTGAAATGTAGTAGTTTGAATGAAAACGACCCCCATAAACCCATAGGGAGAATCATTATTAAGAAATAGACAACTTCTTGGAGTAGGTGGGGCATTGTTGAAGGAAGTTTGTCACTGAGGGTGGGCTTTGAATCTCAAGCCAAACCCAGTATCATTCTCTCTTCCTGCTGAATGCTTGTTGATCCAAATGTCAAACTCTCAACTCCTCCAGAACCCTGTCTGCTCATCTGCTGCCATGCTTCCCACCATGATGAAAATGGACTAAATCTCTGAACTGTAAGCAAGTCTTTCTAACTAAATTCTCTACTTTCTAAGAATTGCCTTGGTCATGGTTTCTCTTCACAGCAACAGAAACCCTAACTAACACATTGATTATGAGAGGTCAGAGGAGTAGGTTTTCTTGTTTCACTGTGGGTTTAAGATATAAAACTCAGTTTACTGGGCTTTTTATGGCAAGTACTTTCACCTGCTTACCTTCTTTTTGACCCTTAAAGACCACATTTAAATGTTATCTGGAAACTGTTGTCAAGCCTTCCACAAGATTGCTTGTGCAAATATAGTAACAAATTTATATAAAACACTCAGAATGATTTCAGTAGGGTAAATTGGGCTGACTTTGAAGGATTCAACCAACATTGCCTGTTGAGGAAAAGATACCCAATTTCAAAGATGCAGAGATCATAAAGAATATTTAAATGTCAAAAATGTATTGTGTTTGAAACAGAAAGAAAAGAAATGTTACTGCATTTAAGCCTAAACAGGTTGAGCGGTGCCTCATTTGGAGAAGACAGGGTTGGAGCAAGTCATTTTTGGGTCAATCATTTTGTACCTCCACCTTAGGCTCTCTGTTGTCACCAGAATCAAAGAAGACCACAATGCCAAGAGTTCACATCAACATATTCAAAAGGAACAACTCTGTTTTCCCAAGATTTTACGATAAGTTTCTATGTAAAATTAATAAACTATGCACAAGACTGTTGAAATATTTTTGTTGGATAATTTTGACTTACGTTTCAAATGTTATCTCCTTTCCCAGTTTCCCCCTGGACACCCCTATCCTATCCCTATTTGCCCTGCTTCTCTGAGGGTGTTTACCCACCCACCCATCCACCCACTCCTGCCTCCCCATCCTGGCATTCCCCTTCACTGTGGCATTGAGCCTTGAAATTTCTAAATGGAAACTTTATCAAAAAAGGAAAACTACCCACAAAGATATAGAAAATATTCAGATTGTCCTTTAAACCATAGAAAAATTTCTTTACAAACTTAAAACAACAATACAACTAAAATTTAATTTGAATTATTGGTGGGATGGTAATGAAAATATACAAGATTGGGACTATAAACTGTTCTTCCGGTTAGGGAATTGGGACATTCTTGAGCAAAATTAGACGAGTCACCTTACACAATCTACCACCCAGCAAGCAATTCCATTTTCAGAATGCACTCAAAGTTTTGAGTCCATATTTACAAACAATGAATGCTTAGTCTGTCACCATCAGTAATAATTTTAAGGTACAAGAGTGACACTCTGTCTCACTGACAGAGACATGCATTGGTAATTTCTAAGATGTTCCTAAAATAGAATGTTATACAGGAACGAGAATGAAAAGGAGTTGTAATGGGATACTACAAAATGGATGTTATCATTAACCACATGAAGTGAATAGATGGAAAGGGACAGAATGATGCATTAAGTAAAATTCCAGTTGTACAGGTCATAAGCAAAAAATAATGCCTGATATTACCAATTAGAACAGTGATTAACCTTAGGGGGAAATAATAGGTTGCCAGGATCTGTTGGCTTCAGACATGAATGATAATCTGCCTTTCATGTGAACCCTAGCTCATGAACATACTTGCCTTAAAACTCATCCAAGCAAACACCTATAAGTTTTTCAATAGTAAAGATTTTTTTGGCATTTTTAACCTAAGAACATTGTATTTATATAATTTTTCTCCTTCTTCTCCTCCTTCACCTCTTTCCATGGCCTCTTCTTAAATTCATTCTCTCTCTCTCTCTCTCTCTCTCTCTCTCTCTCTCCCTCTCCTTCTCTCTATATATGTATATATGTGTATATATGTAATATATAATTATATGCAGTATAGATAATTAGTATATATAATAGAATTATAATTTTTTAAATATATATATAATTATATATAATATATACTATACATAATGTCTATATTTTATATATAATATATACTTTATATTTATATTATTTATTTATTGTTTAGTTCATATATATTATAATTACAGAATTGCATATTATATAGTATATACAATCTACACTCTATAATTATAATATATGTCTGTATATATTTTACATACTCACACATATATTTGGTATACATAATGAATATAAGTAATATATATCCCACTGCATCCAATTAGTTTTACTCATACATATCTGTGTTTATTTAGTACTGGATAGCATAGCAGAGGTTTATCCCTGGAGAAAATCAATTCTCTCTCTTAGTAACCATTGACTGCCTGTGATGTTTTATCCACAGGTGTGGCTTTGAGAAATATTTCTTTGCTCACCACTGCATGTTGACTGATATTGCCTTAAGTATGTCTTGCATAGACAACTGTATTGTTGAGATTTCATGGGTGCAGCATCATTTTCATGTCTAGAAGATATTTTCTTCTAGTAGACATTCTTCTTCACTGGCTCTTAAAGCCTTTCTATCCTTCTTGATGCTCCATTTTAATATATTTGATGCTTCAAGTAAAGGTGTCCTAAAAACTGCCAATGTCTTTTCATCCTCTTGTCAGCAGTTTTACTTTCCATGAGGACAACTAGCTATGGTCCATCTCAGACTGGCAATACTTTAAAAAAAATAGAGATGAGGGAACTATGATCTTTAAGTGGCACATTGTTCCTAGAAGCATAATGAAACCTCAAGCTGCTCCACTCTGTTCCTTCTTTGGATGTCAATCATCCCTTGTTCAGTATATCCATGTTGTATAGACTATTCAAATTTTGAAATATTCACCTTGGTTATCTGATCAACCATCATTAGATGATATAACTTGACTTCAAATATCCCTTTTGTGGTTTCCTAATGCTCTTTCAGTGTTCAATAAACTTTACTTATGGGTACAATGCTATGCCACAAAGTCTAGCATTCTTCATCTCAGTACATAGGAGTTGCATTATTCTACATCATAAGAAAAATGGTGAGTGTAATATAATGAGGTATGTAGAGAAAGTCACAACATTTACCTAATTTCTATTTCAACATATTGTTATAATTGATCTGCTAACTTTTTTAACTAATGTTTTATCCTCCTATGCCTAATAATGATTTGTTTTTATAATAGCACATGTGTATTGGAAAAAATCATGTGTATAGTTTTAAACTACCTTTTATTACAGGTATTCATGGATTTACAGTAGACAAAATCGGAGAACTTCTCTTTCTAGTTAAGGAAACATTACAGCACATATGATTTACAGAAATCAAATTTTATTTGTAAAGCATTAATGTTCACATCTTTCTTTAAAGTCCTTCTAACTGTATACCCATGCAAATTTGTGGCATCCTTTGTGAGTTTAATTAAAGCACAGGATATATAACATCTAATGTCCTGTAGAATAATTTATACTATTTTAAGAATCACAGGCTGAGAGCAGTATGAAGTTTGATGCACATCTCTCTAACATTCACTAAAGGACATGATACCATGGATAGCTGCACATGTTTCAGAGTCAGGATACCTGGATATTTTCTGAGTTCTACCAATTACTAACTGTGTGATCTTTACCTCTCTGTGTCAGAGATTTATGTTTGATGAATGTGAATTTTTAAATGGTTAATGAAAGCAAGACTGTGAGAATTACATGAGTTGGTGTGTTCTTTGTAAATTTCAGCTATTATTTGTGATATTGTCTGCTGTGTCTAGTTAATCCTATCACCTAGTTGTGGAAATTGCCATTGCCATTAGATTACTCATATCTGGAATTAAAGATGCTTGTGAGCTGCTGGACAGGGGTACTGGGAACTCAGCTTTGATCTTCTGCAAACACAGCAATACTTTGCAACCACTGAGCCATCTCTCTAACCCAAATCCCCATTATGTTAAAATGGAAACTGAGTGTGAGAATTAGAAAATTATTTCCTAATTGTTTCCACCAAGTCTCTTGTTATGGATTGACTATTACATATTTCATAAGATTTCAGCTCTACCACTGCCTTCCTTTGCACTAAAGAAATGCTAAGGATATCTGATGGAGCCTTGCAGAGCTCTCTGGGAAAAGACTTATACTCCTAGTAATGTAAAGAGAAAGAAAGTATCACCCCAGTCGACATTGTGACCTCTTGGATAAGACTCCAGCCTATCACATTGCGTTGCTGAGGACTCTTGTTTAAGGACAAATGTATTAGGGTGTTTGTAGGAAAAGCACTATCCCGAGTCAGTCTCTATTGAACCATCTAATGATAAAATCACATAGGCTTTTGAGGTTTAGAGATTTTTTTCCACTCCTAGAGCTTGCACAGCACTTAATTGGCACTTAACCTAATATAGAATGTATCAAAAATTAAGTAGGCATTAATTAGGAACACAAAATGTGAAGTAGCCTTAAAAAGTTAATTATCAAATTGGTAGAGATATCTGTCAGAAGCCTTACACAAGCACCCTCTTAAAGTAGTTTCATTTTTTTTTTAAATGTAATATGTTTCTTAGGATGTGATTACACATACAATGTATGGTTGTAATTTTGAGTTAATTGCACAGTAGCTACATTAACTTTTACATCATTACACTTTAATCAGTGTTTTTCATGATTAATGTTCATTTACATTCAGAGTTTCTGAGCTCTTCCCTGCATTGTCTGCTCTCCTCCCCTCATGCTATGGGCTGACAACCTATCACAAGCTAAAGCTCTCCAAGGACAGACTCCTATATTTTCTCACTTTAAGAACTGTGAAAATGTGGTCTGAAACCACCATTGTGATAGAGCCTCTAATACTGTACAATACAAAGGAATGCCATTATATTTTATAGAAAAGAGGGAGATGAGACATATCATGAAAGCAAAGCGGCCAAGATCCCATCTTTTGGATTTGCGTTTTAATGAAGGTTTAACTCTTATAGAAAAAGAGAATTTTTTTTCTTCCTCCCACATACCTTCAACAACAAAGAATATATCAAGATCTTTGGGGAAAGGTCATGTCAGCTTTTTTAAAAGCTTATAACTACTAATAATTCACCAGTCTAATAGAGAAAAAATGGTCTGACAATATCACTGCAGGCTTTTGAGGGGTTAAACTCACTACTAAGAACTTAGGAGCTCTGGTTTTTAAAACTTGCCTTTATGAATTAGACAACACATGAAATAACTTTTTTTTATTTTCCTTTTCTTTGAGGCAGGATCTCATGTATCTCAGACTGGCCTTGGACTGGCTATGTAGCCAAGGGTGATCTTAAGTCTTTGGTCCTCCTGCTTGCACCACCTGAGGACTATGATTACAGGTGTGCACCCCTACACTTGGTTTGATGTGGGTTGGGGTTTGAACTTACTGCTTACTGCATGCTGGATGTTTTCTCTATGAACTGAACCACATTCCCAACTCCCAAACAGCTATAAAAATGTTATTAAATATGCACTATGATACAATATGTTATCAAAACACTAAGATGATCTTAGTTGACTTCTTATTACTATTTATTGCTAGAAGGTAATCTTCTATGATTATGGGTATCTCCTGTTGCTGGCAAAAAAATTCAACAATTATTCCAGTTATTTCTTACTTAAAATGCTCTGTTTTAATATTGCTTCTAAGTCTTCTGTTTGTAAATGGTCTACTCTAATGTCATACATGTTGTAAAGGGCCACTGGTGTCTCATTTAATGTCTCCATGACATACCTACAGAAAGTGAGACTAAAATTCTGTAAAATTGAGGTAGCTAGTAAAAAACTACTTCTGGGCATGTCTACGAGTTTATGGAGTGAGTGATCAAGGTCCACCATCAGTAGTGTGGATAGTGACTATCTGTTCTCAAGTCCTAGATATCACAGCAACAAAACAGAGGAAAGGTTGTCATCTTTCTTTTGTCCTGATCAGGGACATCCATCTTCTTGCCTATACATCGGTGCCCCTGCTTCTTAAGTCTTGGTCACAAGTGATAAATCTGTTCAGTTTCTCCTGTGAAATGTCCTATCATTCATATGTATATATATATATATATATATATATATATATATATATATATATATATATATACACACATATATATATATACTGTCCTTTATGGTTGAATTTCCTGAATCTGGAGTTACAGAACACTATTGTCAACCGTGTGGGTGGGAGGAACTGTACCTAGATCCTCTGAAAGAGCAGCAAGAACTCTTAACCACTGTGCTATCTCACCAGCACCTTTCGTACTACTTAAAAATAAATTACTTTCTGAGACTTTTGAGTGATAGTAATAGGCCAAGAGAAATTCAGCTTCACTATATAAAATTTGCTTTTGTGCTTTGAAATGAAGAAAATTCCTATCTTTACACTTATACATGAGAAATCAAGAGAGAACTGTCTCTCTTGATTTCTAATACATTAAGCAGATAGAGAAAATCTTGTTCAACAAATAATTTTTTTGTGTGAAAATATATCCATGAAATGCAGCCACAACAGATTGTTTATCTCTTCCCTTGGACTTTTTTTTTCATGTAGCAATCACATAATTGTGGAGTTTAACAGATATTGGCTGGCTGGCAAATCCAGTGGGAGTGCCCATCCTGTTGGGCCACCCCTGTTCCAGGTCATCTTTGCCCCTTATTATCATTTTCCTTCTCACATTTGTTAAACCACTAGGTCTTCCCAGGGGTGGCAGCATCCATAATTGGCTAGGCTCTCCCACATCAACAAACAATCAAGAAAATGATTCCTTGGGCTTGTCTACATGTCAAATTGATGGTATTACTACTTTAGTTGATGTTCTCCCTTCTCAGATGACTCTGGACTGTGTCAAATTTGCAAAAAAAAAAAAAAAAGAAAGAAAGAAAGAAAGAAAGAAAGAAAGAAAACTAACCAGCACACTGATCAAATGTCAATCTTCAATGGTGGAAATGACATTTAAAACTGGTTAATTGCCAAAAAGTATATGGTATAAAATAATTGACAGCAATGTCTTACCAGAACATAAGTGCTTGCTTTGATTCAGAATTTTATTCTCCCCAATTACTCTAAAAGAAATAAATGCACAGAGGATTTATGTGCACAGGTGTTCATTGTGCAATATTCAAATTCAGGAAAGACAGTTGTAAAATGTCAAGTACCGAATATCACAAAAGTACCATTTGAGGAATTGACATCAGCCAACATGGAATCCGAGGAAACTTCTGAACTGACACTTAAACAAACCAGTATATCAAAACAATACATTTGTTTCCTTTAGGGGTAAAATGCTATGTGTCTATGAATAAATGTTTAATAAGCAAAGTCTCACCCTGAATCTCAAACAAGGAGTTGACTCTGTTAAGACAACTGACTGGTTAGTGCAAGACCATCTTCTAGAGTTGATTCAGTGCAGCTTCCCATGATTTAAAGTTTCAGAGTGATGATTTATTCATGTGTTACTTGTGTAACATAAGATCAATATGGAGAATGATTAAACTTTTTAAGGAAATGGGCTGTAAGAAGAAGTGAGCTTGTAAGACAGAAAGGGTTGCCTCTCTAAAGAGGAACTAAGAAATGATGTGAATCGATGATGTCAAGGTGAAAATGTTTAGAAAAATAAGAACTAGGCAAGACCTGAAGATTGCTAATGGACCTGGTTGGGAGGTCCATAATGCACTATTGTGATCTACATTCTCATGGTACTGAAGTACAAAGAATAAACATTGATAGATTCTATTAGTCACACAATTCCTCACTATGCAAAGAAGCATATAAAGAGCCTAAATTAATAGCTTTTAAATTTGCATGTAGAAGTCATCTTTAAGAAGAAAAACAATCTTTTCATATTTAAAATTTTCTGCATGTCGTAATATTTGGAACCACATCAGCATAGCCTTCATTCTCCCTTATTGTCAGTTCTAATATATTATTTAACAATTTTTTACTTCATTGCTACATTCTCCCTATGAATTTTTAAAGCTACGTTGACCGTTCAAATTATCCAGAGTATTGAAAAATGAATGGTGTAATTCATTTCAGACTTGAAACCTTTAGCCAGCTTGAAAATGGATAAAACAAGGTGTGTGTAAAAATAGGTATTTTAATGAATATTGCTAAGAATAAACTCATTCAAGACAGTTTCGTTTGGGTTGTACTCTTTCCCAAGATGTTATATTTGTGCATCTAAAGCATATTGTATTCTGAAAAGATAATATTCTGAGGCATGCAAAGATCTGTATTTCTTTCTATCTATCTATCTATCTATCTATCTATCTATCTATCTATCTATCTATCTATCATCTATCTATCTATCTATCGTCTATCAATCTCTCCACATCTGGGTCATCTTCTCTGAGGGGTTGTCTCTGCAAGTCTCATACAGAGAGTTGAACAGCACAAAGAGCTAAGAATGAAAATCCAGTGCAGATTGATATCATCAACTTGGATCAGACTCGAGAGAATCTGAGAGTTCATTGTCAGCATATTCCAAACAGTAGGATTTGGGGAAAGGTTTCCAGGCAACAATTAATCCAATCAGTCCAATTCCAGGTGTACTATAAAGGTTAAGGTGTGACTACCTAGAGACTTTTTTAACAAAGCACATGTGATCAAGAGGGCGGGTTCTAGAGAGAAAAAATCAAGAATCTAATGTGGTCTCTGACCAATAGCATAGAGGTCAACAGTCCATAAAGTATATATGACTCTCCTGTAACAATGGGTCTAGAGAAAGAGAGTCAGGAACAACCTTACTGGGGAATTAGGGTGAAGTCTGTCTCTACAGATAGCAAGAAAATTTCCGGGTTGTTAGCAAAGCTTCTCTCTCAGCTTTCTGGATGGGAATGGTTTTGTCTCCTCCACTGAGGAGACACCGTTGCCTGATTAACCTTCCTGGTTCTCTTAATGCTTCTCTGGAAGTAAAATGTCCTCTGTGCTCTGTATCTCTAGCAATTTCCCTCTCTCATTTTCTCCCTCTCTCTCTTCTTCTCTTGCTGCCTCTCTTTGCCTCTCTCCTCATCCTTTTCATCTTTCCTCTCTACTACTCCAATTTCTCTTCCTTCCTCATCTCTTCTTCTTTCTTTCCCCCATCGTCTTTTTCCTCTCTCTTCTCTCTCTCCTTTTCCCTCCCCTCTCCTGACCCTTTCCCTACTTAACCCACTTTCACAGATTACATCTTAACCTCCTACTCAGAAAAAAAGTGTAAATAGTAATTTTTATTATTGTTAACCTTTTATTAATTATTTCTCACAATAACAAGAGGAACGCCTTATAAAATTTTGAGTTTAAATATTTAACCAGTGAAAAAGAGAGATGTTTCTTTTGTGAGTCTGTGGCCAACTGTGCTCAGTATTGGGGAAGAAGTACTTCTAACAAGTTTTGAGTGATATATTATTTCTATATCTACTGTCCAACTTAGGCTGAAACATGCCAAAGATGTATTCCATGGGCAAAATATGGTCCACTTGGATCCCACTCCCCACTGTCAAAGTAGTTTATGCATTAAAATCTTAATTCTGTGAACATTTGGAGGTGTATATTATTTTTGCCATTTTAACATGTTATGGGATGAGTGCCCATAATCTTAGCATTCAGGAAGCTGGAACAGGTAGATTGTTGTGGATACATGATTAGGCTTTGTCTCAAAAAATAATCTTTATAAAAATGCAATGTCTATGGACAAGAAAGTGGGTCCTAAATGAGTTAACAGGCTTCATCTTCTCATCTCTAGAGCTATAGAGAATAATTATTTGTAGTCTAAGCCACACAGCCTATGGTAATGAGTTTTACTTTTGTTTATTTTGTGTGTGGATGGGGCAGGGTGGCTGGTGGAGCATGTACCTCTGCTGTGTGAAGGTAAGAATATGATTTAATTCGAGGGATCAAATTCATATTGTGAGACTTGATGGGAAGCAACTTTATCTGCTGAGCCATCTCCCTGGCCCTGTCTATATTTAAGTTCTATATCTGAACATGTTAACTAATATAGGTACTATAGCACTACCCCACCCCATTCCTCTATCCCACATCACTGACTTATATTTCTGAAAATAGAAGCCATTGATATGTTTTAGTGTGACTTGTGATTGACCTTTAGCTTAAACACTATAATATAATAGATTATTGTTAAGTAAATAGTAGCTAAAATTTTTCTCACCTGGTATTATTGACCTGACACTGTAAAAATACTTCGATATTAAAGATAACACACAGCCATTATGACAATTCACACTTGCAATTTTAGAACTCGAAAAAGAAAGATAGGAAGATCAAGAGTTCTAGGCCATCCTAAGCTAAATATGAAGAGAGAAAAAGAGGAAGGAAAGAGAGGAGGGCGGAAAGAGAGATGGGGATATGAAATTACATTCAGACACAAAGTAAACAGTTCTTCCTGTGATTATTCTTGTGATTAGCCATATGACCCAGGATTTTCCAGCTTATCCACAAATCTAAAGGGTTGCCTGAAATGCTAAGTAAATTCTCTTATAGCGTGTAATTCCATGCTATTTCTTCATGTTGGTAAGAAATTCACCTGCCCTGAGCCTCTGAACCTCTGAGCCTCTGAGCCCATGGCAGGTGGACATCCAATCTGACTACTGGGTATCCAATCTGATTCCAAGGAATAGAGAACAGAAGTTTCAAGAGACCTCAACAGAAGCTTCTGGAAACCCAGGGGTCAGAAGCATCAAGACAGGAAGGCCAGGGAATACATGGGAAGGTATGGGATCACTGTGGTCAAGCGACACATTCCTGCCTGCAGATTTCAGGTCTCCAGCTGAAGCAGTATTCCTTGAAGGCCAGTAAATGCCCAAAGGGATTTTGAGGCTGTTTGTCCTCTTGAAAATTATGAAACATCTCAGTCTCAGTAATGGTAAAACTGTTCAACCAGACCACTGTTTGGTGGTATTGGTTGTTGCAATGGTCCCACTGAGCCAGCACTGAATTCAAATCTCAACTGCAGATTGCGATGTGGCTATCTCAGCACAGTGACTCTATTTTCATATCAGCAGAATGGGGTGATCACAGTTGGACCCCTCCTCAGGTGGTCATATCCTCCTTGTGAAGTGCCCACCGAGGAGTCACAAGGGCTCGAGCCTTGGGTTCATGGCACAGAGCAGGAAACACCTGGAATTCAGTCACCCGAGATAAGGGAACTAAGGACTGTGGTCTTCAGCTCCTCTGAAGACATCCACAAAGATACAATCCCTTCTCCAAGGACAGGAAGAACATGGAACCTCAGAGACAGGCTCCCAGTGCTGTCAGATCCCAGTGTCAGAGATGTCTGCCTGACCAATTACAGATGGGAAACCATCAGAGAAGAGACAGTGCATCTGTACTGAGCATGCCCAGGCCTCTCTTGTCATTAACCTCTATGTAACATGACCTAAAAGCTGTTCACACAGCTGCCACACTAGGTGTCATCAGAAACCCAGAGAGACTTTCAAGTATACAGAAGGTTATAAATAATACACACAGAAGGTTCCAGCAGGACGCTGGAATGACTGTATACACTCTGACATATGAGGATGGGGAAAGGAGGACTTGAATCCAGAGTCCAATACTTCATTTTGTAGGAGGTGGCTGGGATGTTGGAGAGATGGTTCAGTGATCAAGATCACAGGCTGCCCTTCCGGAGGACCTGGGTCTGTCTTAAACCCAGAAAGACACTCTTGACATGAACTTAGCATAACTGTTCTCTGAGAGGCTTCACCCAGCAGCTAATGGAAACAGTTGTAGAGACACACAGCCAAACATTATGGGGAGCTCAGGGAATCTTGAGGAAGTAGACAGGGAGGAAGGATTGAAGGAGCCAGAGAGGTCAAGGATACCACAAAAAGACCTACAGAGACAACTAACCTGGGCCTATAGGGGCTTATGGGGAAAGAACCAGTAACCAGAGAAAATGCATGCGAAGTACCTAGGCCCCCTACACGTATGTAACAGATGTGCAGTTTGGTCTTCATGTGGGTACCCTAACAACTGAAACAGGGGCTCTCTCTGACTCTGCTGGCTGCCTTTAGATCCCTTTCCCCTTTGTCTACCCTAAATAGTTATTCCTAGACCTACTGCAACTTGGTATGCCAAGGCAGATTGATATCCCTTCTTTGAGAGAGGGAGGGAGAGATGGGAGAGGCGAGGCAAGAGGGAGTGTCTGAGAGAAGGGAGAGGGGAAGCTGTGATCCCAATGTAAATAAATAAATGAATTAATGAATGAAAAAAGAAAAAAATCCACATGATCATGTAGCTAATAAAATGAAGAATACACCCAAAGTCATTTCAGCCATCCTTTAGTACTTGTTTGGCAATTTGTTTATATGTGAGAAAAAATATTAAAGAAAACTGAAAGTCAATGTCTAGAATTCTGTTAATCAATTACCACATCACCTGAACTTGGGATTTCATGTACACAATCTTATGCAAGATTGTTTGGGATAGTCCATGGAAATCTTCCCTTTATATAAACATGAGGAATTGTTATTTTGCTTCAAGCTCAAGATCTCATATGTCCTTGTGCTGTGCCTAATTCTTTGCTCATTATTTCCTGCTGTGTCATATTATGTCATTTATAGTTGGGACAATTGACTACAGGGCATTTAATCCCATTTTTATTCTGTGCACAGGGCATTTAATCAAACTTTTATTCCAACTTATTATTTCAGATAAGTTTACAAAGTATTCCCAAACATGACTCTAAATTGCACCTTTTTTCTCAAACTACTAATAAACTAAAAAAGAAGTTAGTGACTTTATGCTAACTTTTATTTACTTATATTTCATCTCATCGCTTTTCATTTCCCTAAAGTAACTCTGCTTTTATTCCCCAAGCTCATGTAACTGATACAAGTCAATGATGAATACTAAAATACCAGTTGTTGAAGTGTTTTGATGTTCTGGTCACTGCACTGCATTTCTGTGAACAAATGACTTTTTTGGTAAGTAAATGGTAAAACGTAATGCTTTTGAAAATAATTCACAGAGTACCTTTCTATCTCCGTGTGATTCTGATTGATGATAATACTCAAATCCATAGATATATGCTTAGTCATTGGTGATCAGAAACATCACAGAGGAAAAGCATACCATATAATCTGTCCTGAACATTTTGTCCAACTTATCACATATTCCACAGCATATAAAGTTCTCAGGAAATATGTTTAAGTAAAAGAAGAAATTAGTGCTTATTTTTTTTCAATTTTTTGAAGGGTCTGCAATGAAATTTGATTGAGTGCAAGTATGCATGTGCAGTGCAGAGGTTAGTGTTAGGGAGCGCTTCCATGTCTGTATAACCACACTCTGTGCTTCCAAATAAGCTACACTCCTGCTGCTACACTCTGCTGGGAATCCAAACTTGGGTTCTCAAGTTTGCACACCAAGCAATTTACCCACAGAACCATACCCTAGATGTGGAAATTACATTTTTAAGAATTTTATAGTAGATAAATATTAAAATTTAGAAAGAATACAAAAGCAAAAATAATTTTCAATTCCATGCTACATCTTCAGATATTAATTCTTTTCTACCCACTACCATAATCAATATGATTTTTCCATCTTATCTCCACTATAGTTTCAGTAGCATTTTGAGAAAGGAGATGAAAATTACCATTGCACAAACAATAGTTATTTCAATTGATTGTTTTTCCTTTCCTATGTATTATCTATGAGATTTATCTGAAGCATATAATTCAATTTAAGAAACTGTTTTATTAATTTGTCCCAAGGTTTGACTTTCAGACTTCAAATTATTTTAATGAATTATTGTTGAAACAGCAGCATAATTTATATCAGATCAGATGTCCGAGGCAGGTCACAGTGGCTAGATATTAAGAATAACAGTGATATAGCAAGAGAGTGAATCAGAGTGAAGGAGGGAGAGAGGAAGAGAGGAAAAAGGAAGAAAAGAAGAAAGGAAGGAAAGAAGGAGTGAGGAAGAATATCAGGCAGAAAATAAGTATACAAGTAGGATATGCTATCTTATATTTGTAATATAACAAATTTTGAGAACTTTCTGAGTATAACCATACTAAAATTGGGGAAAACACAACTCCAAGGAATGGTAAATGATTATTAAATGGTTCCCTTTGTTAGTGAAATATTACTTCTTTCTTTTATTATATTATTTTATTTATTAATCTTGCAAATGTTACCCTCTTCCCGGTATCCCCTCCCACAGTTCTTCACCCTATTGCCCTTCTCTTTGCTTCTGAGAGGGGGCTACCCCACAAAACCTCCCCCACACACCCACCTCACCCCCCAGTATCCCTTTCCCCTGGGCATCAAGTCTCTAAAATCCTTTACCACTGAGGCAAGAAAAGGCAGTCCTCTGTGATAAATGTGCCGGGAACCACTGAGGAGCCCAGGTATGCTCTTTGGTTGGTGGCTTAGTTTCTGGAAGCTTAGTCCCTGGCTAGTTGATACTAGTGTTCGGCCTATGGTGTTGCTATCCCCATTAGGTCCTATCTTTCCTCTAACTCTTCCATAAGGGTCCCTGACTTCAGCCCAAAGGTTGGCAGTTTGTGTCTGCATATGTCTCAGCCAACTGTGGGTAGAGCTTCTCAGAGGACAGCAATGTTAGGCTCCTATCTGCAAGGACAACGTAGTATCAGTAATAGTACCAGGATATGGTGTACGTCCACGGGATGAATCCCAAGTTGGTCAATCACTGGATGGACTTTCCTTCAGTCTCTGATCCATTTTTGTCTCTGCATTTCCTTTAGGCAGGAATAATTCTGGATAAAAAAAAAAATAAATGAAGATTGGTAGGTGGCCCCATCTCCAATGGAGGCCCTGGAGGGGGTCTCTTCAGGTTTGATCTTCCCAATGTTGAGTATTTTGGCTAATGTTATCACCATTGAGCCCTGTAAGCCTCCCATAGACCAGATCTCTTGGAATTTCTAGATGTTCCCCCTATATCCCCACAACACACCAGCTTCATATTTCCATTTATTCTACTGGCCCTCTGGGCTTCTCTCCTGTTCCCCGCCATACCTACTCCTGCCCCCTTTAGCCCTCCCTCTCCCCTCTCCCACCCAGGTCCCTACCTCCCTATGCTCTTGTGATTATTTTGTCCCCCCTCCTATTCTGAACAATCAAAATCTTCTTGGGGAATCACCATCCCTACCTCAAGCTATACTACAGAGCAATAGTCAGGCAGGTCGATCAATGGAATAGAATTGAAGACCCAGAAATAAGTCCACACACTTATGGATATTTGATCTTTGACAAAGAAGCCAAAACTACACAGAGGGGAAAAAAGCAAACATATTCAGCAAATGTTACTTGTCTAGCTGACAGTCTACATATAGAAGAATGAAAATTGATCCATTTTTCACCTTGTACAAATCTCAACTCCAAGTAGATCAAGAGATTCCACATAAAACCAGATACACTGAATCTAAAAGAAGAGAAAACGGGAAGTATCCTCAAACACATTGGCACAGGGGAAATTTTCCTGAACACAATACCGCTGGCTCAGGCTCTAAGATCAACAATTGACAATTACGATCTCACGAAGCTAAAAAGCCTTCTGTATGTCAAAGGACACTGCCAATAGGACAAAATAGCTACCTACAGATTCAGAAAAAATCTTCAGTAACCCTACATCCAAAAGAGATCTAATATCCAAAATATATAAAGACTTCAGGAAATTAGACTCCCCAAAACCAAATAACCTAATTTTTAAATGGAGTACAGAGCTAAATAGAGAATTCTGAACAGAGGAATCTCGAATGGCCAAGAACCACTTAAAGAATTGTTCAACATTCATAGTCATCAGGGAAATGCAAAATCAAATGACCCCAAGATTCCATCTTATACTAATCATAATGGCTAAGATTAAAAACTCCTCAAGCAACAGCACATGCTGGTGAGGATATGGAGAAAGGAGAACACTTCTCTATTGCTGGTGGAATTGCATTGTTGTACAACCACTCTGGAAATCAATCTGGTGGTTCCTAAGAAAATTGGAAATAATTCTACCTGAAGACCCAGCTGTTCTGCTCCTGGCCATAAATCCAAAAGATGCTCCACCATATCACAAGGGCACTTGCTTCACTATGTTTATAGCAGCCTTATTAATAATAGCCAGAAACTGGAGCAACCCTCATGTCCCTCAACCAAAGAATGGATACATAAAATGTGCTTCATTTACACAATGCTATTCACCTATTAAAAACAAGGACATCATAAATTTTGCAGGCAAATGGATGAAACTAAAAATATCATGCTGAGTGAAGTAACCCAGACCCAAAAGGGCATGAATCACTAAGTGATGTACTCATGGATAAGTGAATATTAACCAAAAAATACAGAATATCCACTGACCCAAAGAGGTTAAAGAAGAAGTAAGGCCCAAATGAAGATGCTTAAATCACACTTACAAAGGGGAACAAAATATTACTTTCTTTAAATGAAGAAAGAAAAGTATTCAAATTTGGAAAATTCAATGGAATATCTTGAACAATTACAGGACCACTGATAATTTATAGTAGTGACGTTATTTTAAGTTAAATAACTTTATGCATAAACAAAGAACTCATTAAATTAGTATTTGAGAAATAACTTGCACCTATTAAAAGAACTAAGTGTTGTGAACTAGATGGAAATATCAAAATTTATTAACCTAACATATACTATTTTTATTTATTGTCTTCTTCTTAATGGTAAAATGTGAAATCCCTCCCACATGGTCACATGCTCATATCTTTGAAAACTTACTCTAACTTGGTGTTGCTGTATAGAGAGGTTATGGGGCCTGCAGGAAGTTTAGCACAGCTGGAGGAAGGAGTCCAGTAAGGGCAGGCCTAAGGGTCACAACCTATTCCTGCTTCTAACTTCATTCTCTCTATGGTTCCTGAGTACCAACACAATGCAAACAGTATCCTCATGCCCTGGCTACCAGGGGAACTCTTGCTAGGAAAACTCCACTAACAATAGAGCAAAGTAAATCCTTCCTTAAGTGTGCTAAGTACTTGGCCAAAGAAAAATTAATTAGTTATTTTAATCAGTTAATTTAATTAAATATTTAGAAAATAACTAATACACTGTATTACTTTATACCTAGCCATTGGCTTAACATGATTTCTGGGCATGTCTAAAGGTCTTTTCTGAATGAATCCAGCATTTGAATCCTATGAGTATTGGCCGAAAGGTTCCCATGTAGATGATCCTAATCCAGCCTAACACAACAAAGGGGTATAAGGAGGATGCAGTTTCTGCTTTTCTGATTAAACTGTTTCATCAGTTTTTTTCACCTTGACAAAGGACTCAAATCTTGCATCATGTCTCAGAATTTCAGGTCTTCAGCCTGAGATTGAAACAATGGGTTTCCTGAATCCCCAACCTCAAGTCCATTGACATTCTTAGACTATGTAATCCAGGGAGCTAATTGCTATTCTTTTCTCTTCTCCTCCCTTCCTCCCTCCCTTCCTCCCTCCCTCCCTCCCACCCTCCCTCCCACCCTCCATTTCTCCTTCTTCAAACCTCAAACTTTCTCTGTTTCTGTATACTTTCTTCTTCTTCTTCTTCTTCTTCTTCTTCTTCTTCTTCTTCTTCTTCTTCTTCTTCTTCTTCTTCTTCTTCTTCTTCTTCTTCTTCTTTTTCTTCTACTCTGATTCTTCAATATAATTTTACTCAAGGATGCTAATGGCTTTATTTCTAATTAGGGAAGCATGTGCAGTCCATAATGTTAACTGGTAATAGGATAGCAAAACATCAGATGTGGATATGCTTAATCATTTACAGGAATCAAGGAGGTCCGTGGCTTTGTATGCTTTAGAATATTTTTGAAAAAGCAATTATCACAAGGTCAGTTGGATGCTCATAACATCACTGGATAAATTGGTAAAAGAAAAAGATGAGCCCGGGGATTTTAATTCCCTCAGACCATGTTTATGTTTTCCAATGGTATTCATGAGGTCAAATTTTCATTAGAAAAATGTATTAAATTTGACACAATTTGCATATCATGAACTCTAATACTCAAATGAAGGTCAAAGAAAAATTACACTTTACAAGGTGGACAATTCATCATCCAGGGGCCCTTTCATTTTGCAACATGAAATCTCTTAGAAGTTAAAACTAAATCCATGAAAAGGCATCTTTGCACCACCTTTGGACACAAGAAGCTGGTGCTTTATTTCAAGCTTGATTTAGAAATTAAACATGATTTATATCAGGATTTTACTTTTACAAAATAGTCATAAACCTGCAATTTCAAACAAAACAACTTCCTGTATTTTATGAAAGTAAGAAGGCATATATAACGTAACTCCTGTAGAAAGCATATATAACTCTGGGTCCTGTGGTACCATAAATCCCAGCATGTGGGAGGCAGAGAGACAGGTAGATCTCTCCAAGTTTAGGTCAGTTTTATATAGCCGGTTCCAAGGCAGTCAGTGCTATGTAATTTTACCTGTCTCAAGACTATTAAACTAAAAAGGCATTTATTTAAGCAATTGTTTAAGATATAAATATGACAGAGCAAGGAGGCAAAGGAACAACCATAAAATTAGTCACTGCTGGCATTGGATGAACAAAAGCTGATGACTGAGGGTTCTGCTTTGGACAAGGGTAGTATTCACAGAGGTAAGTATTAAAATATTGTGGGAAATTCAAGTAGACCATCATGAGTAAAGTTTGAAGCATGTACAATGAAAGATCTGAGAACAACTAGTGAGAAATTTAAATCCAATCTCAAGGCTTTGCAGTCACTACAGTTACTGCTGGAAGACTGTCCAGGTTTGAAAATAGAAAAGTACTTAAAAATGTTAGAGAACGTTATGAAAGACAAACAAATATAATTGCTCATTTTAGTGGTGTTACTGGAGTGTGTTGGCAGATTAGAAATCTCCATTTTTTTAAATATGAAACTGTAAATCTACAAAGCCTTTGGATAAGTTTGAGCTAAAGCTTGCAAGCAGAAATATTTCCCTGAAGTTTTTCCTCTCAACAACATGGATCAGTCATGCAGTCTTAGAAATGAGAATAGCTATCTTATCCTGAATGGGCCAGCTAGAGCTGGGCATAAAACCCTCCATGTCCTGCTGCCCACTAAGCCATCTGACCACTAGTAGGCACGCACAGCCATTGGTTTTGAGGAAAACTTCCAATCATAGAGGGGAACCATGGGTCTACAACTTGAAAGTCAGGACATTTAAGTCCTTAATCCAACCAGCTGATTTAGTAATTCAAACCCTAGATTTACTGCCCTACCTTCAGACATATGCCACCACCTTCACCCTGAAGGTGGTTCCACCTGGGAATGAAATATGAAATACTGACTGGCAAGAGGGTGACCTGCTGTTAGTCCCAAGCAGATCTTTCTCTAGTGTGCTTTTTCCACTGTACCCTCTCTGTCTCTGTCTTTGTCTCTCTGTGTCTCTGTTTCTCTGTCTCTCTCTGTCTCTGTCTCTGTCTCTCTCTCTCTCTCTCTCTTTCTCTCTCTCTCTCTCTCTGAGTGTGTGTGTGTGTGTGTGTGTGTGTGTGTGTGTGTGTGTGTGTGTGTGTGTATTGTTTAAGTATTAACTCTCCTGTTTAAAATCCCCAGACTATGAGTCAGACCTGCTAAGTCAGACTCCTGGAGTGTCATTGGGTGTGTTGTGTTTTGATGAAACTTCACCTTAGGAGAAGCTGGAAGACAAAGATCACAGAAGTACCACTTTCTCTATTTTTCTGCAGATAGATTTTAAAAAGTGGTGTGTTAGCAAGAGCTCATCACTTCCTTGAAAATAGAAGTGGATTGAAGCTTTGCAGTTGTACACACTGCACTGGGCTATCTTTCCTTTCCATTCAGAGCAGACAGACTGAAAGTCTAGACCCCAATGTGACAAAGAGCTAGCGCTATCAGGTAGGGTACATGAGCTCCTCCATTCCCAGTTCTTGGGGTGTGCCTTGGTTCATCTGAAAAGCCTCATGCTCACACTTCCCAAGTCATTATGCTGCTTCCTGTATGGGAGATATATCTGGTTAATATGGTCAGTAAAGCTGACTACTTATAAGTGTTAGCCCTGATGAAAAATGATATTTAAAGTTTACTTATTTATTTCCTTTTGAGAAAGGGTCTTATGAAGCTCAGGATGGCCTCTTACTCACTATGCTGCTAAGAATGACCATGAACTTCTACTCCTAGTGTCTCTGGTATGCACCACCAGGTCTGCTTTATGTGGTTCTGGAGGTCAAAACCAAGGCTTTGTGCTTGCTTGGCAAGCACTTTACCAACAGAGCTATGTCCCAGCCCAACAGTAAAGCTTTTACATGGTAACAATGTCTCTATAAATAGATAGGACTGAGTTAGATATGAAACTATATTAAAGAGAAATCAGTAGGCTCAGGATGAAGAAATAAAAAGTGTGAGTGTTCCTGTAAAAGGGAATGCTCTAAGTGACTGACAATAAAGCAATATTTTAGGAGTGACTTGGTGTTCAAGGGCATTATCCACTAAAGTAGTGGCATGAACTCATTCACTGAACTTTCATTTACTCAGAGCCCATCACGGACTGTTTTGTGTGAGTATGTGTGTGTGTGTGTGTGTGTGTGTGTGTCTTAAAGCATATTACAGTTCTACCTTACAGTGTGGCAGACAAGGTTTGTACAAACAAATAGTTACAGCTTAGGAATGTGGAAAGGATTATGAAAACCCAGGTGCAGGATGACTGATATTTTTTTGGTAATTTTCATTCAGCATCTGATAAAACTTCACAGAGGAGGTGACTCATGCAAACATTCGCAGTGAGTATGTGTTGGGCGGGGGGGGTACTTGCTGAGTGATCAGTGAACCAGTGGAAAGGAGTTTTGAAGGTTAGGAAGGGAAGGTTGAAAGAAAAGTTTCTTTTAAAGATGGCATTTAATGTCTGCCGGCTCTCACCTGTGCTCCAGAGACTTGAATGTGCAAATCATTTGAACTTTTCTTCTGGTCCAATCCCAATGCCAATACACATGGGAGAGGACTTATAAGCAGGAAGAAGAAAAGCACTACGTTCTCTATCACACTCACTCATCCCTCCATTCTCTGTCTCTGTCTCTGTGACTGTATCTCCTTCTCTCGCTCTGCTTTCTGATGGCTAGACTTCGGATTTACTTAGATGGCCTTATCTAAATCCCAGTATCCTGGAGGGAAATTCTCATTTGCCCACCTGATTTCATGCATTGTCTGAAATGAAGTCAGAAGTGGAATTGAGTTCCGGAAACAAACCTCAAAACTTGTGAAAGGCAGTCTCAGGTTACATAGGCTATGACTTCTATTTTGTGGCAAAAGTTTCCAACTGTATATAATTCCCCATGCTGATGCATGGGAAAGAACTGTAGGATCTAATATGGCAATGTCAGCTTTTGCAGAATTCCAACCTAACTTGGATGAAGTGTGTTCATTTATTTTATTCGTTTGTTTATAATTATTCATTTGGGTGTTTATGTAGAAAATTTTTATTGTCCAGGTTTCCAGAAAGATGTATTTCTCTTCAAGAGAACAAGAGAACAATAACAAGAGCTGGGAAGTAGAAGATAATTCAGGGTGAGTATCTGGCTTCTTCTTTAGTCCCTCCAAAATCACTGGCTACAAATAGGTATGAAAAGGTCATCATGTCAAATATGTGCATGATAATGGAATCTATTATCCTAGAAACCCTTGTCTTCTCATGACCAGTTCAGCAGGAACCTTCCCTAAGACTAGAGATTCTTAAAGGATGCAGATTTGAAGGACCCATAAGTACATATAGATTATCCTGACATATTTCTATCACAGAAAGGTAATAGCCTGGTGCTGTACATTTCTGAGTGATATTCCACATTTTCACCAGTTTTAAAAACATGTTTTTTAGTTAAAATTGAATTCTATTACTTTACTTATTTCTTACCCCCTCCAGGTCCTCCCATGTTTCTCTCACACTTAAGTTGATAGTCTCCTTTGCATTATTCTTATGCACACACATATGTATTTGCATATATATATATATATATATATATATATATATATACATACATATATGAAATTTCTGAGTCTTGTGTTTGTAGTTTCTGTGTACACAATTTCTGAACTGACCATTCAAATCTGGATAATCAGTATAGGACTTCAACCCTAGGAGAGAGAAATTTCTATTTGTCCCCAAAATCAATAGTTGCCTATAGATCTTTGTACAGCAGTGGAACTCTGCAAAATTTCCCCTTTGTAATGTTAGCTTGTCCATTGACATTACCATCTTTCTAGTTTTTTTTATGTAGCCATTTCTAGGAAAGACTGCTTCATAGCATACTGCCTGGTATACCAGTTCTTACTGTCTTTCTGTATCCTATTCTGTGATGTTGCCTGAGGCATAGATACAGAGGGTGATATTGGGTCTGGGCTCCCCATCATCTGTTGATTTTAGTATTGGGTCCAGTTGTAGATTTCTGTGACAATCTGTTTGCTGTAAAGAGGATTATTTGATGATAGGCAGTAGCTATTCTTAACTATTTTCTGTTGATCTATGTTGTATAATCACATCTGAAAACATAGACCTAGGAATCTCAAATGAGAAAGAACATGTGGCATTTGTCTTTCTTAGTCTGGGTCATCTCAGTCAATGTGTTCTTTTCGAGTTGAACCCACTTTCTTGCAAACTCCACAGTTCCATTTCTTTTTACATTTGAATACGATTTCATAGTGTCTATGTACCATAGTTCATTATCCATGCAGAAGTATAAGCACTTTTAGTTTGTTTCCATTTCCTGGTTATTGTGAATTCTGCAGCAATGAAGAAATTTGAGAAAATATCTATGGAATAGGATGTTAAATCATATGGGTGATTTTTTTTCACTATTTTCACTCTTTTTTTTTTATTTTATTTTATTTTTTTAATTTACATTCCAAATCACTTCCCCTTTCCCGTTTCCTCCCTCCCCGAAAGTCCCATAAGCCCCCTTCCCTCCCTCTTTTCTCCATTCAACCCCCTCTCATTACTCTGTCCTGGCGTTCCCCTACATCCAGTCTTTCCAGGACCAGGGGTCTCTCCTTCCATCTTTTTAGAAATCTATTGATTTTTCCATCTTCCGAGGTCTTCTTCAATTTCTTTCTTCAGAGACTTGAAGTTCTTGTCATACAGATCTTTCACTTGTTTGGTTAGCGTCACGCCAAGATACTTAATATGGTTTGTGGCTATCGTAAAGGGTATTATTTCTCTTACTTCTTTCTCACCCTGCTTATCCTTTGAGTATAGGAAGGCTTCTGACTTGCTTGAGTTGATTTTATATCCGGCCACTTTGCTGAAGTCGTTTATCAGCTGTAGGAGTTCTCTGGTGGAGTTCTTTGGGTCGCTTATGTATACTATCATATCGTCTGCAAATAGTGATAGTTTGACTTCTTCCTTTCCAATTTGTATCCCTTTGACCTCTTTTTCTTGTCTAATTGCTCTAGCTAGAACTTCAAGTACTATATTGAAAAGATATGGAGAGAGAGGGCAGCCTTGTCTAGTCCCTGATTTTAGTGGGATTGCTTCAAGTTTCTCTCCGTTTAGATTGATGCTGGCTACTGGTTTGCTGTAAATTGCTTTTACTATGTTTAGATATGGGCCTTGAATTCCTGATCTTTCCAAGACCTTTAGCATGAAAGGATGCTGAATTTTGTCAAATGCTTTCTCAGCATCTAATGAGATGACCATGTGGTTTTTTTCTTTGAGATTGTTTATGTAGTGGATTACATTGATGGATTTCCTTATATTGAACCATCCCTGCATCCCTGGGATGAAGCCTACTTGATCGTGGTGAATGATCGTTTTGATGTGTTCTTGGATTCGGTTGGCAAGAATTTTATTGAGTATTTTTGCATCGATATTCATAAGAGAGATTGGCCTGAGATTCTCTTTCTTTGTCGGATCTTTGTGTGCTTTTGGTATTAGTGTAATTGTGGCTTCATAGAACGAGTTGGGTAGTGTTCCTTCTGTTTCTATTTTGTGGAACAGTTTGAAGAGTATTGGTGTTAGGTCTTCTTGAAGGTCTGATAGAATTCTGCACTAAAACCATCTGGACCTGTGCTTTTTTTGGTTGGAAGACTTCCAATGACAACTTCTATTTCTTCAGGGGTTATAGGACGGTTTAGATGGTCTATTTGATCCTGATTTAATTTTGGTACTTGGTATCTGTCAAGAAAATTGTCCATTTCCTCAAGATTTTCTAGTTGTGTTGAATACAGGTTTTTGTAGTAGGATCTGATGATTTTTTGAATTTCCTCAGTTTCTGTTGTTATCTCTCCCTTTTCGTTTCTGATTTTATTAATTTGGATACAAAGTTTTTGCAAGGCAAAAGACACCGTCAAAAAGACAAAGCGGCAACCAACTAACTGGGAAATGATCTTTACCAACCTTACATCCGACAGAGGGCTAATATCCAAGATATACAAAGAACTCAAGAAGTTAAACTCCAGAGAGGCAAGTAACCCTATTAAAAAATGGGGTACAGAGCTACACAAAGAGTTCTCACCTGAAGAATATCTAATGGCTGAGAAGCACCTAAAGAGATGTTCATCATCCTTAGTCATTAGGGAAACGCAAATCAAAACAACCCTGAGATTCCATCTCACACCAGTCAGGATGGCTAAGATCAAAAACACAGGAGACAGCAGTTGTTGGCGAGGATGTGGAGAAAGAGGAACACTCCTCCACTGCTGGTGGAATTGCAGGCTGGTACAACCACTCTGGAAAGCAGTCTGGCGGCTCCTCAGAAAACTGGGCATGACACTTCCGGAGGATCCGGCTATACCACTCCTGGGCATATACCCAGAGACTTTACCTGCATGCAATAAGGACACATGCTCCACTATATTCATAGCAGCCTTATTTATAATAGCCAGAAGCTGGAAAGAACCCAGATGTCCCTCAACGGAGGAATGGATTCAGAAGATGTGGTATATTTACACAATGGAATACTACTCTGCAATTAAAAACAATGAATTCACGAAATTCCTAGGCAAATGGTCAGAACTTGAAAATATCATCCTTAGTGAGGTAACCCAATCACAAAAGATCACACATGGTATGAAGTCACTGATAAGGGGATATTGACCCAGAATCTCAGAATACCCTAGACACAATCAGCATATCAATAGATTTCTAAAAAGATGGAAGGAGAGACCCCTGGTCCTGGAAAGACTGGATGTAGGGAAACGCCAGGACAGAGTAATGAGAGGGGGTTGAACGGAGAAAAGAGGGAGGGAAGGGGGCTTATGGGACTTTCGGGGAGGGAGGAAACGGGAAAGGGGAAGTGATTTGGAATGTAAATTAAAAAAATAAAATAAAATTAAATTAAAAAAAAAGAAATCTATTGATATGCTGATTGTGTCTAGGGTATTCTGAGATTCTGGGTCAATATCCCCTTATCAGTGACTGCATACCATGTGTGATCTTTTGCGATTGGGTTACCTCACTAAGGATGATATTTTCAAGTTCTGACCATTTGCCTAGGAATTTCGTGAATTCATTGTTTTTAATTGCAGAGTAGTATTCCATTGTGTAGATATACCACATCTTCTGAATCCATTCCTCCGTTGAGGGACATCTGGGTTCTTTCCAGCTTCTGGCTACTATAAATAAGGCTGCTATGAACATAGTGGAGCATGTGTCCTTATTGCATGCAGGTAAAGTCTCTGGGTATATGCCCAGGAGTGGTATAGCCGGATCCTCCGGGAGTGTCATGCCCAGTTTTCTGAGGAACCGCCAGACTGCTTTCCAGAGTGGTTGTACCAGCCTGCAATTCCACCAGCAGTGGAGGAGTGTTCCTCTTTCTCCACATCCTCGCCAACAACTGCTGTCTCCTGTGTTTTTGATCTTAGCCATCCTGACTGGTGTGAGATGGAATCTCAGGGTTGTTTTGATTTGCATTTCCCTAATGACTAAGGATGATGAACATCTCTTTAGGTGCTTCTCAGCCATTAGATATTCTTCAGGTGAGAACTCTTTGTGTAGCTCTGTACCCCATTTTTTAATAGGGTTACTTGCCTCTCTGGAGTTTAACTTCTTGAGTTCTTTGTATATCTTGGATATTAGCCCTCTGTCGGATGTAAGGTTGGTAAAGATCATTTCCCAGTTAGTTGGTTGCCGCTTTGTCTTTTTGACAGTGTCTTTTGCCTTGCAAAAACTTTGTAATTTAATGAGGTCCCATTTGTCTATTCTTGATCTTAGAGCATAAGCTATTGGAGTTCTGTTCAGGAAATTCTCCCCTGTGCCCATATGTTCAAGGTTCTTCCCTAGTTTCCCTTCTATTAGTTTCAGTGTGTCTGGTTTTATGTGGAGATCTTTGATCCACTTAGAATTGAGCTTAGTGCAAGGAGATAAGAATGGGTCAATTTGCATTCTTCTGCATGTTGACCTCCAGCTGAGCCAGCACCATTTGTTGAAAAGGCTATCTTTTTTCCACTGGATGGTTTTAGCTCCTTTGTCAAAGATCAAGTGACCATAGGAGTGTGGATTCATTTCTGGGTCTTCAATTCTGTTCCATTGATCTACATGTCTGTTACTGTACCAATACCATGCAGTTTTTAACACTATTGCTCTGTAGTACAGCTTGAGGTCCGGGATACTGATTCCCCCAGAGGTTCTTTTACTCTTGAGAATAGTTTTAGCTATTCTGGGTTTTCTGTTATTCCAGATGAATTTTTGAATTGCTCTTTCTAACTCTATGAAGAATTGAGTTGGGATTTTGATGGGGATTGCATTGAATCTGTGTATTACTTTTGGTAAGATGCTCATTTTTACTATATTAATCCTGTCAATCCATGAGCATGGCAGATTTTTCCATCTTCTGAGGTCTTCTTCAATTTCTTTCTTCAGAGACTTGAAGTTCTTGGCATACAGATCTTTCACTTGTTTGGTTAGCGTCACGCCAAGATACTTAATATGGTTTGTGGCTATTGTAAAGGGTATTATTTCTCTTACTTCTTTCTCAGCCTGCTTATCCTTTGAGTATAGGAAGGCTTCTGACTTGCTTGAGTTGATTTTATATCCGGCCACTTTGCTGAAGTCGTTTATCAGCTGTAGGAGTTCTCTGGTGGAGTTCTTTAGGTCGCTTATGTATACTATCATATCGTCTGCAAATAGTGATAGTTTGACTTCTTCCTTTCCAATTTGTATCCCTTTGACCTCTTTTTGTTGTCTAATTGCTCTAGCTAGAACTTCAAGTACTATATTGAAAAGATATGGAGAGAGAGGGCAGCCTTGTCTAGTCCCTGATTTTAGTGGGATTGCTTCAAGTTTCTCTCCATTTAGATTGATGCTGGCTACTGGTTTGCTGTAAATTGCTTTTACTATGTTTAGATATGGGCCTTGAATTCCTGATCTTTCCAAGACCTTTAGCATGAAAGGATGCTGAATTTTGTCAAATGCTTTCTCAGCATCTAATGAGATGACCATGTGATTTTTTTCTTTGAGATTGTTTATGTAGTGGATTACATTGATGGATTTCCTTATATTGAACCATCCCTGCATCCCTGGGATGAAGCCTACTTGATCGTGGTAAATGATCGTTTTGATGTGTTCTTGGATTCGGTTGGCAAGAATTTTATTGAGTATTTTTGCATCGATATTCATAAGAGAGATTGGCCTGAGATTCTCTTTCTTTGTCGGATCTTTGTGTGCTTTTGGTATTAGTGTAATTGTGGCTTCATAGAACGAGTTGGGTAGTGTTCCTTCTGTTTCTATTTTGTGGAACAGTTTGAAGAGTATTGGTGTTAGGTCTTCTTTGAAGGTCTGATAGAATTCTGCACTAAAACCATCTGGACCTGTGCTTTTTTTGGTTGGAAGACTTCCAATGACAACTTCTATTTCTTCAGGGGTTATAGGACGGTTTAGATGGTCTATTTGATCCTGATTTAATTTTGGTACTTGGTATCTGTCAAGGAAATTGTCCATTTCCTCAAGATTTTCTAGTTGTGTTGAATACAGGTTTTTGTAGTAGGATCCGATGATTTTTTGAATTTCCTCAGTTTCTGTTGTTATCTCTCCCTTTTCGTTTCTGATTTTATTAATTTGGATACTATCTCTGTGCCCTCTGGTTAGTCTGGCTAAGGGTTTATCTATCTTGTTGATTTTCTCAAAGAACCAACTCCTCGTTTTGTTGATTCTTTGTATGGTTTTATTTGTTTCTACTTGATTGATTTCAGCCCTGAGTTTGATGATTTCCTGCCTTCTACTCCTCTTTGGTGTATTTGCTTCTTTATGTTCCAGGGCTTTCAGGTGTGCCATTAAGCTGTTAGTGTATGCTGTCTCCCGTTTCTTTTTGGCGGCACTCAGGGCTATGAATTTTCCTCTTAGCACTGCTTTCATTGTGTCCCGTAAGTTAGGGTATGTTGTGCCTTCATTTTCATTAACTTTCAAAAAGTCTTTGATTTCTTTCTTTATTTCCACCTTGACCAAGTTATCATTGAGTAGAGCATTGTTCAGCCTCCATGTGTACATGGGTTTTCTTTTGTTTTTGTTGCCATTGAAGACCACCCTTATTCCATAGTGATCTGATAGGAGGCATGGGATTATTTCTATCTTCTTGTATCTGTTGAGGTCTGATTTGTGACCAATTATATAGTCAATTTTGGAGAAGGTACCATGAGGAGCTGAGAAGAAGGTGTATTCTTTAGCTCTAGGATGAAATGTTCTATATATATCAGTTAGTTCCATTTGGTCCAAGGCTTCAATTAGATTCACTGTGTCCCTGTTTAGTTTCTGCTTTCCTGAACGATCCATTTCAGAGAGCGGGGTGTTGAAGTCACCCACTATTATTGTGTGCGGTGCGATGTGTACTTTGAGTTTTAGTAAAGTTTCTTTTACGAATGAGGGTGCCCTTGCATTTGGAGCATAGATATTCAGGATTGAGAGTTCTTGATGGTGGATTTTTCCCTTGATCAGTATGTAGTGTCCTTCTGTGTCTTTTTTGATGATTTTAGGTTGAAAATCAATTTTATCTGATATTAGGATGGCCACTCCACCTCGTTTCTTGGGGCCATTTGCTTGTAAAATTGTTTTCCAGCCTTTTACTCTGAGGTAGTGTTTGTCTTTGACACTGAGGTGCGTTTCCTGCATGCAGCAAAATGCTGGGTCCTGTTTACGTATCCAGTCTGCTAGTCTATGTCTTTTAATTGGGGAATTGAGACCATTGATATTAAGAGAGATTAAGGCATAGTGATTATTGCCATCTGCCATTCTTGACGCTATCTTTATGTTTGAGTGGTTATCTACTTTTGGGTTTGATTCAAGAAGGTTATTATCTCATTTTTTCCAGGGTGTTGTTTCTCTCCCTGTATTGGAGGTTTCCACCTATTATCCGTTGCAGGGCTGGATTTGTGGAAAGATATTGTGAAAATTTGGTTTTATCATGGAATATTTTGGTCTCTCCATCTATGGTGATTGAGAGTTTTGCTGGGTAGAGTAGTCTAGGCTGTCATTTGTGCTGTCTTAGTGTCTGCATGAGATCTGCCCAGGATCTTCTGGCTTTCATAGTCTCTGGTGAGAAGTCTGATGTGATTCGGATAGGTCTTCCTTTGTATGTTACTTGGCCCTTTTCTCTTACTGCATTTAGTATTCTTTCTTTGTTTAGAACATTCGGTGTTTTGATTATTATGTAACGGGAGGTATTTCTGTTCTGGTCCAGTCTGTTTGGAGTTCTGTAGGCTTCTTGTACGTTCATCGGCATCTCTCTCTTTAAGTTAGGGAAGTTTTCCTCCATAATTTTGTTGAAGATGTTTACTGGCCCTTTAAGTTGCAAATCTTCACTCTCATCTATACCTATAATCCTTAGGTTTGGTCTTCTCATTGTGTCCTGGATTTCCTGGATGTTTTGGGTTACAAGTTTTTTGCATTTTGCATTTTCTTTGACTGTTGAGTCGATGCTTTCTATGGAATCTTCAGCACCTGAGATTCTTTCTTCCATCTCTTGTATTCTATTGTTGATGTTTGCATCTATGACTCCTGATTTCTTCCCAAGGTTTTCTATCTCCAAAGTTGTCTCCCTTTGTGATTTCTTAGTTGTTTCTACTTCCTTTTTTAGTTCTTGGATGGATTTGCTGAGATCCTTCACTTGTTTGTTTGTATTTTCCTGTATTTCTTTAAGGTATTTTTGCATTACCTCTTTCAGGATTTCTTCCTGATGACCCATGTTCTCCTGCATTTCTCTGAGCGATTTTTGTGTTTCCTCCTCATGGGATTCCATCTGTTGATCCATCGTCTCCTGCATTTCTTTAAGCAGTTCTCGTGTTTCCTTTGTAAGGGCATCTAACCGTTGATTCATTTCTTTAAGCAATTTTTGTGTTGCCTCCTTATGGGCATCCATCTGTTGACCCATATTCTTCTGCATTTCTTTATGCAAATTTTGTGATTCCTTTGTGAGTGCATCTACCCGTTGATTCATCTCGTTAAGCGATTTTTGTGTTGTCTCCTTGTGCGCCTCCATCTTTTGATCCATGTTCTCCCGCATTTCTCTAAGCGATTTTTGTGTTTCCTTTGTAAGGGCTTCTAACCGTTGATTCATGGTCTCCTGTAACTCTTTATGAGATTTATTTGTGTCCTTCTTGTGATCCTCCAATAGCATCATGAGAAGTGATTTTAAATCCAGATCTTGTCTTTCGGGTGTGGTGGGGTATCCAGGACTTGCTGCTGTTGGAGAGTTGGGTTCGGATGGTCCCACATTACTTTGCTTACTGTTAGTAACATTCCTACATTTGCCTTTTGCCATCTGGATACCTCTGGTGTTAGTTGGTCCTGCTGCCACTGGCTGTTGGTTGGACCTCCTGTGAGCCTGCAAAGCTATTTCTGCCCCCCCTGGATTACCAGGATTCCCCTGGCACCGATTTCTGGGGCCGGCCTGCTCCTGAGTGACTTTGGAGCCCTAATGTGCTTTGCCCCAAGTGATCTTATATTGGGGAGGCCTTGCACATCTAAAGGCTCAGTCTAGTGGATTCCTGGAGCAGAGGTCGCCAAAGGGAGGCTGGCAGGCTCCTGCCCTGTGCAAGGGTGTGTGATCTCTCCTGGGGGAGGGGGAGGGGGCGTCCCTCTGCCAGGCAGAAGTCCCACAGCAGATCTGGCGCGCTGGACACTGCAGATCAGCCCAGCACCTGGGAGCAGGTTACACACAAGCTGCCTGAGACCGAAGCGATATTATGCCTGTCTGTCTCTGAGCCTGGCGGTCCCAACTACCTGGTCACTGGAGCAAGGATGGCGGAGGGCACGCTCCGTGGCGCCGCTCACCCTGTGGTCACGATGGCCTGCCGATCTGGCACCCAGACGACCACAGCGCCAACCCGCCCTCGGGCACAGACGGAAGCCCCAACAGGCCGTGTCCCAAGTGATGTTATATTGGGGGGAGAGCCTGGGTACCCGTCTCTCCAACGCAGTCCGCGGGAACAGAGGTCGTGGAAGGAAAGCTGGCAGGCTCCCTCCCAGCGCGGGCTCCCTCCACCAGGCAGAAGGTCCCACCGCAGAGCTGGCGTGCTGGTCACTGCAGATCAGCCCAGCACCTGGGAGCAGGTTACACACAAGCTGCCTGAGACCGAAGCGATATTATGCCTGTCAGTCTCTGAGCCTGGCGGTCCCAACTACCTGGTCCCTCTATTTTCACTCTTAAACTAGAAAGTTATGGGTAAGCTTGGATTTGATTACCTTGAATTATGGAATTTATGAGGAGTAGTTTTGAGATAGAGAGAGATAGAGATAGAGATAGAGATAGAGATAGAGATAGAGATAGAGATAGAGATAGAGATGAGATGGAGAGGGAGAGGGAGAGGGAGAGGGAGAGTCCAAACTTGTATTTGTGAAACTCCAATAAATCCCCATCTCTGAATTATCCTTATGTTGCTTGTTCATTAAAATGCCACCTGGGTGTTTCTGATTGGAAGATACTCTTCTCTCTGACAGGTCTGACAGTGCTGAAGATGTTAACTAAGTTCCACATGAATTTTCTATGGTCCACGTATAAGAGGGAGGATAGCACAAAGAATTACATGTAGGGAAGTAGGCCAGACCAGCAGTTAGTATAAATCACTTTCAACCACAAACATTCAAAGGGATAGATGGCATTCATAGGGCTGCGCTCAAATGGCAGCACTTGGAATGACACACAGAAAATAAGAATTCATTAGCTCAGTATCCCAGGTACTAATAACAACAGTGAATTGTGTATTTACTTTGTAAATGCATTTTTGAAAAGCACTTGGTCAAAATCAAATCCCTTGTATATATTCAATTTGATGATTTATATTACATTAAGCATTAAGTAGCCTAAAATGCTTAACACATACATACACACACATATACATACACACACATGCACACACGCATGTATGCATGCACACATGCGTGCATGCACGCACACACACACACATGCACACATATGTTGAATAGTCACCTGAGAATTCTTTTCTAATTTTTCAGATTGTTAGGAGATTTATGAGAGAGAGAGAGAGAGAGAGAGAGAGAGAGAGAGAGAGAGAGAGAGAGAGAGAGAGAGAGAGAAATAGAAAAAATAGAAATGACTTGACTGGAGGAGCTAGGCTCACGGCTATGATGCCAGCACTCAGAAACCTGATGCAGTAATATTATGGTAAATTTCAGGCCAATCTGGAATACTTAGCTAGTTCCAGTCCAGGAAGAGCTACATAGCCCAACCTGGTGTCAAAACAAATAATGAAGCACCAATGGAAGGAAAGAAAGAAATGGTCTGTAGAAACACCCTGTGATTTTCCAACCAAAGGCCATGTTTTAAACAAAACTAGCTTATTCATGGTTATTATTTGTATAAATTGGATGGTGCTGGAAATTGAAAGTTTTCCATTATTTTAATAAATTGGTAAATTCCACTAAAACAGCTCATTGTTGAAAATAAAATGATCAAATCTTCAGGCAACTTGTTCTCATCTTTTGGCTGCATTTCTATGTTTTATAATGTTAAACCATTCTAAATATTCTCCAAATTGTCCTGGATAATTGATTCTATATTTGTTGAAATATTTAACTTCTGGTTCTGGGCATTTAGCTTACTTCTGAATTTTTGAGTGAAAAAGTCATGAAAACATGAGAAATCCTAGAAGAGACACTTGTATATCATGTTATTTTGTTTTACTATAAATGACTGCAGTGTTTAATTTGGGACTGGTAAATGGATTCTGGTTTGGAAAAGTGCCTTTTTGGAAATACAGCCACTCATATAGCACTCAAAATGTACATATATGTAGTCTCAGAACTAGGACTTTATTATTACTAGATGAAAGTACCAATTCTAATTGTTTTTGACAAGAAGAGAAAGGGAGAGATATAATTTATTGATTTATTTTTATTATTTTTGTACATGCATGTATATGATGTGCTTGCTTGTATAGGGATCAGCATGTGTGTAGTATGAATGCATATAGATAGATAGATAGATAGATAGATAGATAGATAGATAGATAGATAGATAGATAGATAGACAGATACTACCATGCCTACCTGGTTTTGTAAAGGTACTTCGGGCTTTAACTCCTGTACTCTACTTTCAAAGCAAGCATTTTAGCCACTGAACAATCTCTCAAGGCCAGGTGGTACATTTTTAAAATGTCTGGATATAAACAAGGTTTCAAGAAAATGAAAGAAAACAATTGCTTCTTCATTAAGTTAAAGACAACCGCCGGGTGGTGGTGGCGCACGCCTTTAATCCCAGCACTTGGGAGGCAGAGGCAGGAGGATTTCTGAGTTCGAGGCCAGCCTGGTCTACAAAGTGAGTTCCAGGACAGCCAGGGCTACACAGAGAAACCCTGTCTCGAAAAACCAAAAAAAAAGACAATCAGCTGTGTCCTTGCTCAATGCAGAGTGCTACTTAGCTAGTTCTTTATTTTCTCTCAATGGAGCTTTTCGTGTGTTGACCTTTTCTGAAATCGAACAAAGCAGGACCACTCACCTGTTAGGTTTAGAAGCGCTCATAGTATCTCTTTTCCAAATTAACCACCACATTGCTTTTGGGTATACCATGTGACTCAGGAAATTTGAGATCTCAGCTAAGAACAACTGGTTCCTTTTTTCATTAAACATCTAAGAAGTTTCTCACATTTGAAACATGATCACCTTGAAACTTCGATCTCATTAATAAATTGTGAGGGGAACGTAGACTGGAGTGCTATATTCTGCAGCAGAAGTGTCAATGTCCTATTTTGGTCTACAAAAAAGTAAGAAATCTTGTTTCTCCGAAACATACATAACTACACACGTTCGTATGTATATGCGTAAACATCCAGGAAGAACATGGTTTGGCTGCTATGTTTGAGAGTGCTTGTTTAAATTAACAAGGAAACACAAACACTGTACAGGGATGTGTCTCATTTTAACTGGAAAATAGCATGTTAGGATTTAACTGAATAATTCCTCCAGTGTTGTCTGAAAATCCTAGCTCAAGGGCAAATGTTTTTGATTGCTTTTTTTTACTTTGTAACTTGGATACTCTCTAGTACAGTAGACAAAAGTTTTCTATGGCAGAGCAAGCTGCCATTCTTCATTATGTTTCTGAAATTTGCCTCTGCTGCTAGAAAAGAGGGTGAATGCTTAAGTGAAGGAGCACAGAATGTTCTAGAAACCCCCTGACACACACTAAAACAAGTGTCAGGTTGAATATGGTCTATGGCTCACAGCTTGATAAGTCCTGAAAGATAGCAGCTCTCATCACTAGAATTCTGAGAATCTACTTTCAAGGGATTCAGATTTGCAACTCTGTCCAAGATACGAATATGAAATAGTTAGACCTTTGTTATGAAGGGCAGCTCCCACCTGCTGGACAATGTTACTGCCATCTCCTCTTGAGCCTTGTTGTGGGCACCAAGGACACGTAGGAATTGGAAAATGAGTTCATCTGTCAACTGATAGCTAAAGAATTCGAAGCAAAAACAGAGTTTTGGTTCCACAAGATGCTCTATTTAATAGGGCACTGCAGAGAGGCTTAATGTTCAGCACAACGAGGGACAGACTAGAAAATAATGACCTACTTTCTTTCAGCAAAGCCAACTCTGAAAGAGGATGATGTCTACAAATGAGGCCTCATAAAAGAAGATAATTAAACACTGGTGCTCCTTGGAGTGAAAGGACTTTGAGATAATGACTACAGTGGTACAAACTGTACCAAAGAGAACAAGATGTCACAGTTCTGCATTCACAGGTTGATTTAATCTGACAGGGCCCTTAGCAGCAGTGAACTTGGTCTGTCAGAGCATAACAACAGAGCCTATGTGTTCCACAGATGGAACTCTAATCATGGTTTATTATCTTACAAGTGTCAACTGGCAACCTTCTTCTTCTGGCTGGGTTCTTTCATGGGAAGGCGGTGTTGCATGTAAGCATTCCTCTTATATGGTAAACTATAAATCACCATCTTTATTTACATAAAGTCTCTTAAAATATCTCTATATAAATAGATTATTTTTACTTTTGATTTTTTATGAAAAATAGCATCTTACTGCAGAGTTCTAATAACCCCATGTTCTTAAATATACTGGACAATTATAACATAGTAGTTTGGGGTTTCATTTCTCATTAACAAAGGAAAGTAAAGAAAAGACCAAAGTATGAGCACATTCTTGGATAAATAGACCTCAGTGACATTTCTGTGTGCTTCTGAGATTAAAATGAATAGGCCCTGAAAAATAAACAATCATGCAACTTAGAGAATTGAAATTTTCAAGGTCCGTAAACAATAGTATTGAGAAACAATAATGCATGTTCTAGCTTTGCCTTCTTCCAAAATAGTAGAGCAGAACATTTGCAAGAAAAGTGGTGAGATCAGCAAAGACTGGTCCTACTCTCTACTTCTTTGTAGAAAAGGTTTCTAGCCAACTCTTTACCCAATTCCCTTTCCAATTTGATTTTAATGGGACTATTTTTCTTACTCTCCACATGCTTCCTGATCACTCCTCATGAAGTCATTAAGGTTTGTGAGGTATTCCAGGATAGTGTTGAGACTTTGACTGAATATGAGACAATTAATTCTCTGTATTTTCATTGCTATACTATAAAATACTGAATCAGGACTGTAATCCTCATCCAGAATGCCAACAGTTATACAATGGTTAAAGGTTTACAAAGTATTGTTAAGTACATTGACTCATTTGATCTTCCATATCAGAACTAGTCTTCATGGAGATGGAAACCAACAGTCAGATAAGTTGAATGACTTTTTCAAAACAGTACAAGTAGAAAACAGTGATGACCAGACACTAAGTCTAAATTGAATTTGAGTCATTCATTATTTCTGCATTCAGGGAATGAGAAATATAAACAAATACCCTGTGATAGTGTCAGTAAGTCATAGACAAAGCTGGTGTAAAAATGACTTAGGAAGTAATTCTCTTCCATTTTCCTCCCTCCCTGACATAAAACTGGTAATAACTGGAAGCATGGCTACCTTTTCTTAAATAGAGTATAAAACAACAGGGGATCTTTCATGTGAACAGTAATGATCTCATGTGTCAAAGAAGAATCCAGAAGCAATTCTCCAGACTGTAAAGATTTAACGAGTCAACCAGTGTTACCCATTTATATACTTGGGTCTCCTTAAGTGATTCTCTTATGGCAGTGAGCACACTGTTTTGAAAATCAATGATATCACTAGAATAAATCCACACCCTTGCAAGCATGATCCTACACCTTTCCCTATGCCTGGCTCCCATCTATTATTGTCTATTTCCTTTTTATTCACTCTACTCCTGCCACATTGGTCTTCTGTATTACTTGAAAATGGCAGTTTGTTACTTCCATGGACACTTTATTCTCTGAGATATTCAAAGCTTATATCTTCCCCTAGTTATAGCACCATTCAAATGCTACCTTTTCTGACCAGTTCCACCTGCTGTCTATCTTGGCATGCCAACTTATTTTTCCCAGGATCATTCCTCTTTAAAATCATGTTATGGATGGACTAGCCCAATTCCTGGCTGTCCATTTTCTTATAGGAGAATGTAAGATCTCATGACATGAAGACTTTGCAAGTGTTTCACCGTTATCAAGAACAGAAACTCGGAATACCCAAGACGCAATTCACATATCAATAGATTTCCAAGAAGATGAAAGGAGAGACCCCTGATCCTGGAAAGACTAGATGTAGGGGAATACCAGGACAGAGAAGAGAGTCGGGGTTGAATGGGGAACAGGGGAAGGGAAGAGGGCTTATGGGACTTTCGGGGAGGGAGGAACTGGGAAAGCAGAAATCATTTGGAATGTAAATAAAAAAAATAGAAAAAAAAAAGAACACTGCAACACAGAACATGTATATCTAATATATATATGCTTGAGTGTTTAAATCAGGCACACACACACACACACACACACCCACCTTTTATACAAGTATGGTGAGTTCACTGTTGAAGGAAAGAAAATAAAGTTTAAATTCTGAAGGTATATAGGTTGCTACTGATGCTTCTGACCACTAAAAACATCTTTACCTAAAGACATAATCTTTCCAAACTGAAGCCCTTGCTTTGCACTACCATGGCCTTTTGTGATTCACATGCATCTGAAGGTTTTTTAGGAATCTTTGCAGCTAGTTCAGGTTACTATCTGGGTGGGAAATTGAAATACCACAATTTTGCAGCTATTGGTATTACAACACTTTCAAGGAAAATATCTTACTTTTTGATTGTCCCAGAATAGTAAAAATAGTCCTTTTGGGCATTTTCAGTCTTTATTGAACATATGTAGCATTTGAGAACTTTAAATTCTGTTTGTCCAGGATGTACTTGCATGTCAAAGTGTGTGTATACATGTGTGTGTATGTGTGTGTGTGTGTGTGAATTAAAAGTTGGATTTTGACACATTTTAAATGATGTATGGCTGTTGATGGGATATAGCTCAGCTGCTATAGCTTACATAGTATGCTCAAAGCACTGGATTAAAGCCTATGCATTGCATAAAACCAACCAGTCATCATGGTAACTGTGCATACCTATATTCACTGCACTTTGGAACTCAAGGCAGAAAGATCACAAGTTCAAGGATATATTAAATGAGCTCCAGGCTACTGTGAACTACATGGGACCCTGTCTCAAAACAAATCCAAAACCAGGAACACACAAAAAGAAATAAAATAACAAGCTCAAAAATCAAACCAAAATACATCACAGATTGTTAAATAAGTTCAATACTAAGAAGGAGTCTCTTTTAATATTTGTCAATGAGGAGACTTATAGACCCAAATATGTTATTTTAAGCACATGTGACATTCAAATTGTGAAATATTTGAGAGGAACAGTATGTTTAATGGTGCTTATGTCTTAGGTGTTCATTAGGGTGGAGTTGAATTCTGCCTAAAACCTGACAATTTAATGAACCAGGGAAAAACACATTTACCTCAGGAGGAGAGAAGGTGCATAGCATATTTCATGACAAAATATAGAAGGGTCTTTCTAAAAACAAGCCAAATAGATCGCTCCATGGGATGAAGTTAGAGAAGAAAGGCATATGTCTGAAACCACCAATTTGTATATGACTGTGATGAAAAGCTTTGTCGGCATAGTTGTATATACTTTCTTGTTTTGATCAGTATGAGGAAGAACAGTGAATTCTTTCTTGAATTTTTGTCTTTGTTCGATATTTCCTACCCACAGCTATAATTTCCCTCTTTGTGATAGTCCTTTTCACTCTAAGCCCAACATATATTTATTGCTTATCCTCCATTCAGTTGATAGAGTATGTGCTGGTAAATGGTACATAGGATATAGGATTTGCTTTTCTTTGTTTGTTTAGTGAGACAGTCTCATTCGGTAAATGCCATAGTTAGGTTTCCGTTGGTGGGATAAACACCTTGACCCAAAGTAACTTTGGAAAAGAAGGTTTATTTAGTTTTATAGCTTGTGGTCCATTATCCAGTGAAGTCAGGACAACAGCTCAAGGCAGGCACAGAAGCAGAGACCACAGAGAGTGCTGGTCATTTGTTTGCTCTCTATGGCTTGTTCAGCCTGTTTCCTTAAATAAAAGGCAATCTTCCCAGAAGTTCTACTGCCCATAGTGAACTATGCCACACCTACAATCAAAAAATGCCCCACAAACTTGCTTACAGGTAATCTTATGGATCTTCTGTTTTGTTTTGTTATTTTTTATTTATTCTTTAATATTTTTTACAGTCCAGATTTTATCCCCCTCCCAGTCCATACTCCAACTGTTCCACATCCCATACCCCCTCCACCACTCCCATCTCCAAGAGGATGCCGCTACCCCATCAGATCTCCCTACTCCCTGGGGCCCCAAGTCTTTCAAGGGTTAGGTTCCTATTCTCAGACTGAGTCAAGACCTGGCAGTCCTCTGTTGTATATGTTGGGGGCCTCATATCAGCTGCTTTACACTGCCTGGGATCTTATAGAGACATTTTCTCAATTAAGTCTCTCTACTCCCCTTCTTTTTTTTAAAGATTTTTTTTTATTTACATTCAAAATCATTTCCACTTTCCCGTTTCCTCCCTCCCCAAAAGTCCCATAAGCCCCCTTCCCTCACTCTTTTCCCCATTCAACCCCCTCTCGCTTCTCTGTCCTGGCATTCCCCTACATCCAGTCTTTCCAGGACCAGTGGTCTCTCCTTCCATCTTCTTGGAAATCTATTGATATGCGAATTGTGTCTAGGGTATTCCGAGATTCTGGGTTAATATCCCCTAATCAGTGACTGCATACCATGTGTGTTCTTTTGTGATTGGGTTACCTCACTAAGGATGATATTTTCTGACCATTTGCCTAGGAATTTCGTGAATTCATTGTTTTTAATTGCTGAGTAGTATTCCATTGTGTAAATATACCACATCTTCTGAATCTATCCCTCTGTTGAGGGACATCTGGGTTCTTTCCAGCTTCTGGCTATTATAAATAAGGCTGCTATGAATATAGTGGTCTTAGAAGGGGGATCAAAATACCCATGGGAGGAGATTCACAGACAAAGTTTGGAGCAGAAACTGAAGAAAAGACCATTTAGAGACTGCCTCACTGGGGAGGGGGGGCAGGGGGGTAATCCATTCCATATACAGTTATCAAACCCAGACACTATTGCAGATGCAAACAAATGCTAGCTGACTGGAGCCTGATAAAGCTGTGTCCTGAGAGGCTCTGCCAGTGCCTGACAAATATAGAAGTTGATGCTCACAGCCAACCAATGGCCTGAGCATAGGGTCTCCAATAAAGGAGCTAGAGAAAGAACCAAAAGAGCTGAAGGGATTTGGAGCCCCATAGAAGGAACAATAATATGAATCAAACAGTACTGCCAGAACTCCCAGAGACTAATCCACCAACCAAAGAGTACACATGGAGGGACTCATGGCTCCAGCTACATATGTAGCAGAGGATGTACTTTTCAGACATCAATGAAATGAGAGGCCATTGGTCCTGTGAAGGATCTATGCCCCAGTGTAGGGGAATGCCAGGTCAGGAAAGTAGGATTGGGGAGATTGGTGAGCAGGGGAGGAGAGATGGCATAGGGGTTTTTGGAGGGGAAATGAGGAAAGGGGCTAACATTCGAAATGTAAATAAAGCAGATATCTAATTAAAAAAAGAAAGAAAATATTTACAAGCAAATCAAAAAACAAACAAACAGACAAAAAAGACTCTATCCACAGATATGTCTGTATTTGTTTCAGTTGACAAGACATCAGTACCCCTGTTGGTTTTGTATCGACCATGTTGACCAGAGAGGCCCCAAAGTTATAACAACCCTCCTGCCTCAGTTTCCAAGATGATAGAATTATAGGTATGTGCTATCATACCTTACAGCTAGGACACAGAATTTTAAAAGATCAAGCTACACTGTAGACATTCATGAAATTATCCAAGAATAAATAAAGTTATTAATTTTAATGCATGGGCTTCATTCTCATATATGTTGTGAAGGAGATTATGTGGCCAAGATAATTTTCAAACTTGTAGAAAGGGTTGGACAGGCATTGCACTTTTAGCTCTCAGATCTGACTGTAACACTGAATTACTGAATTAAAGTTACTATAACTGGAGGTAGTAACTATCTAATGGGTTCTTGTGACAGTGAAATGCATGGTCCAATGTTTTATGCACAGAGTAGATGGCCTTTTTAGAATCACAAGAATACAATTCCATTGCCATTATGCCCATTATGCCAAATGACTTGTAAAATAAAACAAATAAGATCTCCAGCACCTTGCAAGCTCAGACAACTCCCTATTTATCATCGCTTACAAAATTGCACTCTGGTGCTCCCCAAATGACTGGGAGAGAAAGGTTAGTGGTGACCTTCCAGCCATTAGAACAAAGTGTTATTCTTGATCCCACTTCGCTGTTTTCTGGCTAGCATAGCACTTTTTGTATTGTCTTATTTCCTTCTGTTCATAAATCAAAGAGAGATTGCAAAGAGTGATAGGACCTGCTGCACTGCTGCTGATTTACAGAGCCAACTCCTTTGGTGGCCATGGATGTTATTCGTACATGAGTAAGAGGCAAATGTTAAGCTAGATGAAATGTGTTAATTCCATGTGCCCTCCAGACAAATGAAAAACAAAGTCTTGGGCAGACTTTGATGTATGTATCAGGAACCCATCTCTTTGTAACTCTGTAATCCATATTTACTCAGTTTCTGAAGAGGAGAAAGTACCACTCAAAAAAGAGAGAAAGGGGCAGAACAAAGGGAAAAGCATATACAAAATATTGCTGAACTCCAGTAATTGCTCTAGGCTTATCTCCTGTGTATGTGGTTCAAAGAGTTGAAATCATTCAACCAACTTATTTCAACATTTATATCTTTTGACAGGGTCGTGGGACCCAAACTTTATATATTATTTTCATAAAACAACAATAAAAACAAAACAAATAAACGAACAAACCCACCAGCGCAGGGTTGGGATGTACTTTAGTTGGTAGAGTATGTCCCTAGCATACATGAAGTGCTCAGTTCCCTCTGCAGCAGCACATAAACCTGGAACAGCAGGGCTTGCCTATAACTTAAGCATTTAGAAAAGGCTGAAATCAGAAATTCACATCATCTTTCAGTCCAACTCAAGACATATGAGACCCTTTATCAAATAAAATAAGATAAAATAAAATAAAATAGCAAACCAAAGTAAAATCACTATTCAAACATACAAAGGAAATGAGTCTGGAAAGTTTCAGAGGTTTCTGTCACCAGTCTTGGCAGGCACAGCCAGCAGACCTTGTTTGGGAATGTGGTAACTAATCTTGATTATCAGTTTGACACATCTAATATCTTCATTACTGTTTTGCTATTGTAAAGAGACATCATGACAAAGGTAACTCTCATAAAATAACTCATTTAATTAGAGATTTGCTTACACTTTTAGAGGTTCATCACAATAAGAATTAGACTGGCATCATGCTGGATCAGTGGTTGAAATAATTGCATCATGATGGATGGGTAGCAGGCAGAAGGAGGCTGAGATATGGGCTTTTGAAACCACAAAGCCCACTCTGAGTGACACACCTACTCCAACACAGCTCATCCCTTAGTCCTTCTAAAACAATCTATTAACTGGTGACTAAACATTCAAATATATGAGACTATGGGAGCCACTCTCATTCAAACTATCAAACCTAGAAAAGGAGAACTTTAACTGAGGAACTGTGTTCAACAGATTGATCTGTGGGTATGTGTGTGGGGGATTTCCTGATTGCCAATTGATGTATAAGTGCTTGGCACATTTTAAACTTTATTAAACCTATGCAGGTGGAACTGGGCTGTATAAGAAAGGTTAAGAGTGAACCTAGGGCTAAGGCAGTCTGTAACCTACTTTTACTTCCTGCCCCTGAGTCCTTGCCTTGATTTCCTGACTCAATTTCCCTCAGTGACAAACTGTTACCTTGAAGTATAAAGGGAAATAAACACTTTACAGACTGAAGAGATGTCTCAGTGTTTAAGGAGCATTTGTTGCTCTTGCAGAGAACCCAGGTTCAATTTCTAGAACTCAAATGATGGCGCATAACTATCTTTAGTTCCAGGTTCAGCAGATTCAATGTTGCGTTCTGGCTTCTGTGGTGTTGTGTGACAAAACTTTTCCTGGGGAAATGCAGCACACACATCTACTCACCCCAGATAGAGAGCCCATAACAGACTAAAATAGAGATGCTACCAAAGTCCACCTTGGTTAACTAATGAGTTATATTTAGGTTACTTACAGGGAGTTGGGTGGTGGAGTACTTCTTACTGGAGTAGATACACCACTAAAGTCCACCACAGCATGGGTGACCACTTATAAAATCTGAGAGCATGGAGCATACTCCACAGCCTGTAAACTGCTCATAGAACTGGAGAGTGTTCTTTCCAGGAGCCTCAGTTGTTCTCATCTTCTTCCAGGAAGTTTGGATGCTTCTTCTACTTTCAGGCAGCTGGTTTGTTCTAGAAGTCTGGAAGTCTAGTTTACAGCTTTTCTCCTCTGAGAAATTATTATTATTATTTTTTTGGTAGTGAAGCTAGTCTGAGAATATTCTAGACACTGGTTTCTATTGCTTACTTTGGCAGAAAGGGTGTCTGCCAGTGAATCTGTTCAGTTTCAGGGATTTCCAGAAACTATTTTGAATTGTGTACTTCCCTGCTTAAGTAGCCTTTCAACAGGGTGGACTGTTTCAATCTCTGAGGAGTCTCCACATACAGAGGAGGCACCATGAACACATAAGGGGCACATACACAGTTGTAGGAAAAATACCCATGCACACAAAATTAAAGCAAATAAAACTCCTAAAAGGAAGAATGAAATCTTTTCCTCCCTAATATGTTTTGGGTTGGGGTATTTTATCACAGTCCCAGAAAGCAAACTAGGACAGGATGGTTGACTCATCCTTACAAAGCAGACATGACTGATATCTGCTATTGCTCAGTTTTCTGTTTCCCATTGCCTGTCACTTTGGGTGAACTGATGCCCGAAATGAAGGTTGTGTAAAAGTCTAAGAATTTTGGAGTTAGACAAACCTGATTATGAATCAATGCACAAAGGAAGGTTTTGTGACACTTTTCAGTAAGAAAGCACACCCATAACAAATCATCTTCTTTACATTTTCAGAACACCACTCATGAGATTGCAATATTTTGAGTTCATGATGGAACTGTGGCCCCATTGTAAGTTGAACAACATTGGATCCATTATGCTTGGATATGTTGGACAAACCACTCAGAATTGTCAATCCTTTGATTTCTTTTTACAGCAGTGCTGTTTATTTGATCACTGTAATTCTTATCTGTTAGCTGACTATTATATGTCAGAAAAACTTCTGAATGCTTTCTGGGTATTTTGTCTAGTTATATACTAACATCAAGAATTAGCCACCATTTATAGCTTTGTGGGTCAATTGTCTTAGCTAAAAGTAACAAAGTCAAAATCTATCTGCAGGCCTGACACCTAAGCCTTGTCTTGACCTCTGCTGTAGCCTACCATCATGGGCCCCTTGAAATGTCAAAAGCAGTGGTGTTTATCCATACCACTAAGCTCTAGTCACTGAATATTTACTGAATCTTCTTCCAAGTGTAACTTCATTATTCTTACTACTTTCTTGGTGCCAAGAGTTTCTTCACAAAGAAATACGAACTACATATTGAAGACTTCTTGCAGGCTTTCTGTTTCATCTGCTATCTTTAGCTTGGATGATAATCCCTCTTATCTCAATTTCTTGAGAGCTCTGACCACTAGACCATGACCTTTAATGCCTGCCCACCAGAACCAATAATTCTTGTTTCTCTGAATCTCATAAGCTGGGGCCTCTGCAGTTTAAACTGAAGATTTGAGGTCCCAGATCTTACTTGTGCCAAAATTTACTTTCCCATATTTTCCTACTTTAATCTCATTGTTCTATGACTGTGCAATAACTACTCTTCATTGTCAATATGTTATTCATTATGACCTATGAGACACTTGCACCTATGTCTATGAGGACATTTTCAGAAAAGTTTAACTGAAGAGAGGATATATATTGATAATGTAAGTAGAACCATTCACAATTTTGGGGCCTGGTTCAAATTGGCAAAAACAAGCAGAACCCCAGAATTTATCTTTCTCTGTTTTGTGACAGTGTATGTGGCAACCTACTTCCCATGCTTGCCAATACATTTTAATATATGTTATAATATATAATATATTATATAATATATCATGTATGATATATTATATGATATATGATATATAATACATAATGTATCATGTATATATATCACATATAACATAATGTATGATGTAATGTATAATGTATAATATATAATATATAATAAAATATAATTGTTATAACATATAATACATGGTATGGATATGTGTATATGTATTTAAATATAACCATTCTACTTGTTTGGAGAACCCCTATTCTCATCTTCTGCTCCTCACTTCAAAAATCCCAAGGCCTTGCTGAATACAAGTTTCCCATACTAAATTAACACTCAATATTACAGCATATGGTGCCCTACAAAATATCCTGAGGCTCAATAATAGATCATATTCTTTTCAATCAATAAATCATCGTGGTTTCAAATGCAGTATAGATGTGATATCACTTGTGGAAGCCAGTAGAAATGTCAAACCCAAAGCACCTTGAAAATAAATACTTTCTCCTTCATTTTTATACCATGTACAACTTAATTCATGGAAACATTTTCCTCTTCCATCATGCGCACAGATACACACACACACAGACACAGACACAGACACACACACAGAGAGAGAGAGAGAGAGAGAGAGAGAGAGAGAAAGGAGGGACTTTGCTTCTCTAGCTCTACTCTCCCTCTTTCATTCACTGATTAGACTTTATCTAAAAGACACATTCTGAATCAAAAGAGTGTTACCATCAAAATAAAACAAAAAGTAGAAGAAAAAACATTGTCTTTGCTCTTGTGAACATCAAAGTGTTCCTTGAAATAGTACACCTAAGTGTTTTTCAAAACCACAGATGTCCTAGTCAGTGCAGATTTTTTCTGTGCCAAATATTTCACTTAAAATGCAAAGACAGACTGATGACCCAACACTTTTATGGATTTTACATAAAACTAAAGAATAATGTACTGAATTTTTCACCAGGAGTGGAGAGGTGGCCAACGTGGTTAATAGTCCCTTTCACATGCCTTTGCAAATCTTCTGACATTTAAAATCTTTTGAGCAGTGTTTACATTTAGCTGCTCTCCCCCATATGTGTACACATGCATGTATATGGGTGAGTGATAGGTGAGAGGCTGTATCCATGAAGGATATAACACTGCCTAAGTTATAGGAACACTGACATCTAGGATGTTGGAGATGAGGGTTTAAGGATGCTGTTAACCAAAGTATAAGAAATACTGAAAATTACAGGTGGTATTTGTTTAAGACAAATAATCTGAATGTAATGCTAAGATAATAAAGTACAATGGGAGATAAAAAACTAAATTTATTTAGCCAGGCAAAGCAGTGGCACCAGAGAGGCTAAGTGAGGAAGTCTGAAGCTGACAAAGAATGACAGACCTAGGTTTCCATGAGTGAGAACTGTGGTCTGTCCAGCTAGTCCTGACACAATCCTGGTGAGCTTTGGAATTGTATGTTGGAGCTAGTTTAAAATGACTATAACAAGTTAAGATGCAGCTCCCATTATAAACTGCTGTATAAAGTTAAGTGTCATACAGTCCTTCTCTGTGGGTCTTCCCCCTTACATAGTAAATCCTGTTCCTACTTAGCAAAGTCCTATTTTTACCAGGTATATGTCCTGTTGGTTCATGTATATATTTTCAATCATCTTAAGTAACAAGAGAAGTCAGGATAACTTATGCTATCCACTTGAGAAGCTCTACCCCTGATTGCAGAGCTACAAATAGCTAAGGGATCACAGAAGCATATAGAACTTATGGCTCATGATTGGAATGTGCCATGACAATGAAATATGTTCAGATAACAATGCTTCTGACTCATGAGAGCTCTACTCTTCTCACCATTTTGTTGCAGAAGGCACCACTGATAGTGACCTTTGAGTGAGAGGGTGAATTCATTCAAGGAGAGTTTTATAATTGTATGACAATGTGCCTGACAAAGGCCACATGTGTTGGCTCATGGTTTGAAAGGACACTTTATTATGGTGGAGAAGGCATGGTCTCAGGAGCTTAGAGTAACTGGTCTCATTGCATATGGTGTCATGGAAAATAGGCAGGTGAATATTACCACTCACCTGGCCTCCTTTCTTTTAAAAGTATTTTTATTTTGTTTTGTTTTGTTTTGTTTTTTACTTCATTTAGTCTAAATTCCCATCTTATGGAATGGTACTGCTGACATTTGGGGTGAATCTGGAGTGAAAATTCCTTTCTCAATAAAGTCTCTCTGAAAATGTCCTAATAGGGTTGGTCTCCTAGGTTATCCAAAATCCTGTCAAGTTGATAGTAAAGATTAGCTATCTTTAATGTAATATTACTACATGTTGCACACATAAGAATGGGAATATGAAAGGTACTTGCTACAATACAGACATCCTGAGTTCCATCACTGAAACCCACATGGATGAAATGAGACTGAACCAATTCCCATTTTTCTTTTGAATCCACATCTACACAATGGCATGCACATGCACACACACAGACACAGACACACACACACACACACACACACACACACTCACACTCATACTCACACACAGACACTCACACACAGAAGCACATACATATTAATCAATAAATGTAAAAACAAAAACATTTTTAAAAAATACAGTAATGATGAGAGATCGTGTCTGTTTATTTGTTTGCAAAATGTCATTTGAGTTTGGACTTTGGAAGGCATCTAGATGGGCCATCATGCCTTAAACGAAAGGGAGAAAACTTTCTAGCCAGTAACAGCATAATTAAACATCCATATTTTAACAAGGGTGATATAACTTGGGTCTACAAACTTGCTGCTGAATGGTGAGTGCCATGATTTGCAGAATCTCTGATTCTGATGCAGGCATTGCTATTTATAATTGTACTCATTCTTTATTATGGTGGTTACATAATCGAGTGTTTCTGCAACTAAAAAAGACTAATAAAGTATCATAAGTTCTCATAAAAGTAGGATAAAAATACAAATGATTAAATTTATAGTCAGTGTTTTATCTGTGGGAGTTCTCTAAATAATTTGTAAGGGGATCATCATAGGGTCATTTTTGTAGGAGGCAGAGTACACTATTAACTTGGTAAAGACACATTCATATTTGAAATTAAGAAAACTTAAAAACTAAGAGTCTCCCACCTGGGTTGCAAATGGAAAAAAAAGATAGAAATTCTTCCTTTTAATCAGGGTGACATATCATTCTAATGAAGAATTATACACAGTGGACAGAATCTACAAACTATCAGAACTTAGTGTATTCCAGAGATCTAGCATTTCCTCATAATATTCATTTCACTTAAAAGCAGAACTCAGCTAGAAACCATTCCAAAGCAAAAGGAGACCCAAACTCAGTACACTATTTAACATTTTCTCTTTTTGAAATAAAAACAATAGATATTTTTAACATCAAGTGTATTCAGTTTATAGTTTTCCCTCCCTCGACTCTTCCTATGTCCACCCCACTCTTCCTTCTGGATCTAGCCCCTTTCTCTATCTCTTCAGAAAACAGAAATAATAATAAAACAAAGTAAAATGAAACAAAAGCAATTTGAATAGCACTAAACAAACAGGAGAAAGGGAACCAAAGCAAAAGCTGGGGAGACACATATAAACATAGAAACCCAGACATACACGCACATAGAAATCTCATAAAAACACAAAACCAGAAGGCATAATATATATGGAAATGACCTGTACGGTTTAAAAAAAAAAGCTTTACCACAACATTATGGGACAAAGATTCTTCAAAAATTCAATGAGATTGCATTTTGTTGGTCAAATGACGACCATATGGCCATCTTTAAGATTGATTTTTTTCATGAGTCACCCTTGGAGAAACTAATTTTCATATGAAAGTGGTTATCAATTGTACCTAGCTTCTGTGTTAGTAGTAAGGACAGGTATAGACTTCCCCTCTCAGTACTGAGATTTGCATCTGACTCAAACACAAGCAGGCCCAGTACATGCATGTTGTCACAATCTGTGTAAGTTCATGTATACTTCAGTTGTCCTGTTTACAGAAGTCCACATTTCTTTGCTGCCCTTTATACACCTTGGCACTTAAACTTTTTTTACAGGGCTCCCTGAATCCTGTATAGAGAGATTTTATACAGCTAGCCTATATAGATAGGGATGAGCTTTTCAGTGTTTCTTACTGTATATCCATTGGCAGGCTGTGGGGTCCCTATACTTGTACCTATCTACTGCAGTAATAAAATTTTCTAATGATGGCTGAGCAAGGTTTCGATCTATGAGTACAGCAGAATTTTGTTAAGAGTCATTTTATTATTGTATTTCTTAGCAGAACAATAGTATTTGGTTTTCCCTTAGGTCCCTGGCCAATTTGCTCTTATGTTCTGAACCACACAAGCAACTTTGGGTATGGGTTCTACCTCATGGTTTTTAATCAAATTAGATTTGGTTGTTTATTTCCTTAAGTTCTGTGTCATTATTGCACTAGGTATCTTGCATCCAGATAACAATTGTAGATGAAAGATTTTGTAGCTCATTGGTGTCTACTTTTCTCCTTTAGTAGAACCTGAGGAGTATCTACCAACACCCTGAACATTAATCCACAGGGATGCAGTCTCATGGTAGGAAGCAACTCAAATTTTCAATAAGTTATGTATGTGCTGTTTTCAGCACTAATACTTTATCATCAGTTTGGAGATAGCAACCAACAACTTAAAAATTGCCAAAGATTCATTGAGGAGTTTGGGGTTCCCCATAGGAGCCCTTTAGCCAACAACTTGATTAGATATAATTCATTCACAATCCTGGAAACTTCATTTGCTGATGAGAGATGTCCAGTTGGGGGGGGGGAGGGTCAGTCTTCCCCATTCTTTGGCAATTTCACTTAGAGTGCATTTGTATTTGTATGTGTTATAGGGGGCTTCTATTTTGTTATGTTTCCATAGGACCCCTCAAATGGTCCTTAGTTGTAGCTGTCCCTCCTCATGTTTCCTCCTTCATCTTCTTCTCTCATCCCCTCCCCATTTGAATCTACCATTCCAGCCACTGTAACCCTAATACATCCATAACTATCCTATTTCCATTTCCTAGAGAGATCTGTGCCTTCCTCCTAGTACCTTATTGAATACCTAACCTCTTTGGTTATACAGATAATACTTTGCTTTTCAGTTACCCAAGAGCTATCATCCAAATTCAAGTGAATTCATAAACATATCTGTCTGTGTTTACGCTACCTTGCTTATGATGATTTTTTTTCTGGCTTTCTTTATTTAACACATAAATTCATTATTTAATTTTTTTAACATCTGAGTAGTATTACATAACTTTGTAAATGTGCCACATTTTCTGTATTCATTCATCAGATGCACATCTTGGCTGTTTTCAATTTCTGACTATTAGGAAACAGTAGCAATGAACATGGTTGAGCAAGTGTCAACACAGTAGGATTATGTATTCTTTGGGTTTGTGGCAAAAAATGGTCTAGCTGGATCTTGAGGCAGAACAGTTCCCATTTTCCTGAAATCACAGTGACTTCACAAAGTGATTTTGATTTCCCTGATTACAAGAGGTGTTGAGCATTTTAAATGTCTTTCAGCCATTTGATTTTCTTCTTTTGAAAATTCTCTATTTGTATCTTTAGCCCATTCTAAATTGTTATTTATTTTCTTTATTTCCAGGTTTTGATTTCTTTATAGACTTTAGATATTACCCTTTCATCGGATGTGTAGTTCATAAAAATCTTCTCCCATCCTGTAGTCTGCCACTAAGTCAAAATTGTGGTGTCCCTTGCTATACAAATACTGGCATTTCTTAATTGTTGCTCTTAGGACCTGTGTGATAAAGGTAGTGTTCTGTTTAGAAAGTCATTTCCCATACAGAAGACTTCAAGACTATTCCCCAGTATTTCTTCTATCAAATTCTGTTTTTGTCCTTATGTTAAGGTCTTTGATCCATTTGGAGTTGAGTTTTTTTGTTTGGTGATAAGTATGGTTGTATTTGCATTGTTCTACATCCAGCTTTATCAGCATCATTTGTTGGTGATGCTATCTTTTTTCCCAATGTGTGTTTCTAGTTTCTTTATCAAATATCAGGTATATAAACCTGTGTGGAGTTATATCTGGGTCTTCAAATTCATTGATCAAAGTTTTTAATTTAGGAAATGCAATGAAGTGTATAGCTCTGTAGTACAATGAGAAATCAGGGATGATGATAACTCCAATAGTTATTTGATCATTCTGAAGTGCTTTACTATTTATTGTCTTTGCAAGGGATTTCTCTTGCTGTGAGAAGATGGCATGACCATGGAAAATCTTTTAAGGGAAAACCTTTAACTTGCGGCTGACTTACAGGTTCAGAGGTTTGGTCCATTAGTCTCATGTGGAAAACAAGGCAGCATGTAGAGTTCTATACCTTAATCTGTAAGCTGAAGGAGTCTACAAGCCACACTGGGCCTAGCTTGAGCATATGGTACCTCAACGTTTGGCCTCATAGTGACACAGTTCCTCTAACAAGGCTGTACCTACTTCAAAAACGCCACACCTCCAAATAATGCTACTCCCTATGGGCTAAACAATCAAACACACCAGTCTATGAGTCCTATTCAAACAGCCTCAGTTATTCTGAGAGTTTTGTGTTTTCAATAATGAATTTTCTTGGGATTTGATGGGATTGCATTGAATCTGTAAATTTTTTTGGTAGAATGGACTAATCACAGATGGACTACCCAGGGGAGTAGAGAAAGGAGTTTCATGTGTTAACTTATTCATTAACTCAGTTAAATTCTTAGTACATAGTCTCTGGTTAGAAGTATATTCAGAGAATTATGAAGTAAATGGATACACTGAGGTCCAGAGGAGTTTCAGATTATCAAGCCTTTTGGCCTGTCTGTACTCTGCACTCTGGTCTGGAAACAGGGTTTTCCTTTGCATGTGTTTTGCTTCTGCTGTGTCCTTAAGTAGAAACAATTTCATCTCCTCTCTGCTGTTTATACATGTCAGGATCAGGGACCAAGAGTAGTCACTTTGTTTCTCTGAAGCCTCCTTCCACATCCTCAAATGCATATTTAGACTTGGGACAAAGCTTGCATATGTACTTACTCTGGCCTTTGCCTTCCCATGGCTTACCTTGTAAATGATGTAAGTAGGTGTTGTTTTAGTATCAGATAAAAATGGCATAAGTTCACAGATCCTAAATAATATATTTGAGGCTTTCTGAGTTGTCATCTCAATTTTACTAAATTGTTCTTTCAAATTCAAATCTTACCTCTGTGTCTTTGCTCCTTTTACACAAAGTTAAATCTAATTCTGTGCTCCCTTATACAGAATGGTGGAAATTCAGCTGTATGATTATTGGGATACAGAATACACTCTCTCATAATCATTTCACCAGCCATGGACCTCAAATGGAGACAAACAAAATGGGTCTTCCACAGCTTGGCTACCTTAGTTACATCTGGGCAACAACTGATCATTTCTTTAATGTCTTTACAATTGTGTGTGTGTGTATGTATTTTGTTTAGTTGTTCAGGTACCACCCATTCTTTACAATAATTAAATAACCTGTGAATGTGAAACACATTTGCAAATACTTCAAAAGCCAGAAGAAGAGGCTGGATCTTCTGAGGCTAGAGTTCTAGGTAGCTTGGAGCTGCCCAACCTGTGTACTTGGATCTCTCTTGAGTTTGGATTCTAGCTTAGGTTCTCTGTAAGAAGAGTCCATGCTCTTAACTCATGAACCATGTATATCCAGCCTCCTATCTAACGTGGTCTTTCATTGATCTGGAACCCACCAAGCATGATAGGCTGGATACGAGAGGATCTCCAGGGATCTATCTTCCTCCATCTCCTCAATACATGCATTGACATGCTACCACATCAGATATTTATTTATTTATTGTGACTGATGGGGGATACAACATCTCCCAAATTTTAGTCTCTGACATATTTTTTCAGTTGTCAGACTATGTTATATGATAATGGTGCTTGAATTCCAGATATACCATCATTTTCTTTAGCTCAAAGAAAGCATATCATTTCTAATTCCAAGCATGTTTGCTTTAAAAACACCTACCCCTCTCTCCCTACATATCCAGTAGAACCTCTTCCTTTACTTTAGGTTTACAACAATATGATAAGCTGTCTTTAATAACATTCTGCTTGCAGGCTTACTTTCCTATTTGGGATAGATCACATCATTTAACTAACTGCAAGTAGAAAAATAGTATCATGAAAAACAACACAATTTAAGCTTTGAACAAAATTTTCTTCCAACTGTGAGTAGTTAAAAATACAGATTATTTGGGTATGTGTCTCCAAGATGAAAGACCTCACTTAATTATCAAAGTATGCCAAAAGTTTGTGAGTGTGCTGAAACAATCAATTATTTAAGGAGAAGGAATGTTGCAACGGAAATCTGGGGTGTGAATGGTGGCTGAGAGCATCTCAGTCTTAGATTCTAAGAAGATTCCCTTGAGGCATTTGTCACTCAGGCTTATTTTCCCACTTGGCACCTATAATCTTATAGCTATAAAGAGACAGTAAAGAAAGAAGAACTTGTAAAGGGATAACTTTCGATGTCCCATAAGACACCAAACACACTTGACACATTTGCTTCAAGGATCTCCATAACATAGCCATTGGATAATATGTGGTTTGAATATTGATTACTCTGAATGAAGCTTGACTTGGGTCCAGTTCAAGTTCTTCACAATGCTGGAAAAGCATATCCTAAGCGTACCATGGTAATATCTTCCACACAAAGACTTTGATGGACACTTGGAGCTCAGGAGGTCCTAGAGTGTTGGTTAAGCTCCCAGGGCTCTGTCTCAATAGGAATAAGTGCCAAGAACAGCATGCAGCTATGGCAACTCGAATTTTAAAAACTCTGTGCTTCTCCATTAAATAGCATTCATCATCTGAACCCATGGTGAATCACAATCATTGAGCTTATTAAGTGGGAAGAGGTTTTGAAATCAGAGGGAGATGATGTTTTCTACATGATAGATTAGAAATTAGAAATGCATTTCATTAAAACATAGGATGAAATAGCCAGCTAACCTGGACTCTTTGGGTGTCTCAGAGACAGAAGCATCAACCAAAGCGGACACACGGCTAGACTGAGGCCTTGGGTATATATGTAGCAGATGTGGGTCCCAAAAATAGGAGTGAGAACTGTTCCTAAACCTGTTGCCTGTCTGTGGAATCCTAACTCAGCTCTCTTGTTTTGACTCAGTGGACGAAGTGCTTAGCATGTAGCAATTTGATGTACCAGGGTGGGGAACATTCTGGAGTGGCTCCACATTCTCAGAGGAGAAGAGGAGGAGGATGGGGAAAGGACTATGGGATTAGGGACAGGTAGTCAGGAAAGCAATCAGTATGTAAAGTGAATGAATATAAAAAAATATTAAAACAAAACAGAACAAAAAACAAACAACAACAACAAAATATAGGATGAATATCTAGTCCCTTGTTACTGTGCCTGGAGGGTGGGAGGGGTGGGTGATACTTCAAAAAACGAAACAAAAAAACTCTTGAATTTTAAATATATTTGTTCTCTCCAGGCTGCAGCCAAAAAAAATACTCTCTAATAGTGATTTTTGCCCTGGAATCTCTGGAGTCAAGGCTATGAGAACACTGGTTGCATTTGCATCTCTAACTGTACTAACACCCATGCAGCTGTCAATAAATACTTGATGTGATAAATTGTACATCATCCTTTATTACCTTGACTAATTATTAAAGAGGCTAGTTGCTAAGTGTTCAGATAACACAGGATGTTTCCTGGGACTACACAGGTTGTGAAAAATGTTTTCCAGGACTAGTACTTTAAATAACTGTTAACAAGGGCACTTCTGTTGGGTCCTCAATAACAACATAGATTGTTTTATATTATCCTGAATACTGGAAGTTTCCTGCAGTGAATCCTATCAAATTCCAGCTTTTAAACTAAATAATCAACTGGAAATAGTATATCTCTGATACACAATTTTATAGCTTCTAAATATTAAATTGCCTTCATAATTTAATTTTCTAGAGCACATGCTATAAAAAATAGATTTCAAAAATCTTCAATATATTTTAATTAGTTGTGTTTATCATACCTTACATTTAATTTTTTATAGTACCTTTGATGATGGTTAATTTTGAATACCAACAGCTGTATTGAAGGATACATAGAGAAGTGGTGAAGCTTCACAGTATGGGGTGTTTACAGATTCTTACCAGAGAAGGTGTGTGTGTGTGTGTGTGTGTGTGTGTGTGTGTGTGTGTGTGTGTGTGTGTGTGCATGCGTGCGTATTGTTCTTTCTGTCTCTGGAAACTCCTGATAAATGTATCATTTCTCAAGAGATGGCCAGCAAGTAATCATCTATAAAACATATTTTGCCAAATGGGTGCATTTGTAAGATAATCTATAACTTATAATAATTCTATGTCCCAAGTTTTGACTTTACAAGGTCATAAGCATGTACCCCTATGACCATATTGCTTTTCTTTTATAATATTTATTGGCTTTAAATTATGGATGTGTGCTTGAGATCATAGATGTGTGCAAGTGGCTTTGTAAAGAAGAAGGTATCAAATCATGTGCAGTTGGAGATGCCTATAAAGGAAGTTTTGAGTTTTCCAATGTGGTTGTAACACATTGTACCCATGTTTCCTACAAGAGCAGTAAGCACCCTTATACACTGAAAAACCTCCCCAGTGCCCACTCTGATTTCCACTTGCAGTACAATATTAAAATGTTACAGTTATAGCCATGATCAGTTTCACTTTCCAAGCTTTGGATATCTATTGTCAACTGGGATCTAAAAATTTTATTTTTGTCATTACTCATCCAAAGAGACACATCATTCACATATCTTTACTATAGCAGGATGTTAAAATTGTCCTATTTCATGGTTATTGTTGTTAATCTCTTATTGTGCATAATTCACAAATTATAGCATTATCATAAATATGCATATATAAGAATAAACCTACTAGGCATAGTGTTTGTTAGTGATGATGTAAACCATACTCCTGGAGTCTTGATACAGATGTCACTCAGATAAAGGAGAATTCTATATTTGAATTTGTCAGCTCTGTTTTATAAGACAAGCCTTAGTTATTTATTGAAATTTTTTAGTCTATCTGATATAGCCAGGCTGGCATACAGTTTCTGATTGTTCTGCTTATATGCTAAAAGTGTAGGGGTTGCAGAACTAAATAGCTTTTTGGTAACTGGTCATTCTCCAATATAGGTTAATGGAAATATTCTGAATATACTTAAGGTAGTCTAGGACAAATTCTGATATTCACCAGGTTAGGAGTAATCAATGCCTTTTAGAACTAGTGAGTTTTCAATTTATAATATAAGACTTTAACTCCAGAATAAGTAAAAATGTATATATCTGTTGTAGCATAATAACTTTGCTTTGATTTTGTCTTTTGGTTTTTTGAGTCACAGTTTTACCATGTTGCCAAAACTAACCAATAACTCCTGCTCCTCTAATCTCAGCCTCCTGAGTGCTAGAACAATAGGCATGTACCACTATTCTCAGTGTTTTTGTTGTTTCACTTTATTTTGATTTGATTTTACAGTTCTGTGAAGAAAATCCAAGTCCTTATGAATTAGTAATAGAGATTTAGGTAAGTGACTATCAAAGATAGTGTTAGTTAGGCACATGTAATTTCAATATTAGATAGCATGATGAATAATATATAACAGGATATAAAATGGTTCCTCAGAAAACTGGGCATGACACTCCCGGAGGATCCGGCTATACCACTCCTGGGCATATACCCAGAGGCTTTACCTGCATGCAATAAGGACACATGCTCCATTATGTTCATAGCAGCCTTATTTATAATAGCCAGAAGCTGGAAAGAACCCATATGTCCCTCAATGAAGGAATGGATTCAGAGGATGTGGTATATCTACACAATGGAATACTACTCTGCAATTAAAAACAAGGAATTCACGAAATTCCTAGGCAAATGGTCAGAACTGGAAAATATCATCTTTAGTGAGGTAACCCAATCACAAAAGAACACACATGGTATGCAGTCGCTGATAAGGGGATATTAACCCAGAATCTCGGAATACCCTAGACACAATTCGCATATCAATAGATTTCCAAGAAGATGGAAGGAGAGACCCCTAGTACTGGAAAGACTGGATGTAGGGGAATGCCAGGACAGAGAAGTGAGAGGGGGTTGAATGGGGAACAGAGGGAGGGAAGGGGGCTTATGGGACTTTCGGGGAGGGAGGAAATGGGAAAGGGTAAATCATTTGGAATGTAAATAAAAAAATTTAGAAAATAAATAAAAAAATGTATTGAAGTTGTGTATGTATGTAGGCATCTAAAACACAATTCAGAAGATTGAGGAAAAGAAGATACAATGTATTATAACAATCTTTATCAATAAAACATCAACTACTTTAAAAGCTAAAAAAGTAGCAGATATAATTGAAACTGCTTTTGATGACTGCAAACAAGCTGATATTCTGGGGTGAGTCACAGTCACAGGACATTTGAGAAGCTGTTTCTAATTGAGTGTGGTGACATATTCCTATAGTCTCAACAAATGGCCAGTAGAGGAGGAAAGAAGTTCAAGCCCAGCATTGGTTACACAGTGAGCTGGAGGCTGTTGTATTACAATACATATCCCAAGGCTCATGTGTTTGAACACAGAAATTATTTATCAGCTGTTAGTTATATTTCTAATTTCTGTTACAAGTAATAACAAGCTGTATACTTTCCCTGATTAAGTCAGCTGAAATAGGAATATTGTTTTGCTTGAACAATTTCACCTTCATTGTAAAAGAAAGCATAGTAATTGTAAATTACCATGCCTTTTCCCCTACCTCTACCCTACTTCACATACCCTGTTTGAGGCAAGATTTTTCAAATACCATAGTGCTAAAATTTCCCACACTAGATAAAACAATAATAATAATAATAAACAAAAATGAATCTAGTGTGGTGGTTTGAATAGAAATGACCCCAAAGATTCATGTGTTTGAATATTTGACCATAAGAAATGACACTATTAGAAGGTATGGCCTTGTTGGAGTAGATGTGACCTCATAGGAGAAAGTGGGTCCCTGGTGGCTGCTTTTGAGGTCTCATAAGCTCAATTCTGGCCACTGTGTTTCAGCGTATTTCCTGCTGTTTATTTGGATGTAGAACTCTCAGCTCCTTCTCTAGCACCATGCCTGCCTGCACACTGCCAGGCTTCCTCCCATAATGATAATGGACTAAACCACTAAAACTGTAAGCCACATAGTTAAGTGTTTTCCTTCCTAAGCGTGTCCTTTGTTATAATGTTGCTTCACAATAAGAAAACACTAAATAAGACAGAAGTTGGTACCCAGGCCTAAGGTATTGCTGGTAATAGGCCATTCCATGCTATTGTTTTTAGAAGTATGTGAACTTTGGGACTTTGGAGTAGAAGCATATTACTATGTGGCCAAGGAGATATTTGGACAAATAATGTGACTGCTTTCTGACCTTGTTTGAAAAGTCTGCCTGAAGCTAAATTGAAGAGCTTTTGGATTCATCTCTTTAGCAGTGAAAATCTCCAAACAGTCTAATAATGACTATCCTGTGGCTATTAGCAGATTATAATGAGAAGGAGCAAGCTAAGCAAGGAAAAATACAAAATATACAATTAGAGGAGAAAGAGGGGCGCTAGGAAGTGTAATGGAGCTAGGTTCTGTGTTAAAGGAGATAAACAGATTAAAGAAAAGCTTGATGATAAGTGAAATAGAGAGCCATCAACTCAGAGTTAGGTCCAACCCAGCTATCTCCCACTTGTAAAAATGAATTAAAGAAAAGTGAAAGGAATTAAAGAAAATCTTAGGGTCAGGCATGGTGGTACACATTATTAATCTCAACACCTTGAAGACATAGACTGGGATATCTTTGATTTCAGGCCCGGTCTGCTGTACAGATAGTTTTAGGACAGCCAAACTTAGGCAATGAAGGAAACTATCAAAAAGAGAAAGCTGGTGAAAATGTGTGTAAACAAAAGGCAATGTTCCAGCCCCAGCAAACAGCTGAACTTTGCAGGTTTGGATACATGATTCTTGTTTTAGAGTCAAGGATGGAAGAAAGAGGTTATGGAATCTCCCTCTGTAGTTATGGAAAGCCACAGAGGCCAGACATTTAGCAGGGCTAGTCCTCCAGGAAAACCTAGACATACCATTGTGTGAAGCTATGAATGTGAAGTCTGGATTGCCTTGGAGACCCCAAGATGTTAGAGATGTCAGAGACATGAGTTACCAGCAAAAGAGAGCTACTAAAGGGAAGTGGAATCATCCCAAGAGAGAGAAGTGTCTTGCAGTCAATAAAGCTGAAAGGAGTTGGAAACCTGAAGAGCGTTTTGGGATGGGACATGGAGATGCACAGTTTGCAGTTTTCCCAGCTGGGTTTTGGTCTTGCTTTGTTCTAGCATTTCCTCACAACCCTCCATTTGTAACTTTTGGAACATTATTTGTATCCTAGGTCATTTCATATTGGAAGTACATGATCTGCTTTTACATTTCAATTTCACAGGGACTACAGTTAAGGAATTGCATGATTCTCAGAACAGACTTTGAACTTTGGAATTTCAAAAAGGTTGAAACCTTTATAGATTATGAATAAGTTTGACTGAATACAGTTCTGCATTAGGTTATGGCTATAAGCCTATGGAAGCAGAGAGTGGAATGTGGTAGTTTGAATAGGAATGACCCTTACATACTCATGTGTTTTAATGCTTGGTAATAGTGAGCACACTATTAAGAATATGGCATTGTTTGTATCAGTGTGACCTTTCTGGAGATGGTGAATCACAGGGGCAGGTTTTGAGGTCTCACAAGCTCAAATCTGGTCAGTGTCTCTCAGTCTTCTTTCTGCTGCCTGTACCTCAAGTCTCAGCTCCTTCTCCAATACTATTTATGCCTTCAGGCTGCCATGCTTTCTTAGATGATGATAATAATCTAAACCTCTGATTAAATGTTTTCTTTTATAAACTTTGCCATGATCATGGAGTCTCTTCTCAACAATAGAAATTGCAAGGCATCTAGGGAGATAGAGAAGGTAGTTGATTTATCGATTGGAGAATATCTCTGTTTTATTCTATTGTCTCAAAACTTGGCATGAAGATGCTGGAAAAGATGGATCTGTGGTTAGGATACATTTTTGTTCTTGCAGAAGGATTTATATCATTGACAAGCATCACATCACAACTGCCTGTAACTCCAGCACCAAAAGATCTGATGCCTTCTTCTGGCCTCCTCAGGTACCTGAACTCATATGAGCATAACCACACACCAATACATACATGATTTAACAGAAAATAAAATCTTAAAACAACTTGAAATAAAATGTGCATTTTCTATTACTTATGCATTTGTAATTGCAAAAAGTATTTTTGTCACATATGTACATGGTTTTTCAGATCTGTAAAATGTCCAAGACCCACCTATGAGAAAGCAGGCATTTGTCTTTCTCAGACTGGCTTAACTCATGTATTTGATTACCTGCAATTACACCCATTACCCTGCCAATGATATAATTTCATTCTTACTAAAGGCCAAAAACCTCCACTGCATCATGTGTCACATTTTCTTTATTTATTCCTCTGTTACTAGACACCTAGTTTTGGTCCATAACCAGGCAATTATGAGTACTACTGTAATAAGCATAGATATAAAAGATCCACTCCGCTATGCTGGCTTGGAGTCCTTTAGATACACAGCAGGAGTTGTGGTAGAACTGGGTACTAAGATAGATTTTTTTAATTGGATATTTTCCTTATTTACAGTCCAAATGCTATCTCCTTTCCTGGTTTCCTCCCTCCCGGAAACCCCCTATCCCATGCTCACACCCAGTGCTTCTATGAGGGTGTTCCCCCAACCACACCACTCCCACCTCCCTGCCCTCAATTCCCCTACACTGGAACATCTATCAAGCAATCATAGGACCAAGGGCCTCTCCTCCCATTGATGCCTGACAAGACCATCCTCTGCTACCTCTGCAGCTGGAGCCATGTGTACTTCTTGGTTGATGGCTTAATCCCTTGGAGCTCTGGGGGATTCTGGTTGGTTGATATTTTTGGAGGAGAACATGGGGAAGAGCCTCAAACACATGGGCACACAGGAAATTTTCTTGAACAGAACACCAAAGGTTTATGCTCTAAGATCAAGAATCAAGAAATGGGACCTCATAAAATTACAAAGCTTCTGTAAGGCAAAGGACAGTCGATAGGACAAAATGGCAACAAAAAGATTGGGAAAAGATCTTTACCAATCCTACATCTGATAGAGGGCTAATATGCAACACATACAAAGAACTCAAGAAGTTAGACTCCAGAGACTCAAATAACCCTATTAAAAACTGGAGTACAGAGATAAACAAAGACTCTTCAACTCAAGAATATTGAGTGGTGGAGAAGCACCTAAAGAAATGTTCAGCATCCTTAGTTATCAGAGAAATGCAAATCAAAACAACCCTGAGATTCTACCCCACACCAGTCAGAATGGTTAAAATCATAAACTCAGGAGTCAGCAGATGCTGGCAAGGATGTGGAGAAAGAGGAACACTCCTCCATTGCTGGTGGGATTGCAAGCTGGTACAACCACTCTGGAAATCAGTTTGGTGGTTCCTCAAAAAACTGGACATAGTACTACCTGAGGACCAGCTATACCACTCTTGAGCATATATCCAGACAATTCTTAAACATGAAATAAGGACACATGCTCCACTATGTTGATAAATTTATTTTTAAAAACTAAGAATACTTTTTCTTAAAATGTGGTCTTCCTGTAAGTACTCCAAATGTCCTAAAATGTCTTTCTTTGTCACTCAGAGTAGAGCTTACAACTCATCTAGGAGCTCCTGAAACCTTTTTGAATAGATCTTTGATAATATTCATCTAGTTGAGAACCAGACATAAAAAAGTAGAATACCACTCTTCTGTAGTTGTGGATGGCTAATACTGGGGCTTTCTATGACACAGCATAGCTTTAATATATGGCAAGAATCATCAGACAAACGATAATGGTAGTAGGACCTTCTGTTTCATTATTATACTCTATATACAACTTAATAGTGTCTTTACTAACTTAGCTATTTTGACAGTGTTGGTAATGCCAGGCCTTTCACGCTTAGGAGATTGTGACTTAAAACTTAACAGGACACCACTTCATAGTGAATACACAGATATGAGATTAACACTTATAGACAGTTTCCTCTGTCAATGGATAGACTTGAGACCTTGTACTTTCAGAAATTATACAGGCTTGTTTTCAGCATAAAACTTATAAGAATTGAGAAAGAACCAGATTCTCTTTTAGTAACATTGTGCCTTCCATTTCCTAGGTCAGGTTCAGGTCATTGCTGGTATATAGTATGAGCTCAACACACATTTGTTAAGTACATAAATTTGTAAAACACTCATGAATCCAACCATACAAATATCAGTTTGAGTTAAATAAATATGCACATGAGACATGAAACAAAATCACAGTACAGGATTCATCTTCATTAATTTGACAAAAGGAAATTGAGACAAGGGAAATGAAATAAATACAAACTGAGCTTCAGTTTCTAAGGAACAACCTAAAGAATGTAGTTACAAGGCAGTGTGACCCTAGAGAAGACTTTGTGGGAGAGTTACAGTTTCTTTACTCTGGATCTTCAACCAGTTCCATAAATAATCCCAGATGTTCTACAGTTATCTTTACACCCAAAGCAAATTTCAGAACAACTATATACCAACTCTGTTATTCTTAAGCCCCCAATGCCTTGACCAAATGATACTTTCCTGTCTTCCCAGCCTTCAATTACTTAACTTCTTGAACATGGGCCAAGAGCTTTCATCCTTTGGAAAGAATTTATCTTCATTGCACATGCTAATATAGCATCATGAAAAGTAACCAGCATCTTTTGGAGTCAGGAAATGGAAATCAAACAATGAATTTCATGAACAAGACAAAAATGGCAAATGCTACTGAGGATGCAAGGGAAATGGAACCTATGTTCGTAGCTGGTGGGAATTCCAATTCATGTAGGCACAAAAGAAATCAGTGTGACGGCTGTTGAAGAAAATTAAAAACAGCATGTTTGCTTGCTAGAGAGACAATTCTATACCTGTATTTTTGCAGCACTGATTACAATATTCATTCCATGTCATTAGCTTTGATCCAGTAACAGATAAGGGGATACAGAAAATGGGCAATATTTTCCTATGAGATTACAATCACCCCCAAGGAAAAATGAAATGCAGTTATCTTCAGCAAAATAGATAGAGGAGGTAATGTTAAGTGAGGTAAACCTGACTCAGAATGAAAATTACTGCATGCTGGAACTCAGGACAGAAGGAGAAAACTGGAAAATGGCTCAGCAGTTAATAGGACTGGTTGGTCTTTCAGAGGATTCAAGTTCAATTTCCACAACCCGTAGTCATTTGTAATTGCAGTTCTCAGGAATCTGATGACCTCTTCTGGCTTCTGCAGTCATCAGAGATGCACAACACATGAGCTACATAGATATACATGTGCACAGAAACTAAAGAATAACAGAGTTGGTATATGCTTGTTCTAAAATTTGTCTAAAATATATATGGCAAGGCACACAAATGCATAAATAATAGAATAAGATAAAGACAATAATGAAGTAAATTGTAAATATGAATAGAAATGCTGTCATTGAATTTTTTGGTACAATTAATAACTACTAATAAAAATATAGTAGCATTGGCCAGCAGTGAAATTCAAATAGGGCAATCATCCATCAGTATTAGAAAAAGGAAAAACTATGTAGCACCCTGCCTCCTGATAAGAAATGGATCTTTGAAATCGTCAGCTGAGATTACAACAGTCCAATATTAGCTTAGATTGAAAAATTCTGAGAACTTCAGAAATTACATGACAGATTGGTATTACTAATTAATGTATTTTTAAATTAATAGGAAAATGGGATAGAATACAAGGCAGCTGGTTAGAAATGGCAGAGGATGTGGACTTTTAGTGATAAAGTCAGAGTATCACACTACTCCTATTGAAAACCACCACAGAGCTAGAGAATACACATGGTATTGATATCTAAACATCACAGATGGCCTTCAGAGTGCTTTTTCACAGCTAGCAAATAGACACAAATAATCAGATACATTGAGCGAGCTGACTAATTTGCTAATGGAATATTTGCTCAAAGGCTGTACCTACACAGAAAAACCCTGCAATTAACCTTTGAAAACAAAAGGAATGGCTGCCTAGAAGGTTTTCTGAGCTTAATTATTGATAAGAGCTGAAGGGTAAATCTAAACCTGACCTTAAACACTTTTTACCTTTATCTTGCACATCTTATTTAGGCAGCAAGTTAATTCCATCACCAACATGCTCACAGGAGGAATGGAAGAAATCTGTTGGTGCTCCCTCAGTGGATCAGGACAAGCTGTTTTCAGTTGCTACATCTCATTATTCTGCATAGCTAGGGAGATGATCTTCCCAGTTTATATGACATGCGTCAAGTTGCCTTCTTAACTGAAATTATTCATTTATTACCAAGTAATTTAAAGTGATGATATTCTATATTTTTAAAAAAGCAAATTGAAATAATTCTACACAAATGAACACAACTACACAGAGCTAGTCATGGTGTGGTAAGATATAAATTCAAATAATTGAATCATGCAAGGCTCTAAGTCCTTATATTGCTTTTTTGCACATTACTGCTTCTGCCCACTAACAAACAAAGGAACTATGAGAACATTTACTAATCACGAAGTATACATCTTCTACATATTTGCTGTTATCTCCTTAAATACATTACATTTAGACATCCTGAAATTAAGCAATTAGCTCAATATTCCCCAGTAATACAAATCCAAGATCTATATGTGAATCGGTCTTTTTGTAAGCCTTAAAACTGTTTTTCCAAAATATTCAATGAGCCTTTTAATCTGAATTGGATAATCATTGGGGATTCTCTTCCTCTGTAAATTCACAAGAAATCAGAACAGGGAAGCTGGCTTCCTGGTTAAATGTTACAGCACACCGTTATTAATCAGCGGGATATAATGAGCCCTGTGAAAGATGATTTCCTCCAAAATTTTTTTTTGTATTATGCAATTCTCCATTTTGTATGCTGTCTATATTTTTACTCATAAAAGACTAATTTATGTTAATACTTCTCATTTTAAAATGAAACTATTCCTGTGAAAATTAAATTGATTGCTATTAATTCTCTAAAGTGAACTGATTAAAACAAATTGTTTCTACCCAACTAAATCTCCCTAAAGAAACAGGCATTTCAATTCAAAGGCTTCTGCCCTTAAAGGGAATTCAAAAGAAGGGCTTTCAAAGGGAGATATTTGAAGGCTGGCAATGCACGGTCATTTTTATATCCAAAACAGTGATCCAGATCAGTGGAAGCTTAGGTTTAGAAGAACAATGGGTAACAACTTGAAGAATAGTGTAAACATGTAGTTTAATTGGTAACTGATTTAGGTGTGTATTTTTTTGTCAATACTTAAAGAGCCAAATTAATTTTAAGCATGTCCCCATCTTAGATTACATAACATTGATCCATCCATTCACTCTTTATATTGCAGAAGCAGTCATCACTTTCCAGTATAGTGTGCTGTTGGCTATCAAAGAAATGACAAATTTTCTTGAATATTTAAATTGTGCAAATAGAAAAAGAGGTAGCAGGTTGTATTATTTATTTTTCTTGTTGTCTTGGCCAAATACCTGGCAAGATTGGGCAGAATTTTGAAAGTCTCAAGAGATCCAGTCCAGTATGATAGAGAAGACAAGGTAGTAGATGACTTCATGATAGGAGGGATGTACTACTGGGCCTTCTCAAGTGTCACAGCTTGGTAGAACAGAAAGAAGAGAGCAGTCAGGAAATGGGACTGGTTAACAAAGCCTCAAGCTTTGAAATGGACTACTAACTATGGATCTCAGAAAGAACACAATTTTGTTCTATTAAACTACCTTGAGTCTGGTACCCTTCCCCCTACACTTCTTCTCTGAGCCAGTGGGGTCCCACCTAGGCATCCCTTCATAATTGTACTTTAAGTCTCTATGAAGCTAGACACATCTTCTCCTATTAAGGCCAGACATGGCAGCCCAGTTAGAAGAACATATGCCACATACAGGTAACAGCTTTTGGGATAGACCCTGTGGCAGTTGTTCAGGATCCATATGAAGACCAAGCTGTTCATCTTATACATGTATGCAGGGAGGCCTAGGTCCAGTTGGTGTATGCTCTTTGATTGGTGGTTCATTCTCTGTGAGCCCCAAGGGCCCAGGTTAGTTGACTCTGTCAGTCTTCCTGTAGAGTTCCTATCCCATCAGAGGGTTGCCATCCTTCCTCTTATTCTTCCATAAGAGTCCCCAAGCTCCATCTGCTGTTTTGCTCTCCTTAGTCAACAGGAAAAAACAAATCAAAACAACTCTGATGTTCGATCTTACACCCATCACAATTGCTAACATCAAAAACACAATTATTATAGTACATCTTAGCAAGGATGTGGAGCCAGGGGAACACTCCTCTATTGCTGGTAGGAGGGCAAACTTGTACAAAGACTTTGGAACTCAATTTGATATTTTCTCAGAAAACTGAGGATAGTTCTACCTAAAGACCCAGCTGTACTGATCCTGGGCATATATCAAAAGATGCTTTGCCATATCACAAGGGAATGTGCTCCATTATGTTTATAGCAATCTTATTAACAGCCAGAAATTGGACGCAACCTAGATGTTCCTCAGATGAAGAATGGATACAGAAAATATGGTACATCAACACAGTGGAATTATATTCATCCATTAAAGGCAAAGACATTATGAATTTTGCTGGCAAATGGATAGACTTTGATAATATCATCCTGAGTGAGGTAATCGAGTTCCAAAAGAACATATATCATATATACTCACTTGTAAGTGGATATCAGCATAAAACATAGGATATTAATGCTGTGCTCCACAGACCCAAAGAAGCTAAACAAGAAGGAAGGCACAAGTGAGGATGCTTGAATCTCACTTAGAAGGGGGAATAAAATAGTAATTAGGAGGCAGATGGAGGGAGGAAACTGGATGGGAGAAAGGATGGAGTGGGGAATGGGGACATTCAGGATCAAGTGAGGGGAACACAGGAGAGGTGGCCAGGTGGCCATGAGAATGAATGGAAATCTGCAACTGACATGGGTAGGGAGGTGGAGGGCATCTCCAGGATGAGACAAAGACCTAGAATAAGAGAGACACCCCAGAATCAAAGGTGGTGCCTTAGCTGTGACTCACAGCATTGGGAATATAAATTCTGAAGAGGCCACCCTCTGTAACCAGGCACAAAGGAGCCCCAGTGGAGCGCTAAGTGCACAAACCCACTCACAAAACTTTCAACGCAAAATTTATCCTGTCTACATGAAATGCAAGGATGAAGGAACAGAGACTGGGGGAATGGCCAACCAATATTGGTTCAACTTGTATCCCATGCGCAAACAACAATCCCTGACACTTTCAATAATACTCTGTTATACTTGCATACAGGTGTCTAACATAACTATGCACTGAGAGGCTCCACCCAGCAGCTGACTCATACAGATACTGGCATCGACAGCCAAGCACAGGATCGAGCTTAACTACATTTTCAAGGACATTATTCTAATTTATAGTTATCTGGGGTTAAAGCTTCACTTATTTGAAGAATGATGCAGTTCAATACACAAAAACAAGTCATTTCTATCAAAACAATGTGTCTTGACTCCATCTGTAGATACAGAGGAATCCTCTGACCATTTGTAGTAAGGTCTTTAATACTTGGCCAACTGTTAGTTAAACGGTGAAATTGGCTTTGACATTTCTCTTCTGTGTCTCATGATGTCACAAACAAAACACTAAAACCTATTACTAAGAAATTTTTAAATAGTATTGAAAGTTTAACTAAGTTATAGAAAATAAAATTATTTGAAATTTTGATGACATAAATCCAACTGGGAGAGATGCAAGAACTGAAATTCCTACAGAACAACAGACATTGTTTATATAATATGAAATTGAAAGGTTTGCTTTTATTTTGACACTAAGACACATGTGTTTTCCAAACTTCTACTTTTCTATTTAGTTCAGAGGGGTCTTCTTCATTCCACCCATTATGCACATTAGCATATTTCCTATCTTTAAAAACAGACACTTAAGACAATCAGTGAGAAAAGATCTTCCTATACTCAAGCTGTTTTATCCATTTTGATGGTGTTTTAACTCCTGTTGTTTTTATTTCTTCATACAGTCTCACTCAGGGGCTTGATGACTTTTTACCAAGTATCTACATGTGTCTTACATTTCAGTGTGTCTTTCAAAGCACCAGTCATCTTATTCTGACTTCTAATTTACATTCAACAAAAAATTGAAATCAATTTTGTGTATGTGTGTGAGTGTATGTGTTTGTAAATCAGTGTGTTTCCTACAGTTACAATATTGGAAACCTAATGATAAAACATGTATCTCTATTTAAAGATGAAGGAAGTTAAAGATATGTAAGGTGTTTGGTCCATAAGTTTGAGTTGGTTATAGTTTATAGATTTCCTTCTTCTGTACCATTGAACCAGCTACCCTTGAGAGACTGGTATTCTATTCTAGTTATTTGTAATAAAATGGTATTAATTAATATGCTTTCAACTCCTAAGCAGTGTTAATATAAATTTTCTCAAAATGTTAAGTGTGTAATAGCCATATAGAACTCATTTGTAAAATTTATAGTCTCTATAGATACAAATGGCCTTTTTGGCACTATACCAAAGCAAGTCCCAACTCTGACAGCCTACTCTTCCTGATTGATGCTATTTCAAGTCGTCATCATCAGGTTCTCAAAGAAGACTCCTAGATTGGTCTTTTCTAACACCAGAGCTTCAATCTTCATACCAAAATTTACATATCTAAGGATATATGTACTAAAACCTCCCTTCAGCCTTCTCTGGAGCTCTGGTTAGAAAAAACTCTGGGTGCTCTCTTGGCCCTGACTAATATGTGAAAGAATTACGGCTCATGTGATGAATAAATCTATTTGTGGCATAATGGTAAGGTTCATCTTGTTCACCAGAACAAAGCCATTTTTTGAGTGTAAGTAAAGATAGTTTTCAGTGAAAACAGTCTCATATAACACCACTGTGGGTTACAGCATCTTCTCTTCTCCTTGGTTGCTTCTGTAGGATGTGTTATGGGTTACATTTTGCCTTTTCCTAGATCTCCTTGCCTGTGTCCTCTTATCAAAATCTCAGATGGTAACTTTACTTGGAAATAAAATCACTGTGCAACCATGAGTTCAGATGAGGATAAACTGTATTACATTAACTTAGGAATATCTTCTTATTCTCTTTCAATAAGGATGCCATTCATATTAAAAAGAAAGATGTAGGCATAGATCCTAACATGGGGAACAGGAAATAGCATAGATGACATAGTAATATTATTAAACTGAAAGAGGAATCTTCACAGAGCTTTCTTCACGAGTCTCTACTACCTCCTACATTCTGTATATCCTAAACTTTGAGATAGAAAAGTCTGCTTTATTATCATCATTGTTGTTTTGTGACTATACATGTTGTGTGTGTGTGTGTGTGTGTGTGTGTGTGTGTGTGTGTGTGGTGGAAGCCTCTCACATGGCACAGTGTCTACATGGAAGTCAAAGGGAAACACTGTAGAGTTGGTTCTCTCTTTCCACGTCATGTACTGCATTGAGGTTCTCTAAATAAACAGAACAGCTGGAGTGACTATACATGCCAAAGGAGGATTTATTAGATTAGATTGCACTATATGGTACAGATAGCCAAACATTGACTGCTTCATACCAGAGAGGTCAAGAATCCAGTACTTTCTCCATCTAAAATCACACACATATGAGCAGTCTATACCTGGCACTAAAAATCTGGAGGACTACTGAAATGCCACTGGTCTCCAGTCTATGTTGGAAGCCTGGAGAAGTTGAATCTAGAGTCATTGAAAAAAATGTGGGAGCCACAGCATAGAGAGACTTGATAGAAATCGTGAAGGCAAGTGGGCAAAAGTTTCTTTAGGTCCCTTTGTTTGATGTGCCAACCAATGTTTCTGCTTACATTTAGGTGGATTTAACTACTTAACATAATCTGAATAAGGTTCGCACAGAACTGTCCACTGGTACTAAGTTCAGTTGTGTCAGGTCAGTTCATTCAAATTGTCAAGCAAGATTAGACATCACACATAGGTTCAGGGAGATCAAATTCAGATGTAAAGACTTGCAGGGATAATGTTTTGTTTTTTTTGTTTTGTTTTGTTTTGTATTTCCACTGAACCAACTTGTCATCCCTAAATGTCTATTTTTAGGAACTCTGTTTTGATGGAATTTTATTATAACAGCCCTAGAAAACTCATATAGGAACCTGTGAGCAGATGTTAATTCCATCTGCTCACTGTAGACACACAGACATATATATACATAGTGTATGACAGAATAAATGATATGATACAAGAAGTAATATATGCTTACATATAATATGCATAAAGAAAAGTAACAAAGTTACTTTATAAAAATATGATTGTGACTTAAAACATTAATGTTATGAATTCAAAGTATGAAATAAAAGCACGCAGTAAATATGATGAAATCATATGCAAACTATATCACAAAATGAGCTACTCACATAAATTCTAGGGCTTGGTTAGATTTCCTGTGGCCCTTGTATGCATAAACACATTGTTACTCATTTTTAGTATGACTATATATTAGCAAAGATTTCAAATAGGAACTCTCTGGCTTATGATCTTTTGAGTGCTCATAATTGCCTATAAATTCATGTTATACCACTCTTGTGTTTATTACTATGGATTCAGTCTGATATAAGATATGCCAGTGCAGTGAGTGCTTGCACTACACAGACAAGCAGGTGCATGTGCTTAAAAATCTAGATTTCTCATATGCTAACAGTATGGTTGCTGGAACAGATTGTAGTCATACCATCCACACAAGCCTCAAGTCACAGGGCCGTATGCTACAAAGTGTAGAAGGCTGATTTATTCCAGTGCATATCATCATACATGGAATATATAATATTCTTTTATTTGATTTTTTCATTTGCCCGTCTCATTAGACTTTCATGGCATGGAGGAATTTGGGAGTGTGTTCAGGGAAGGACAAATAATAAACACTTAAAGTAATTCAGGTTGATGAATATGTTTCTTTTTAAAATCTCTACATGCATTCCTTATCTGTCTCCTTACTGTCACCTGACACTAGACAAGAAATAGCTACAGAGTGAACAATTATCATGACCCACCACCCAAGGCGCATAACACAGTTCATCCAGCAGGGAGGCTGTGGAAACAGGATTGGTTCATATTTGTGTGAGCTGGAGCTCAATCACATCTGGATGGATCAGGAGCAGAGAAGGTAATGCTGAGTCTCATGTGGCATTCTCCCTTGGACACTTTTTATTCTTTGGATAGTACTAGTCTTCCCTTCTCAGTTAATCCTCTCAGAGAGATGAAATGTCTTCACAGATGTGCCCAGGGCTGTATTTCTTAGGTGACTCTAAACCTGGTCAAGTTGACAAGGAGATTGATTGTCATTCATTGTGCATCCATAATTTTTTTTCATTGCCAAAGACATATAGCAAGGAACTCAATGTAAATAACTATAAAACATTGGCAGGAATATATACAGTCAGGAAGGATGGACTAGATATGCTTTTAATGCATACACACATTTCTGCCATTCTTTAGAAATTTAGAGTCCTCCTTTATCCTAAAACAGATTGGATGAAAAGTTATTTAACAAATTTATATGGAGGAAAGGGACGTTAGATAAATTAAAAGTGTCAAGTGTCAAAATGCATTCATTTACTAACTAAAAAGTCAGCCTTTTCTATTATCTCCATAATATAATAAATTTTGGATAAATATCTATGTTTCTGAACTATGTATGAAAATAAGTATACAATGCAATCCTTTCACTATTTTCACATTACTAAAATAATTGGACCCAAAATATTTCTAGCAATGAAGACTAACTGCATCTAACACACTGAAGTACGTGATTACCCATGCTGAGCTCCAGATTGGTTTCATGGGCTACCTCCCATTCTTACATACATGATGTGGCTGCTGGGAAAACCAGAAAGAGCACACCTACAGAGAGGTGTCATTGGTTTGGAACTAAGAGTTTTCTGTTGAATATTGAAGGTGTTTCAAGGGAATGATCTTTTTTGTTTCTGAACAATAACAAGAAACACTGGAACATGAGAGACACACACACACACGCACAGAGAGAGAGAGAGAGAGAGAGAGAGAGAGAGAGAGAAACTGTTTATGCGTAGCAGTCTGCTTGGTTTTATTCTAAAGAGTAAATCTAAAGAATCAACATATCAACATTACTGGTACTTCATATTGAAAGAAAGAAAGTGAAAAAAGATTGAGTTCTGCATTTCCATGGCTCTAATGACTTATACTAATATATTCCTTTATCTCAATTCTGATTTCTATTTAAAATTCAGCATGCAGGGGTATTATGAATCCCAGTATAATGGATTCCAAATAATTGCTCTTTAGAAATGAAAAATAGCTGTTTAAACCCACTGATAAGAACATGCTGTTCCTCACTAAACAATAGGCCCTCCACATTTACTGTGTCATATATGTCAGAAATTAGTTTGTTAATTTTTATTGAATATGAAAAGCCCAATAGGATGACAGAGGTTAAATGACCCTTTCCTGAAAGTCCCAAATTTATTTCCAAAAATATTTTTTTGCTGCTTCTGTGTGTGAGTAAGAGTAGCAATGGTGACAGCATGCCTGAGCAGAGGCCAGGCCCACAGCATGTTTCTTATACTTTGTATTTGTTTAGGTTAGTGTGTGCCATTCAAAATGAAATGTGTCCAAGGTGGTCACAATGACCAACAGTTTCCAAAGCATGAATGTGAAATTGTTTTGGTATTCTCTTCTATGTATCACTCCATAACCTCACAGAGATTACAGGGGCATCTTTCTTTAAGAGGCAGAAAACCATCTACATATAAATCATCTCTCTTATGTAGCATTGGTCTGGGTGGGAGGGATGACTTTATTTTTATATTACATCCCTTATTAGAGTCGATAGTTTTTCTACACTGGTCAAAAATGATATTCTGCTAGTCATAGTCAAAATAGGTACAGTAAAAATTCTTTAGTGGAAGTAAAGTAAAACTTGTTATTGACTGCTAACATTTTCTGTACTGGCAAGCAATTTTATTTCATAATATAATTTTATCATTTGGAGTGGTGGTGTTCAGTTTAAATAAATACTCATTTATGTGAGGGAAGAAGAAAGTTTTAAACTAAGTTATGACAAATGACACAAGGTAAAACCAAATTAACTGTTGTTCACTCTATTAATAAGGTATCCCTTCAGCACAGTTAATTCTATGCCTTTACCTTTCAAAAAAAGAAAGAAAAAGAAAGAAAGAAAGAAAGAAAGAAAGAAAGAAAGAAAGAAAGAAAGAAAGAAAGAAAGAAATCAATGGAAAAATTATCTGTGTTCATCATAAGCTGAAAAAACAATCTATTGGAACTGAAATGTAGTACAGAATTTATAAGATGTCTTGTTCCCTGTGGGATGATTTATAAAGTCATTATGCTCAGGGTAGTATTTTATATTTAGAATAATCTGTGTATGTTATATATACCTTTATATATGGAATACTCTATTTATGCAGATAAACACGTATAAATCAGGAAAACTACAGGGAAATGGAGATTTCCAACTTATTCCCAGCATACTCTCCAGAAAAATATAGATTAAACATTAAAAACCCATTTCCCTCCTCATCTCTGTCATCAATATTAATAAGTTCAAGCTCCGTTCAAGAAAGAAATGTAGGTAGGGACAAAAATGAGAAGGACCATGAAAGCCAAGCTCGCATGGTTGTTTAAAACTGAGTGGCACTGTTGTATTCTCCCCTGAGTCTCAACTAGGAGTAAACACAAAGCAAAGAGTTTTATACTATATAGCTACTAAAATTACAGTGTACTGAGTAAAGTTGGCTTTTAATTTCTCTTCATATTTGTGTATAAGTCTTGGGGGATGGGCATTATTTAATTTTTACTTTTTTTCTAGCAGTGGAGGTTGCCCTTTTTCTCTAGGACTTTTTTTCTTCCTTTGGGTCTGCTGTCCTTCTACCCAAGGGGAACCGTTGGAGAACAGCTCCTCTATTTGTATGCCTCCCTGCTCACTGTATTCTTTGCTACACTCAGCTGGCCTTTCTGGTCTGTTAACTGCTGCTATACAAGTTAGCTTTTATGGTCTGATGACAGGTTTGCTGAAGCCAGACAGTTTCTGAAAAGACAATCTATTTGCATAAACAATGCCATCCTAGGAGGTCTACTGGAAACACAATCAAAATTCACTCAAGTAAACCCTGATGACCTTTTTTTGCCTTCAGCTAACACCTTCTAAAGTTCCCATCTGTATGCTAAAATGTGGCTCAGAGTTTGAAAGATTCCTCCTCTCTAATGTCTGTGTGCCCAGTCTTCTCAAATAATCCAAAAATATATTTTAGTTTCCCAGTTAGTCTGACTAGAATTCACAAATAGACTGTGTATGTACAATAAGGATTACATTGTAGCCCTAAATGAAGTAGGAGCCAGTTTTACATCATCTAGCCAGAGCCTCCCATTTCTCTTGTCTTCAGAGGTTCACTAGAATGCATATTCCAGGCAGGAAGTTTCAATCAATGGTCTGCAAAGCACTGGGGACTGTAGCAGGTGATGTACACTGCCCTTACCTTAAATCCTTCCTTCAGTTACCCACCCACAGAAATAAGCAAATCTATGGAACCATGTTTAAAAGAGGCTAGAGCAAGCAGGCAACACATATTGATACATAACACCAAGAGGGGCTTATTAAGAAAGTCCCATCAATGGCAAAGCATACCTGGCTTCTATGCATATTAAAACAAATCCAGTCTCAAAACAGTCCTTTGGAGAGGTTCTAAGAATTTTTCATGTAATAAAAATCCTTAGATTACAAATGTGTGCCTTGACAAGCAGTAAGGACCTGTTCTCTTATCTAAAATCATGGCAGTAATTTGGTTTCATTCTCTTGTGCTTCGTAGAAACAGTGAATATTATGACTTATTGGATACTGGGGAACAGTAGAAATTCTTCCAGTATCTTTTTACCATCTTTTCCTTTGTCTGGTACTTTAAAATATTTAATATTTTACTTGCCTCCAGGATTGTCCAGTCTGGAGTGTTCCTTGTGTCCTCTTAAAAAGGCCATGCATGGCCTATAAACATGACTTTCTATACGAAGTATTAGGCGTTTTAGAGACATAATGGTTCCCAGACCTGTGGCAGGAATGGGTGCAATATGACTGTTAACAAGCAAAGAAGACACTTATTTCTTAATTAATTAATTAATTAATTAATATACAGTTTCACTATATACCCTAGGCCACCTTTGAACACTCAGAAATTCCACCTCAGCATCAATTATGCTGGAATTATAGACATGTGCCACAACTGTTGTGGATATGCCTGGTGCTGTTTGCATTTTGATGCTAATTCTGTTCTCCTGGGAGGGGTTGCAGATAAGGAATAAGTCATGTACCCAGGTGACATCTTGTGAACCAGTCTCCAAATGAATAAAGGAGCCACTCACTGGGTGAGTATGCAGGACTTCTGGGTTCAATAGGGGAAGAGAGGAAGCAGGAGAGAGTTAGGTCTTTTTGGACTGGGATAGGATGAGGACAGGATGTAATTACTAGTGTCTCCGGGTATCAATGATGGATCTGTAAGGATTCACCACTGGAGGATTTAGATTTAATAGAAGGGGATAACATTTGAAATGTAAATAAAGAAAATATCTTAAAAAAAAAACACAGAAAGAAAATGCTGGAGAGATGGCTCAGAGCACTGACTGCTCTTCCAGAGGTCCTGAGTTCAATTCCCAGCAACCACAGTGTGGCTCACAACCATCTGTAATGGATCTGATGCCCTCTTTTGGTGTGTCTGAAGACAGCTACAGTGTACTTATATGCGTAAAATAAATAAATTTAAGAAAAAAAAGAAAATGCAAAAAAAAAGAAAAAAAATAGGATTTTAGTTATTGTGTCCAGCAATTAGGTTACCATTGTTTCTGAACTAAGTTTGTGGTTCATTTTTCTTCATGCAGTGGCTCGTCTGGTTTCAAGAGAGAAAGTTACGGTGGCAAAGCATGGGTTTTCCTGATGTACACCACAAAGGTCTTGGGGATTTTGAAGCACAGGGTTGGCGTGGTAGTGACCCACCAGGGGGAAATTAGTGAGCTGGGTGGAGATGTTTTGGGAGCTTCCATGCCAGAGAATCTCCACGAGATAAAAACAAACAGGTTGGCCATTACCCACCAGTGCATAGCCATCCAGGCCACTGGGTTAGAAGCATAAGTGTGGGAAAGTGCCGACTTTTTATTTTATTTATTTATTTATTTTTTGATATTTCCCGCAACACCCAAGAACAGTATATTCCACATTCTTTTCATATATAGTTATATTTTTTGTTTTCAAGAAATTATGTATATTTTATACTCTCATTTTTTGCATAAAAGTCTAAAGTGATACATTAAAGAATATCTTAAATCAAACCTTTGAAAAAGTCTGTGTTTAAGAGTTGGCTCAGTTGATCAAGTATCTGCTGAATAAGCATGAGTTCAAATTCCCAGAATGCATATAAAAGCCTAGCACTGTAATCAACATTTGTAATCTTAGCACTGGGTGGGGGTCAGAGATGGGTAGATTCTGGAGTTCACTGACAAACTGGTTAAACGGACCCCTCATTGATCTCCGGACTCACAGAGAGATCCTGTCTCAAAAACATAGGGTAAAAGGCAATCAGGGAAAGACATCTGACACTCACTTCTGATTCCTTCCACATAGAGGCATATCTACACGTCCTCACACATACTCTATATACTATGCTCAGGACTCTCTGGGATGCAGAGCAAGGGTTCACATTCAAGTAGAAGAGAAATGGAGAGAAAACCCTTCTGTCTTGCCAGTTAGTCAGTGAATTTGTGGAAGGAACCTGAGTGAGAGGAAGTAGAATGGGAATGAAAAGATACGGATGGGTCCTTTAGTTGTGGTTCATTGTCTATCAGGCAGAGAGTGTAAGGGAACTAGACTCAGAAATTTCTACAGAACTCTTTTGCCTGAGCTGGACGCAGTCAGCCAGATATGCTTCTGTGTGTATAATTGTGTTCTCCCTCAATATCTCTGATCACTTCCTCTTGCCTGCTCTCAACTCTTTAAGGAATGTGGTGATTATGGGTTTCACCGAGGTTGCCCCTTCTTCAAGGAGAAATAAAGATAACAGGAATCTGTCTGAGGCCATCAGGGAAATCTGAGTAGCAAGACTTCATGATAAGAGATCCCTTCTATAAAAGTACCACGATAAAAATCTACCATGTGTGCTGATCCCAGGGAGGAAACCTTCAGTCACAGAAGGGTTCAAACCAGGACTGAAGAGCTAGTGTGGACTTGTGAGTAAATCTTTTGTGCCAAGATCCCATGGTTTTAATCTGCTTTTTCATCTCACCTTATAGGAGTTGTGCTTGGATGTCCTTGCTGGTAATTATTGAAAGACCACAGATATAGAAAGACATTTGGGTCACTAGCTCTACAATTTGCCGCCACTAGCTGGTCCAGAGAATAGAGAAATTGCCCCTACCTCGTGACATTAAAATATTCACTGTGCACAATCTATCTTTCTTAGCTACAAGTCAAAGACTCAGAAGTCTTTTGTTACTATGTTATCAAAAACCTGTGTCAAATGTAAAGGTCATCTCATCAATGTTTTGGGGTTCCATGACTGGTTTCACCATATTCAATCGCTCAGGCAATGTGGCTGCCTTCTCTTTAGTCGTCCATCAACATAATGTAGGACCAACATCTCATGGGAATTTTGAACAATATGCCGCTCGCTTAAACCTGCTGTTTCAACTCTAATTAGAAGATCTAACTGTCAAGTTAGCATCCTTTCAGTGGGAACCAAGCAGAACAAACTGAGCCATGCCCTTGAGGATTTCAAGACTTCAAGATCTTGAGATTCTTGCAGTGAAGTTACTGGAAAAGGAAATGCAGCTTCATCCACGGAGACTTAGGATTTGTACTTGGTACCATCTTGGCTGGATCGGTTTTTTTTAAAGTGTGATGTGTATTTCTGTGGAAGGAAATTTGGTCCCTACTTTCAGGGGAAGAAAACCTTGTTACTCAGTAGGGTCCTTTCTCTGAATCAACCATTTGGAAGCGAGCTGCCGTTGGCTGATCCGGCTCATGATGTTTTCCCTTTCCTTACCTCTACTGATGCTAGGACTCATCCTCATACCAGTTATGTCTACACGGTTTCTTAAAAAAAGGAGGAAGTAATGACTCAGATCAGGCAGAAGTTGCCTTTGCATCCCAACCCAACCAAAACAGTCCACTGCTCTTGCATTGGGAGAGACTAAATTTGTGGAGTCATTGTTCTCACTTCTGGTAGAGTGACTACATATACTTTTTGAATACCTCTCAACATGATCTATGGTGTCTGATCACAAACTAACTTCTCCATGGTCCAGTCTTACTATTCTGGTGCAATAGCCAGCTCGGCCACATCTCTGGCTATAAAAATAAATCTGTGTCATTTTTGGTCTGTCTTAGAGCTTTGCCAGCTTTTCTGAGAAAATCCTCTCACCTGATGGTCAAAATGTCTATTGGGTGTTCCGTGTTCTTAATTGCAGGTATCTGGTGTTATTGAGCAGTAAACTGGCTTTCTTGAAAATTGACTGGAAAAAATTGCAGTCTACTCTCTAGTCACATTGTAGAGAAGAATTTACTCATTTAAAGCAACTGTCTCCAACAATAGGATTATTCATATTAGGCACTTCTTCAGTGAAGATCCTAGGAGCCAGAGATCATATAGACATTTTCTCAATGTTAATGCCGCTGCCTTCTGAGGCAATCTGTCTTTCTTTCTTTCTTTAATAAGAAACTGAATCACTCTCGTTGGTACAGTGGCCAAGAGAAAGCATGTCTTAGTAACATTGTGTAAGTTTTTCTCCATTGTGCTATTACCAACTAATGAGTTGAGTTTGGACATAATCAAAACAAAAATGAGATGATATTGTGTCTCCCCAGCTATAGACTCAAGCATTCAAGTTTCATGACAGAAAAGAAAAACAACCAACCAACAAGCAACATGAAAAGAGGCATCTTGGTTTTCAGAGATGTAGGAGACAGAGAGTCAATAATGGTGTGTTGATTTTCAAAATTGTCCAATAAATCCTTCTTTCTAAATATGTCTTTTTGTAGATCTCAACAGCTTCTCTCTCTCTCTCTCTCTCTCTCTCTCTCTCTCTCTCTCTCTCTCTCTCTCTCTCTCTCTCTCTCTCTCTCTCTCTTTCTCTGTATGTGTGTGTTTGTGTGTGTTTCCCTAATGTTACCAGTTTTCTGGTCTATCATCCCTACGAGAGAATACTTAGTATGGCTCAGACCTTTATCTACACATGCAAAAAGTCTAAATATGTCTCTGTGTCCTTCTCTGGACACTCTTTGACATTTCATTTTCAGTTATGTCACCTAGGTGGTAGTGTGTATGGGCATATCTGGGGCAGACTGGGCCAATTCATTCAAAGAGCAGAGACTAAACAGGTTTAAGATCCTCCAGAAACACCTAGAATGCCAGTGTTGCATTTCTATGAATGTGTCCAATGGGTTTCAGCTAAGAGATATAGAATATACTTTTATCATCCTAAAGTAACAATGAGTGTTTGTAAGGTGGAACTGTTTGTGTAGAAAAATAAAGTTGCTTGTTCCTTCAAAGGTAAAATATTAATTTTCCAGAGGTAACCCACAATCTCAAGCTTCCTGAGTTCCATTATATTGATTAACTATACAAGTGGGCCCTAGAAGGAGCCCATGTTGGCTTCAAGTCATTGTCAAGCATGTTTAAAGTGTTTGGAGTAAAGGTAGCATCTAGGCAATCCTTAGCATGTCCTATTTATTGTACCTGGTTTGTTGCTTCATGTCTAGAAGAAATCATCTAAGAAATGTAAGGATAAAATGAGCCAATCTGAGTTTCAAAGGTATATTCTGAGATCCCCTGTGATTTATTTGCTGAATTTGGGTACATAAATAAGGCTGGGAACTCTGACCAAGGCTAAAGTTGAACCAGTTTAATCCTGCTATTTGGAGTCCTATTGATAGCTCTAATTTCGTACTAGACAAAATGAACAAATGGCAGACCAGGTTTTTGCAGTCTGCTCCTTGTAATACTGACTTAAGTTGCATATTTATACTAATGTTTGCTAGAAGACAACATATCAAAGAATGAGACATGGAAATGGAAGAGACAAACATGAAAAGAATCATTATAAAGTGTTTAAAAGTATGCACTAAGATATTGATTCATATGAGTACAGCATGCTGCTTGACATGTAGTTCGTATTTTTATACATGTATCTATAAACAGATAATTGCATAACAAAATGCTTGTGCTCACAGCAAATGAGTTGAATAAATGTCAGAATCAAATTAACATGCAATTACTTATTCAGCATTTTTTAATGTATCATGTATTTGGGCTGAAATAGTTTTTGAATTTTTATTACCTATACACACATACACACAGACACACACACAGACATGACATACTTAGTTTAGGAGCATTTTATCCTAAATACATTCTGAAAGGTAACAACCAACAGTTGACCACAGCTTATTTTTTGTTTGTTTGTTTGCATGAATTTCTACGTGGGAGGCAAGAACTCTGCCTTTATATCATAGATGAAAAATGTCAGGTGAGCTAAATAATTACACATGACCCTCAACATGATTTTGGTCATTTTTAGAAATGTCAAAAGAAAGAAAAAACGTTAAGGTGTATATAATAGTTCTTCTGGACATTGCCAATCTGCCCCATCTCTGCAGTACTTCCGGATGTTCATATCTTTGAGGTTACTATTGTTATAGACTGATAGTGTGCCATTTTGCACAGTGACCAGAGACTTTCAAAGCTGAAATCTAGTAGAAAGGACTGCTGAAGCTAAAACTGCCAGACCATTTTTTCAACCATTATTGCTTTATCTGAAGATTATTTCTAAAATTCTATTTAAAGTAATGATGACTTTTTTTCTCCTTTGTGATAGATAATTCTTTATTGGAAATAGGTTTCCAGGCTAAGTAGCTATTACTATTTTTACTGGAACAAAATCTTTAATATGACACTGAAAGGAATTAATAATAAAGAAAGGTAAGATGTTCACGGTGGTGGTTCTGAAAAGAGGTCAGGATAATGAGCCTGTCTTCAGAAAGGAAAGAGCATGCACAGGCTCGTATTATAATCACATCAATATGCTCGCCTATTGCCACTTTAAAAAATAATCATCCCTCAGTGCTAATACAGTTGTCTTGTCATTATTAAGACAGAGGCTACTGGGTTTTACATGAACTCATTGGTCAGGAAAACCTACATAAGAATTCCTGCTTCCGTGGTGTGTTTTATATCCAGGGCAATGCAATATATCCTGACTAAGCACCAGATCATTGTGTCAGTTTTTCTCACTCGCTGTGACAGAATACTTTTTAGTTAGAAGCAGTTTAAAGAAGATGTTTGCTTTGGTTCAGATTCAGAGGAACACTCCTTTGTGCCAAAGAAGTCAAAGTGGCTAAAGTGGCTTAGTCTGTGGTGGTTGGAGCTTGTGGGGGCAGCACCTCAAATCTCAGCAAGGAGCAGACAGGAATCAATGAGTTCTAGAACAGAATTAGAGGCCCACTCCTAGTGTACAGTAATCCCAATCATTCCAATGATTTCACTACCTCCCAAGAGCATCACCGTCTGGGGACTAAGTACTAAAATATGAGACAGAAAGGGACAAATCACATTTAAGCCATTGTGATCATCTCAGCATGACAGTTTACCAGTAAACAACGTTATATCTGCTTTCAAATCAAGCGATGCTTGGCGCAGACAGGTGGTGGCTCATTATATTCTGTATTATAAGGATACAATCTAACGAGAGGCACAGCTGCACGTTGAACCTAGGAAGTATGTCCTTTTATCTAACAGCTGAAAAATGTTGAGTAAATGTAGCACAATTTCTTTATTCATTCATCTGCCGATGTATATATTAGTGGCTGCCAAATTTCTGACTATTATGAGTAAAGCAGCAATTACCATTGTTGAGCAAGTATCTCAGTAGTAGGAGAAAGCCTTCTTGGGGTATATGCCCAAGAATGGTATAACTAGATCTTGAGGCAGATATACTCTCAGCTTTCTAAGCAATGGCCACATGGATTTTCATAGGGCTATCCAGGTCTGGAGTCCCACCAGCAATGCATTGGTCTTCCCCTACTCTGCATCCTTACAACATTCTGACTGGTGTAAGATGAAATGCCAAGTAGTTTTGATGTGAATCTACCTGATAACTAAGGATGTTGAGCATTTCCTTAAATGTTTTTCAGCCATCTCACATTCCTCTTTTAAAAATTCTCTGTTTATATCTGTATCCCATTTTTAAATTGGGTTGTTTGTCTTCCTGATGCTTGATGTCCAGTTTATTTTGTAGTTCATTTTATATACTACATATTAGCCCTCTATCAGATGTTTAATTGATAAAAATCTTTTTCATTCTGTAGGCTGTTGAACTGTACAAATAATGTTTTCCTTTGCAATTCAGAAGCTTTTCAGTTTCATAAAGGTCTAATTTATTGTGTTCTATTCTTAGTGGCTTTGTTACTGGTCTTCTATTCAAAAGACTTTTCTCAGTGAGTTCAAGACTATTTCACACTTCCTCTTCTGTCAAATCTGTGTGTCTTGTTTTACCCTGACGTATACTTTACATTTGGAGATGAGTTTTGTACAGGTGATAGAAATGTTTCTATTTGAATTTTTCAGGCAGCCATCCAGTTTGGTCAGCACTAATTCAAAATGTCATTTCAACTATAACTAGCTTTCTAAGTCATTCTTCTAAAAGTCATTTGGGAAGATTCACTCTCTTAGAATATTTGAGAACTCTAATACCATAACAAACTACAAGAAAGGTAAGCAGAGTAATCATTTTCACGTGTCAGTGATACATAAATTATCGTATTTTAGAACTCCTAGGTGTTGGTGATTCTTCCATATAAAACACTTATAAAAAGTTTAATTGGTGTTCATGCCTGTGGCCTGTGCATCTTGTGAACTCTCTTTTCTTTGGTTTCATCAACCATCTAACAGACTGCAGAATAAAGTTGATGATGTATTTATTTTCATCATCCTGCTAATCAGGCATAACAGTTAAACAACACTGGGACTATCCTAGGGTTGGAATCAGTTGCCAGTTATATTAAAAAGTTCCTTTGCAGTTTTGTTTTAAAAAATATTTTGAGATTATAGTGTAATTGAATTATTTCTCCCTTCCTTATCTTCCCTTTCAACCATCTTGTATCTCCCCACCTTGCGAATATAATTTGTTTTATATATATATATATATATATATATATATATATGTGTGTGTGTGTGTGTGTGTGTGTATGTATAACATATATATAATTTATTTATTATGTATGTGTTTAATATATTTGTAATTGTTACAAATATATATATATATTGTTACATATATGTAACTAAATTCATAAATACATCCTGCCCAGTCTGTATAATGTTTTTGCTAGATTTGGTTTGCAGGGTTGATAGTTGATATTGAGCAAATAGTTGGTATGTTCTTTTTTTCTGGAGAAGATTACTTCTCCTACTCTCAGTGTTCTGTGATTGCCTATGTTCTTAGTATAGTGGTGAGGTCTCCTGAGCTCCCACCAACACTGTGTTAGCTTGAGAGTGGAAAACAATCACCTAAACATCAGCTGCTCTCTCACCTCCCTTCTTTTTAGCTGCATACATGGGCTTTAGTTATGTTGCTTTTGTTTTAGTCCTCAGTTTTATTCACTGCGTTTCTTCCTCCCAAACTTTGGACTTGCTGATATCTTGTACAAGCAGCTTTCCTTTCCAGCTGTATTGGGACGCATCATCACAATAAGGTGCACATATACAACCCACTAGAACAGGTATTTTGGAGTTTTATATGTCTCATGATCTTCAGTATCATCTGCAAGTAGGGCAGAACTCATTCCATGCTACCTGTAAAAAAGTATCTATAAAATAACTAATCCTTTCACGTGTTGTCAGACCCTGCCTAGTTCCAAACCAAAGCCACTTCAATGAGTAGCTTGGTTTCCGTAGGAGGGTAAACAAATAATCAATACTTCAAGATTTTTTTGTCCCTTTCAAATATGTTTGAGGGTTAGACTATATGGCAGAATAACTTACAACATTCTACTTCATTTTTCCTCACTGGGGGAAAAAAAAGCAATGCGTGCAACGGCATCTGATGAGCCAATTTCGTTGGCCAAAACTGTAAAGTGTTCCTTTCTGTGTACCTCTGATTCCTCAATGTATATCATTAGGGAAGTCTGTCCTCCAGAGAGTAGCTGTGCCTTAGAACAGATTTCTCAGTTGATATAAAATAGCAGTAATTATAAGTGTTAGATATGTGTGCACCACAGCCTGTATGGATGAAGAAAATTGTCTCCTCTTGGATTCCTGGGACATGCACAGGAGGAAAAGTGTACATTACATTACTGCAGCCCACTCTTCACTACTGTAAAGTCAGGAGGGAGCATGAGAAAGAGCTGAAAAGATCATGGGAACAGATATTAGGCTTGAATCATGGGCCCCTGAATGCAGCGATAGATTTGATCAATGACATGCAAACTTCTCTTTACAGTTTGTCCTTGGTCAGTTGCTATAACTGTTCCATTGTGTTTCATTTTAACTAGGAGTCTCTTAGCCTAATGGATCTGACATCCAAATGCAAGCTGATAAAATGTGTACAAAGACTTTTTAAAATTCTTCTCAAGAAAGATTCTGCCATCCTATAATCATCTTATTCATGCTGAAGGCGCACTACTGTCTTTGGGGAATATTCAAATTTGTGAAACATGCAAAATAGGAATTAAGTGACACTTCTGAAAAGCTGCTACTCAGAGAACAATGACTTGTTACAGCATTTATCGTGAGAGCAAACAATAAAAGATTTTAAAAATTAACCAAACAGGCTGTTATCCCAGCAAATAGTATTCCCAATCTCATCATTCTACCAATAGGAATTCAGAAAGTGTCAGTTCACTGGAATAAATTACTTTTCTCAATTTACAAGAGGTTTTAATTTCTTGATTTCAATATTCCAAAAATCCATTTCTAAGTCTCATATAGGTCTCCATGAAAAGTCCCATAGCAGTCCCTTAAAATAACAAAGGCCTGAGAAATTACTAAAATCAACATGCCATCTACAACCCCACCCCCATTCACTTCTTGCTGGTTATCATAACTTGACCTTCAGTTTCTGTTAACAAGCTTTTGCTTTTATCCCATATTTGATATTCTGAAGTCCTAGATTTTAAGTAAGCACAATACCAGTCTTCAGGAAAACATGGCAACAAATTCACAATGACCAAACTAAGCAAATTGGACTCTTATAACATCCCCTTTTTTGGCTCACAGAGTTTGAAAGAGTTTGAAATGTGAGGTTGCTTTAAGTCAGCCACATGCTAAAGAGTAGTGATTGGGTCTGGCACAGCTGGAAATGACTCTGAGTGGTAAGGTCTTGCATACATGCAGCATCACATTACAGAACATGAAACCTTTAGTATATATTTGTATTTCCATATTGCAGCATTCCTAACAGATAATCAAGGCCTGTGATATCATTCCTGCCAAAAAGATGGAATTCTTATATGCATTGCAAAAGAAAACTGTTGAGTCTGTGTTAGGACTTTCTGGTCTTAAATATGTTACACATATTTCTGCTTATAATAAGCTAAATGCCAATAAGCAATTTATTTCTTACATTTCAAAAGCTCACAAAACCCAATAATTCTAGGAGTCCAAGTATGCTGATAATTTTGTTTTTACTATTTTGCAAGTTACTTGGCTAAAATTCACTTGTTGCTGAAATTGTAAAAGCCTGAAATGATTTGAAAATATTAAGACCAATTTAAAGTTATATGATTTTTTTTAGCAATGCTTGTCTATATTTATCATATTGAAACTACAAAACAATGTACCAGATCAGATGTGGTTTTAAAACCTCTTACTGTGATCCTGTTGGGACTGGCAGATAATTGAAAACACTTAACAGACTATTTCAGGGAATGTTGCCAAGAACTGAATAAGAGAATTGCATTTCGTTTTTACATGCCAGACAAAAGTCACCTTAAATGATGCTAACAGTGGTTAGAGGAAGGAAGGGAATTGGGCTTGGGAAAGGCATAATTTACATAAAGTGCTTTTTATCTAACATTTTCTTTCCTTTGTTGAATTTGACAATTTACTAGAGCCTTTTCAGGAGAATCTGACAACCCTTTTAATTAAGCAGCAAGCAGTGAAAAAAAGTGACAGGCAATGTGTTTCTGGAGTATTAATGCAATTCTTGAGCAAATTTACCCCCTCAAGGGGAGCTCTAATTCTGAAGACACAATTCAGTGTTCAGTTCTGTGTTATATAGATCTCAATATGGATTAAAACTGATGGGCTTATTCATTTACATTTCTCTCACCTCTAACATAAACTAGCAGATTTTTGTTTGCATGTGCTGCAATAGGGCCTGGATGTTTTATAAAAGACAAAGGCTGTCAGTATTTCTACCATAATCACTTGGAAGTTACAGACAGTGATTTTGAGGGTCAGCAAATACTTCAGGTCAGTTAGCAACTGATGGGAACAGAGGATGCATTGCTAAGGTGCTACATAGCTTCATACTAATTCCATAAATTGAACCAGGTCCTATGCAGAAAAACAACCTCATAGATGTCCTGTGCATTATTGGTTCTGCAGTTGCCCTGATCAATAACCAGATTAGTAGATTTTTCAGTGGACTATAGCTATTGTTTTCTATTGTATTCTACTAGTTCAACATACCATTTGGATCACTCTGCTCTTCAGTTTAGGAACTATACTCTGTACAGAGATCACTTTCTATTGGTATGATCAGAAAGTAAGATCTTAGTAGGGAGAAAACTCCAGTGAACAGGGAGGCAGTAAAATATTCAGTACTAAAGCATGGAGGTAAAGGTAGTTTCCTTACATTTTTCTTATATGAAGTTCTTGTTAAAACTGACCACAAATATACTTTCTATCTCAAATATAGCCTCATTAAACGATGTATCAAGATGTTGAAGAATATCTCAATATGGCTGTAGTGGTTTGAATGAAAAATGTCCCTGATAGTTTTGGGCATTTTAGCATTTGAACTCCATTTGGTAGCATGGTTTGGGGAATATGCTGATTTGAATAAGAATGGCCTCCACAGGCTCATATATTTGGATGTTTAATCACCAGGGAGTGGATCTCTTTGAAAGGTTTGAAAGGATTAGGAGGTGTGGTCTTGTTGGAAGAAGTATGTCACGGGGGGGGGGGGGCAAGTTATGAAGTTTTAAAAGCCTATGTAAAACCCAGATTCTCTGTTTTTCTCTGCCTATGTATCGTGATGTAGCTCTTGGATTCTGTTCTGGTGCCTGCTTGCATGTCTCCATGCTTCAGGTCATGATAATAATGGACTAAAACTCCAAAACTACAAGGAAACTCTCAATGAAAGGCTTTCTTTTAGTGAACAATATCTTGCTCATGATGTCCCTTCACAATAATAGAATAGAGCCTAAGACAGGGATGTTTAAGTGGTGCAGTCTTTCTGGCAGAAATCTGCCATTACGAATAGACATTGGGAATAAAGCCTCCACCTATTCCAGTTCTTTTTCTCTTTCTGTCCTGCTCGGCATTCAAGAGGTAAACTCTCAACTTCCTGTCTCTGCTGTCATACCTACCACTTGTAGCCATTCCTCCCACTATCATGTACCATTATCCCTCTGGAAACATAAGCCAAATAAATTCTTTCCTTCATAAGTTGCTTTTGATCATGGTGTTTTATTATTGCAGCAGTAAAGAACCTATTATAATGGCTAAGCTGGACTAGTCTCTGTCTTTTTTAATGTAGTATTCATAGCTTATTTTCATTGAATTTTCTTCATGATTTCCAGAAGTAGAATATTTGCATTGAATAAGGTGATAAAAATGATCAACGTGGAGAATTTCAGTCAGTGGTAATATGTCTAGATATTTGAAATACACTCATTTAAGTAAACATATTTTTTTTAGGTGAGTTTTCCATTGAATACCATATGTCATGCATAGAACATTTTTCTGAGTGAAGAAACTAGTCAGACTGTTGGAATTTGTGACCATTATCAATTCTTGATGATGCCAGGACACCCTAGTGTCATGGACTTTTCTTCAAGGCCTTCATGTTGTGCACTCAAGAGCTGCCATGTAGCTTCATCTGTTAGGAAAATATAATGCTTTCTCTTTCTTCAGTTTAATTTTTCATGTCATATTTTCATTGGAAAGTCACCAACTATGATTACAAATGTTTTCCAAAATATTTATTGTTAAATGTATAAATTACTCCTGATGTAGGAAATCTTTAGGGTGTATAGAACATATTTTAAATGAAAGGAGAAGAAGCTCTTATATAGTCTCACTTAATCACTGCAAAGACTATAAGTACTGAGGTTAAAATGCTAGGAACCCTTAGTGGTAGTTTTCTGATGTTCATTATCAAACCATGTCAGGGTGAAAAAGAAAAAACTAGATAGAGCTCATGCCTGTGATGTTCCGGGGCAATTGGAACATTCTCTATATTTCCAGATATTTATACATGTAAATGTCACCAAATGAACTTGGATGTCAATAAAATTTGGGAGCAGGTGGTTGACTTTGCCCTCCCTTTGCTTTAATATTACAAGTTAATGAAAGTTTAGGATTCCTTGGTGCTGGCAAGAAGTAGAGAATTTAGTAGTATGGCTGAGTAGCCTCTAACTTGAGGTGGAACTTACATTTTGAAAGAATCGCTTTTGCTTTAGAGGATGGAGAGAAAAGAATCAAGAAAAGAAGAGTGGTAATGTTGGGATCTCACTATCATTTTCCAGCTTAAAGGCTAGTAACAGTTAATATGGCAACCACTAGAAGACATACTTGGAGATAGTGAAAGATCCCCGGAGTGGGGAGACCCTCACTCAAGTCTCAGGATAACGCGACCCCCCCCAAGAACTGACGAGAGGGTGTTCTTGCTGTAATCACATGAGGTTTACTACCAGTGTACTGGGGCCGAGACTCATATCCCACACAGGGGTAGAGGAGTTTGACCCCGAGTAGCAGAGAGAAGGGGTATTTAAAGGAATAACCCACAACCTAAGGGAGGAGGGAGTGCGTCATAGGAAAAATACCGAAAATATCAAGAAAAATCACAAGGGGAAACTCCCAGTTACTCATGATTGTTAACAAGGTTCTATGTTAACTTTTGTGGTCAGCTAGTTCTTGGATCAAAGTCATCCTAACCTTGTGGCCATAAATTCTTTATGGTCGGCCAGTTCCTGGAATAGAAGAATAGAATTGCTAAACTGGCTGAACTACATTTTTGGCTCTACTCTACTTGCTAGGGGTCTTTTACTTCTCCTGCTGGGGGCCGGAGTCTTTCAATAGTAATCAGTAGAACTTGGTGACTGAGCCAAAGAAGAATGAGCAAATGTAAAGCATAACATTGCTTGTTCTGAGTCAAAGCAACTTTCAATAGATAGTTCACTGGCAAACCTTCTAAAACATGATTATCCATCTTGCCAGAATAACTAGTACTCAAAACCAATTTGAGCTGGGGAGCTGGCCCATGGCAAATCTCTTGTTGTGCAATCACAAGGACTTACGTTTAGATCATTACAGCCCATGCAAAAGTCAAGTGTGAATGTTAGCCTGTCTATACTTCTACCAAATGAAGGCAAAACCAGAGAATACCTGAAGTAAACTAGGGAGCCAGATTAGCTTAAACTGTGAGCTCCAGGTTCAGTGATGGGTTGTAATCTAGAAGTATATGCCAAATTAATTATTCTTATCCTAAGTTGCTTTTCAGGCAGAGTGTTTTTATCAAAGTAACAGAAATCAAATTAGAGTACATATAATATACACATGCATGCAAAATATTCAAACTTCATGTAAATGTATATGAAAATGCCATACTTAAAAATTTACATCATATATAACAATTAATATCATGTTAATTACAGAATTATGTGGCTTATACAGCAGGCCAATAGGTATCACACAAATACTGATATTGACTATTAATAAGGAAAACATATAATGTATATTTATATTTGTATCTCATAACTATGCAAGTATCTGATTCAACTTTATCATTATTTATCATATAAAACTGCAAAGATGTTTTGCTTAAGTCAATAAGTATTTTAGATACTGAAAAATTGCTCTCACTGTGGATCAGCTGTTTGTGAGACTTTGTATATTGAAAGATGTTTTGGAGTTGGTTCTCCTGATTGTGGTCATATTACAAATAAATGGTGTTTTGTTTCAGTTGACTCTATACTCAGTGGGGAGAAATCATTTGTTGGACTCTTGTTTGTTTAGGTAATGTCATCTAATTTAGTAAAGAAAAGGTATACAGAATAACGGATGGACAAACACCCTGTGTTTGAAGACAAATGTCACAATTCCCTAATTAAAACCAAGAAGAAAATAATAGGACTCAAGCTGATCTGCTAGTGGAGTTTTGCTCACCTCTGTTCACTCAGCTCCTGGGTTGAATGCAGTTGAGGACAGATTTTTCAACTCAGAACTTCCCAATTCTTAAAGTCAGAGCACAGTTTTAGTAACATAATGCTTTGGTTGCTTTTTTAAATCAAAGAGGGAAGAAATGCTGGTAGCTACTAGTTCTATGAAGTGAACAACAGGGAACAATCAAATACATTATCTGTACCTTGCAATGTTCTTGCCTATAAATTATTTCTATACAAATCTGTAGATATGAAAGTCACACTTTTGATTAAATAGCTTACATAAGTTATTAGAACTAAATAGCACGATACTGCAATTCAAATCTGTGAGGACCAACAACCACTCTTTGCTCACTGCATCATAAAGCAAGGAGGTAACTACCATATGGTATAGGGAGATAAAGAGGAGAGACAAATTTGAACCATTGTAATTATATTTTCTTTCAATGTTATACTTCTAGTATTTAATTCTTAATAGCTATAAAGTCAGTGATGTAGAAAATATAACTTTTTTGAGTATCATTTGTCTGAATCACAGAGCAATTCTTGCCTGCCTTTGTAGCTTTGTGCCTCCTAAATGCTTTAGGTTACCAATGAGAAATGCATCAGATTGTCGGCAGAGAAATTCCTGATTTGCATCTAGATCCCTTCCTTCCTTTATCAAGTCTCTAATCCAGCCTGGGAGATGGGTGTTACTCAAATACAGGGTGGGTCTTTTCTGCTTAGTGAAAATTCTCTGGATACACATCACAAATGATTCCTGGGTGATTGGGAGTTACAGTCAAACCTACAATTAACATCAGCAATCATATTATGACAAGCTGATGCAGAGGGAATAGTTTAATTTACTACTCAGTAGATCAATATATCTCTGAGCCAAAAATCTACTGGGAAGGAGGATGTGTATTATAGATTAATTGGACATTTGATGGATCTAAATTTAGTCTTTCTGTAGAGTAGAATCTTGGCATATCAGAGAAGTTATACACAATATTTTAGTAGTATTTAGAGTTTACAAACTCAAAAGAGGATTATAACATGCACATGTTTACATGTTGTTATCCTGATAGTACTGGGATTGCATAACTTCTGCAGAACAGAACTGAGGGTGGTCTGGCATTTTGAGCTGAAGCATCACAAAGAGAGGGTCCTTTTACCTGGATCTACGACAAGGAAGAATAACTCTTGATTTTGAAATGGAGGCTAGGACTCTATATTGCATAAAGCTATTTCAGTCTTTCTGCAAGCATGCTGTGTCCAGCTGGCTTGTGAAATAATTCAAGAGATTTTTCCAAAAACAAGAAGCAAGAATGATACCAACACTAAGTCTGGTGGTTTGAATAAAAGAATGTTTTCCATAGTCTCAAGCATTTAAATACTGGTTCTCGGTGAAACTTTGGGGAGAGGTTTAGGAGATGTGGTCTTACTGCAGGAAGTATGTCAGTGGGAAGACTTTGAGATAAAGGCCTCATCCTGTTTCCAACAAGCTCTTTCTGCATTGTGCTTGTGGTTAAAGGCTTAAGCTTTCATATACCTCCTCCTGATACCGTGCCTGTCACTTGTTCTGACATGCCTCTCCACCATGATGTACTCCTATCCCTCTGTAACCTTAAGCTAAAATAAACATTTGCTTCTATAAGGTGCTTTGATCCTGGTATATTATCACTGCACCAAGAGAAGAACTAATACACCAGATACTAAGTACAGTTTGTGGGAGCATAGACTACAATGTCTCAGAATACTTAGCAACCTGTTTTCAGTTACTTTTCTTGTTACTGTAGATAAAAACACAATTTAAAGGAAGAAAGGTTTAGGCTGTCACCCCAATAAGATACCGCTCATAGTGACTAGGGGAAAACATGGTAGTCAGTGAAATTCCTGACTCCTTTCCTTCCTTTATCTAGTTTCTAATCCAGCCTGGGAGATGGGTGTTATTCAAAGACAGGATGGGTCTTTTCTGCTTAGTGAAAACTCTCTGGATATACATCACAAATGACTCCTGGGTGATTGGGAGTCACAGTCAAACCGACAATTAACATCAGCAATCATATTATGACAAAGAGAACCAACAACCCTGTAGAAGCAACATGTAATAAGGATTTCACCAAACTGTGTATCACAGCAAGCTTAGTTTCATAAAATGCATACTCAGAATGTTGGAAAAGATGAAGGAGGACAGGGAAGGGAGGTGTCTACACTGCAGTTGCCAAGAACATTTATTTTGTAATAATGTATTGATCCTGATGAGAGTAGACTATTTGGATGGCAGCCAAAAGAATGTTGGCGAAATCCTATAGGTTTTGCTTTATGTGCAGAAAGTGCTCAGTCAATGCCTGTCACTTGTTTTGGTTCATTTACATTTTTGGCACAAGTTAGCTGCAGAGACTAATGGGTTTCACTGGGGTGTTACTATATATGTACATGTGGTAATTTGATCATGATCATCATGTTTGACACAATTTTGAGGGAGACATGAATAAATGTTAGCTCAACCCTGATAGGAAACTGCTAATGATCACAGAACAAAGTCAGTATACTACCAAAGTTCAGTGAACCAGTTTGGTGGGTGAATCACTGAGTAATCTGTGGATTATATAAAGGAGTATGGGTGAGGACGTACAGGAGCAGAAATGGCCTAACACAGTTGCATCATCAAATACATACCAAGAGGGATGATGGGTCACAGAACCTGGAAAACTAAATCACACTGTACAACTTATAGGGGACTCAATATATTCGAGGGTGTTTCTTGCAGGCAGCTCATGTAGTCTGAGCCTCTTCCAGGCAGCTCAGATGGTCTCTGCTTCTTCTAGGAAGATCTATTGTGCTGAGACTGTCTTTCTGCAGACCTTGCTAGACATATATGCTGGAAGAAGGAAGTGTTAGTAAATCTGGTACTTTCAGTGGTTTCAAGAAGCTATTGGGTTGTTTACTTCCTGAGCTTAGCAGATTGCCTGCAGGATGGAATGTTTTCCCTCTTTCAACATGCATTTAGGCAGCTTCCCTCAGAATAGGTTCATCCCAGAGAAAACTGTTATGCCACCTATCTAATCTTCTTACACACAGATTCAATTTTCAGTCTCTGTCTTCTTTAACCAGACTTCCTTGTCTGTCGTAGCTCCCTGAAGACTTCTTCTGTTGATGCTGGCAGAAGCTGCCCTTGCTCTCCCCAGCAGAAAACACATCAGTAATCTGACTAGTTACAAAAGCCATGGGGAATTTTGAAAATTCACTGATGGAGTTAAGGACAAACATCATGTATTGCTTCCTAGGTTCTTAATTAAGATTTTGTAAGATAGCCACATGTGTGCCTGCACAGTCGTGTTCGTGGATACACATATACACACACGCACACCCACATGCATACCACACACACATTACAAACTCCTTTATGAAACCAGAAGACTAATTAGAAGCAACTCCAACTTGCAGTTCCATTATAAGAGCCTCTCCATAGTGAACAATGTCTCCTTCACATCATGATTGACAAAATGGTCAAAATCACTGTCCTTCCTTTCCTTTCCTTCTTTTTTCTGTTTATGGTCCTCACCATAAACCATAAGAAGAATTAAGGGCAAGTGATGAATAGATAAGTGACATAGGGACTCTAGAGTAACTTCTGTACCTACCCATGCCTCATTTTAAGATTAGTGTCAACACAGCACAATTTATTTTGTTGATTTCCTGGAACCCTCTCTTCTTTTTGAAGAAATTCATCATCTTATGGTTAATGGATGGCAATTTGGGGCCAGCTAGTATGGGTTTCACCCTTCTTGTTCAGTAGCTGCACAGTTCATATAGGTTTTGTAATTTTTTCCTCTCTCTTACTCTCTGTGGTCCCCCAATGAAGGAGGGATCAGAGTACCCATGCTGCATAGCATTGTAGGAAAGATGAAATGAGCTTGTGCTCACAACACATTCAGAACAGAGCTTTAGAGACTGAACAAGCAGCATTTGGACACATTTTAATTACATTAAGTTTTCTTATTTCACTAGTTTTCAATTGCTGCACTTTGGAAAATATTTCTATAATGTATATATCATTACCTTGTTTCTCTAATGGAATATATACACGTGCACACAAACACACAAACATATAGGTGTCTTTGTCAATGCAGGTACGTCACTGAGACTCAAAATCTCTTTCTGTCTCTACAGGAATGTTTTAGTAAATGTGATGGATAATTGTGGTTGTCAACTTGACTATGTCTAGAATAAATGAAAAACTCAAGCATTTGGACATTATCGTGAGTTATTTTCTTGATCGTTTTAGGTATGAAGACCCATTATACTTGGCCATACCTCATTGCAATCCACATAACAAAAGGAAATGAAGGAAGAAAGCTGTTTACCTGTTTTCCCTCACTTTGGCTAGAAAGTTCATATATCCTGTTGCTATGGAATTAATATGCTAATATTATAATCTGAATCTTTGGATTTCCAACACAGACTGAGATAAGTAGGTCTCTAGATATCCTCCAGCACCAGATTTTGACAGCTAATAGATTGAGCCTCATGGATTGTACATCTACAGGATTCTTGGCCTTTCTAAAGAGGTTAGCCCTTGCTGAACTATCTGAACTACAGCTCATTATCTACTGTGTATATATGTGTATGTACATATATGTGGATATATAATAGAATAAATATACAATGATTAAAATTGTCACTTATGTAGATATTATTCTATATATTGTCTATCTATACACACACTCATACACACACACATATATATGTATATAGACACACACATACATACACACACACACGTTATATCAATTATGCTCTGTTCGAAAACCCTAAGTATAGCAATAAGCATCACTGTTATGCTTTTATTTAACCCTTATTTTAGTACTCCCATCTCAGGAAACACAGCTGGTTTTCTAGAATTAGAGAATTATTAAAAAGCCCTGGAAAGATCATTAATTTCCCCTACTCACCCCCTTTCAAGCCAGAATACACACATTAATCACCCAAACTGATTTTTCCTCATCATGATGTGGTTAAAATTCATGTCTGCTTTGCCCCAAGGAAGAGATTTTGTCACAGATGAGTGAATTCAGCACTAATAACATTACCCTGTGTTTTCAGGAAACCTTTTGAGGGCAGAATAGCCCAATTTACACTGCCAATTTTACATGTATTTGGTTATTGATCAAGTTTAATTATTTCCTGTGTCATTGTTGAAAAACCCAGACATCAACTTCTCAATTCACAATTCACATTCGAGCTGAGTGGTCATCTGGCAAGCTTCTAAAGCTGTTTGCATAAAGGTGACTGTAGAATGGAAACCTCCACATTTCTGTACCTAAGCCCTGTCATGAGGAAATTATAAGTGACCATTTCTGCTCAGAAGAGAAAGTAATCTGGGGTTGCCATGCGCCAGATATTTCTGCATTTGTTGTAGATTACATTTTATGTATTCATATTCATGTCTATATAAATGTATTAAATGTTACTGCAGGTGTCCACAGAGGCCAGAAGACAGTGTAAGATACCCTGGAGTTGCAATTGCAGAGTGGTGAGTCACTCAACATTGATTCTGGGAACTAAATTAATATCTTCTGGAAGAACAAGAAAAGCTCCCTACAAACGAGCCATCTCTGCAATACCAAGAGGGTTCTTTAAAATTTCACTATTAACTGTTTAGAAGTGAATTGGTGTAATAGAATTTGTACCTCTAAAATACTATTTAAGATACTGGCTTGTGACTAGCTATTCTTTCTAAAATATTCTATTTTTATTATTATAAAGAAAGGAATCAATGGTGTAGGACTATGTGTTTATTCTATATATTTCCCATATATGTTATATCTTTATATATATATATATATATATGTATATATATATATGTGTGTGTGTGTGTATGTATGTTCAATCTTTGTGTGTGTGTTTGTGTGTGTGTATATATATATATATATATATATATATATATATATATATATATATAGTATGTATATATGGCAACCTCTCTCTGCTTACACCTGGCATCTGTTGTTCTTAGGAGTACAGTTTAATATAGCCACACAATCTAATGATGCCCCTAGGACCTTTTCTTGGCTTTTCCTCTAGTCATAAAAGAATGTGGCAGAGTGTTCTCAGCCAGTAAGGAATGTACCAGAACCAATGATGAAATCCTGCTACTACACATAAACCAATGTTTTTGCTGAGGACTAAGATTATATTCTTTGTAAATTTATTTATTTGAGTGCATTGGCTTAGCCTCGTAATGCTTGTATAGATACATCCAACGAACAGCTCTTGGAATAACTTTTTTCCATGTTGTTCTTGGACAAGAATCTATGGTAGTGATAAGCAGTAAAGTCTTCGAAAACGCTTCCAGAAACTTTAAGAAGATAATGCCCATTGCAAATGTGAGCAGCACCATCCTACATGCTGGGATTCCAGACTGAGGAAAAGGAGAGAACAATGTGAGCACCAGCATTCACATATCTCTACATCCTGACTACACGTGCACTGTGACCACGTCACCTCATCCTCCTGCTAGCTGCATCCTCTTGAACTAAAACCCAAAATAAAGTTTTTCTCTCCTAGGTTGCCTCTTGCTTGTCCATTTGTTCACACCAAGTAAAGTAACTAATACAGGGTTCAATGTAATCAGAAATTGCTTTGTATAGAACAGGCTTAGTGTTTGCACATGGCAAGAGTAAAAAGTTTTAGCAAGTGAAAACCTACAGTGTCTGCCACAAGGAATCCAATATGTATGAGCAACACAGGCACAATATAGATTGTGTGAAGCAAAATCTGAGATTCAAAATCCAGGAAGATTGACAATGTTTTAATGTCTTACAGGACAGAATTCCGACGGAAACAAATGATGCTGATGAAGTCTCTGGAGATTGTACACAAAACTATGACCACTCTGGTAGTATCTAACAGACTTTGAAAGCCTTCCTTGTGTAGGGAAAACAGTGCATTAGGCAAAGCTGCCTTCTAATGAGTATCCAAAAATAAGCTGCCTAATGGACTATCATGTCCAAGCACTGCTCCCAGTAGTGATGTCCTTAATGTGTTCCTGTCAAATGATGGTATAAAAATAATAAGTATCTCTCTCTCTCTGTGTGTGTGTACTTTTTTCTTATCCTTATATATGTTTTTATTTTTATGACTTTGTTGCTGAAAACAGTACCTAGTAAAGAAAAAGAATGCAGAGCTCTAAAGAGATGTAATGAGTCCATATGTCCAATGTTTATAAGATCTGTTTCAAATCATTAGAGCAGTGTGAAAGAAAACACTCTCTAGACCTGTGGCCTTCCTTTGTTGGGATGCAGGAGGTTTCAAGTTGCTCTTTGATCTATGGTAGGCACTGGTCTTGATGGCAGTAATTCTTGTCTAAAAATATGTGTGTTAAGGGTTGTTCTAATTTTAGTAGGAGCAATGAAGAAGTTTCACTTGGCTACTTATTATTTCTTCATGGTACAAAACTTTTTGCTTCTCTATTAACCTTAGGAATAGGTTATTAGAACTAGGGCATTCAGATGATTAGTTAGCATCTTTAGAGATGCTACTAACCTTTAACCTACCATTAGAACAGTTCTCATAGTGCTGTTTTGTTGTTTTTACTAATTGAAAATGGCTATAAAACAGAAAGTGTCCTCGCTTTTGTAAAAAGACACTTTATGAACCAGGCCCTGGAATGACTTTAATACTTTAAAACACAGTTAAATAGACATGAACTTCTTGCCTAGGGAAAAGGTAAGAAGAGATCCATAAGCTCCATGTGGAATGTACTCACATTCGGGATTTGAAGGCAGGAGGATCAAGAATTAAGACCCTCTCTCAAATATCAGAACCCCTAAAAAAAGGAAGGAAAAACAAAGAGTATCCTCACTCAGAATGTCAAAGGCTAGCAAATAACTTTCAGCAAAGAGAAGACAGAAAATGTATGAATCCTGTAGGCATTAGAGATTCTCATCTTAACAGTGAGAACAAGAAATCTGCCATCTTCTCTATCAACAGTATCAGGTTTGGAATTCAATAAACATGGACTTAGAAAAATAGGTACAGGGCAGGACTTAGCCCATAGCTGGAGTTTGCCATAATAGTCAGGATTCTCTAGAGAAACAGGTACTATGTGGAAATGGGTTCACAAACTTATGGAAGCCAAGAAGTACAGGGTACATACTGAAGCTGAAGATTCCAGGAAGCCAGAGCTTAATTGAGTCCATGTGCACAAACCTGAAAACTGTGGGGAGCTCTGGTATAAGTATGAAGGGGAGATACTGCAGCTCCATTCCCAAAACACAGCAGGATATGGAATGTCCCATCTCAGAGAAAGAACCTGCCTTTTCTTGTCAGTTTAATTTAGTTTGACCTTTTAGTAGTATCAGGCACATATGGATGATAATGATCAATTTTATTAAGTCATTTGGTTCAAATGCAGTTATCTTCAGGGACACATTCAGAAATAATATTTTACTAACAACCCAGGAAACCATTAGTCCACAGCTTTTTAAATTGTGGGGAGCAATGCAGAAAACACCACATAACTGATTGCGAGGTAATGGTAGAAATGTGGTTAACAGTAGAAGGTTTATGAATTACAATGACCAAAAATTCAGAAGCAAATTTGCCACACACCCAAGGTACTTCCAGCAGCGCTCATCTGTGTTGTGTCCTGCAAATTCACTCCATCCTTGGTTCTGAACACAACACAGCTGTACTATGAGCCTTGTGTACTGTTATACCATACAACAGTGAGCACTGTTTGAGGTGCTTTGGCTCAGATAGAAGACCACTGTATGTGAAGCAAGGACAATGTTTTATTGAATATACAAACTTTACCCTCTTAGAGTAACATAATAACTAGTTATAAAAAACAAACTTTTCATTGCTCCTGCAGTATCAAATATTAATCCAAGATTTAAATCTTTAGAAGGATCTTAGATGAAATGCCCTGCATTGGGGAGAGGGAACTTGTAGAGTTCACCTCCAGCAGAAAGACAGGGCATCAACAAAGGGATGGGATGGCCATCCCACAGTCAAAACTCTGACCTATAATTGTTCCTGTCTGAAAAAACTGCAGGGATGGAAATGGAGAGGAGCCTAAGGAAAAGAAGGTCCAGGGAAAGGCCCAAAGTGAGATCCAGCTCAAGGGGAGACCCTAAGGCCTGACACTGTTCCTGAGGCTATGGAGTGCTCACAAAAAGGGACCTATTATGACTGCCCTCAGAAAGACCCAACAAGCATCTGAAAGAGTCAGATGCAGATATTCTCACCCAATCAATGGACAGAATCTGCTGATCCCTATGGTTGAATTAGGGAAAAGCTGGAAGAAGCTGATGTGGAGGATGACCCTGCAGGAGGACCAGCAGTCTCAATTAACATGGACCCTGAGATCTCTCAGACACTGGAACACCAACCAGACAGCATACACTAGCTGATATGAGACCCCAACATATATACAGCAGAGGACTTCCAGGTCTAGGTTCAGTCAGAGAAGATGCATCTAACCCTCAAGAGACTGGATGCCCCAGGGAGTTTAGAGGTCTGATGGAATGGGGGGTGGGGACATCCTTGTTGAGACAGAGGGATGGGGACATGGTTTGGGATGTGGAACATTCAGAGGGTAGACCGAGATGGGAATAAAATCTGAAGTTTAAAATAAATAAATAAATAAATAAATAAATAAATGCATCTATATCAAGAACTACTGTAAAACAAATTTTTTATCAGTAAATGTTTGATTTTTATAACTATTTTATTTACATATATATTTAGAGTTATGCAAAAATTTCTTGTGTGGGAAATCCTAACCAGTGAACATCTTTTAAGAAACTCTATGGATGTTCAAATTGAGCATACAAATTAAATTGTTTATCACTTTTGCTATATCTTATGATACCATGGAACAAGAGTTGTTAGCCTCCCTAATGATGTGACCCTTTAGTACAGTTCCTCATATTGTGGTGAACCCAACTATAAAAATATTTTCTTTGCTACTTCATAACTATAGTTTTGCTACTGTCATGAAGTTTAATGCAAATATTTGTGTTTTCTGATGGTCTTAGGTGACCCCTGTGAAAGGATTGTTTGACCCCTGCAAGGACTACAGCCCACAAGTTGAGAAGTACTGACACTAGAGGTTCCAACTACAGGAAAAAAATTCTACTTTGTCAGCCTAGAGAACAAAGGGAGAAAACTAGATTATGAAAATTTGGAAATTTAAAAGAAGGGTCCCTAATTAGGGACCCAGATCACTGAAGAGACAGTAGCAAGTATTTTGGAATGGGCGAAAAGAAGTTGGCCCTTTCAGTATTGGGGGCAAACACATCCCAGATTCTAGTAGAAAGAATTACCGCCTCGTGTATCATGATTCAGGTGGAGATAATGGCTTCTCCCTTGGAATTAATGACAAAGCAATGGTCACCATTATTGCCCACTGTTGAGCAGGCTAGCAATTGAGGCTAAAGTAAGCTCCAGAGTCCCAAATTTTACAGGGGGAGGTGCAAAGTGGAATCTGAGAAGTACCTAGTAACTGGTCTGTACGTCAGCCCAAGTTTACATTCATACCATTGTTTCTTGTTGAATTATTACCAGAAACTTCTCAGATTGCAAAACAAGTACTGCTGAGGGGTAAATGACAGGTTGCAATCATGCTAATGTATGCCTCCCAAATCTATTAGCTGTTAATAGTGCTAGGAGCAATTGCTGATTTAGTATCAATATCATAAAGGGACAACTCTCTCTCTCTCTCTCTCTCTCTCTCTCTCTCTCTCTCTCTCTCTCTCTGTATATATATATATATATAGTCTGGTTTTTGGAAAGAAATATACTTTAGTCTGAAACACAGCTCTACTTCTCATTGATTTTAAATATGTCCTTTATTATTATGTGCTGGTGATAGCACAAGTTTGCCAACACATTTTGGTCTTGCAGAGGACACACTGGCTCAGTTCTGATGCCCTCTTCTGGCCTCTGTGGGAATCTATATGCACATAGTACACATAAATTTAAGCGAACACACATAGATACATATACATTTCAAAAAAATCTTTGAATCCTTTTTTTTAAAAAAATAAAATATTATTAACTCCACATGAATACTCTTTTCCTCCAGCTCCTTTTCTTTACAAATTTTTCAAGCTGATGAAATAGAGAGGCTCTGATGTGTTTACAGTGCCTCACTTTGATAGAATGATTGATGATTGAATGATCTATTGGTTGACATGTAGTGAAGGATGCTGGAAGAATCAGGCAGGGCTATTCTGAGAAATACTCTTTGAAGATATTTTAAAAGTGAGGCAATTTGTCACTCAATAAAAATAAGTCTACATGATACATGAAGTTTGGCACTCCAAACTGGTCAAATGGCTGTACATGTTGACAGCTTAAGTGTCTGTGTGCATCTAGACAGTGCATAACATGGCTTTTATTATTATAGTGTGTATTTAGCACTCTGGCATAATGACTCAGCCCCTTTCAGGTCTACTACTGCAATCTGCTTCAGTTTCAGAATTCTCTCCCTGAAGTTGTTTCAACATTTTATATACAAGTTGTGCTTTTGACTTTTCTTGATTCTTTTTTTGGGTACTGCAACATTGGGCTTCTAGCACAACTATTTCTGTGGCATGGAAAAGCCAAAGTTTATCTAAAACAAATCTCCAAGCCATTTGCAATATTACATGGTTAGTGATAGCTTGCAGGTACCTATTTATACTGTGCCCTAAATATTTCATGCATTTTCTTTTACTGATAAGGGTTAATCTACACATCTCCCAGGGGCTTTATATAAGTAAAGTGTGCAATATAATTTCTTGTATTGAAAATCTTCATCTATTGTTTTGGCACATAAATTTGGTATATACTAAAGAAATGTTATTTGTTAAAAAATAATCAAGAAGCTTAGAGAATAACAACTCAGTACAACGCTATATAAGATACTTTATCACTGAAGGCATCCTGGGGAGTGGCAGACATAGTTTTTCTATGTTTCTTTTGACTTTTTAAAACAAAATGTTCTCTACTCATTTACCCTAAGGAGACCAAGAATATTAATGGCTTAATATTCACAAGCGTCTCTAGATGCCAAGGACAAAGTATCTCATTTGTAAAATATAATCCTGAAAAACACAACTGCATGTGAAATAAGGTATGCCTAAACTACATTGAACTTGTGTTATAAGGAATGTGCATGAATTGCTAACTTGCTTCTATGGTGTTAGTATTCTTTCCCCATTATTACTACTACTACTACTACTACTACTACTACTACTACTACTACTACTATTATGTGGCTATGGATAGAAAGATGATGGTTTTGATCACAATGTCTTCTGTAATAGAGAAAAATCTGAGAAATCCTTTTATAGGAAAGTGGCTTAAAGCATACCACAACATTCACATAATTTAATAACACTGCTTAATGACCATAAATATTCAAAACTATGAAGATCGTGCAGGTGAAAATTTCCTAGTAAGTTGAAGTCCACAGAGTTAAGAGGCTTCCTAGATATAACACTGACACGCAGGGCAGTATTTTAACACACTACTGTTGTTTTTGAAAACATTGGGTGATGAATTTATTAAGGATTGACTAAGCTGTTAATAATGAAGATGGCTTGAATGTGGGAAGCAGGACATTTCTTTCCATTGAGGACAAATAAAGTGTGAGGTCACAAAAGCAAAGCCAGTAAGAACCAAAGAGGCATTGACTTAGCCAGGCCTAATTTACCTGTTAACTTACCTGTGCAGACAGTTTTTCACGAAGCTGTTACTATTTTCCCTCAAACACACATTAGAGTCTGATATTTATTGTTATGGTCTATTTATTGTTTGTTTTGTTCTCTTTTGATTTTTGGTTTTTGTTTTTGTTTTGTTTTATTTTTGCTTGTTTTGGATTTGGCTTTAGTGGTGGGTGTTTGCATGTTTTTCTTTTCCTATCTTTTCTTTTACCTTGGGGACAAGAAGACATTTGATGCTTGTGAAATGTTTTTTCTCAGTGGGGCACACTTTCTCTGTGTGGGACGATGTGTAAGCAACGATCCTTCTCAATAGGAGGATCTGGAGTCTACACAGATCAGTGATGGTTTTCTATGTATCAACACCTGAAAGCCTTCCTTGGCAGTTTTACTCCTTCCACTTTGATGCACAGCACTCCAATGCAGTTCTGATGGCAGCATGCTGACCTACTAGGTGGACAGACACCTGATTGTCTCTATAAAATATGACACTAACTTTCAGGGTTATTCTACAGAGAGTATGGGAATATGAGGAAAAAAACTCATCCTTGAATAATCGTCTGTTCTCAAGCGTGTTTCCTTCCTTAGGTAAGACCCATTTAAATATACTTGACCTCAAGGCCCAATAACAAGTAATGATTCTCCTCTTTTGAGTTATATTGTTGGAAAGAAGTGGTTTTGGAATCACAAATTAGGCTTTCTCCTCCTCTCTCAGTCACAATAGCAACATGGGGTGTTGTAGCGTTCTGTTTAGTTTTATTCTCTCTATAGCCCAGACTGGCCTCAAACTTGTGACCGTCCAAGCAGTGTCACACCACAAGTGTGAACCACCATGGCTGGTTTTCTTTCAGCATTCCCGAGACACAACCTTTATTTTAATTTGTCATGGTCATACTACAGTTAAAACACAATACTGGAGAGGTGTGGGATTAAGAGGTACTGTGAGACATTTTGACATGCTAGCAGCTTGATTTTATCTAGACTTGTGTATATTATTAAATTCCTTAGATGCTAGAGATGGTTTCTTTAAGCATATGTAGAGAAGTTAAGGAGGCTTCTTCCAAGATTTTAACTTCAAAAAAATAAATCTCAAATGTTAATAATTAAATTTCATGTAATGAAAGCTGCTTATCAAGGATAACCATGTGCCCCTAATGGACAGAGTAGAGCTGGAGGTACCTGTAATAGAGATATCCTCTCTCTCTCTCTCTTTCTCTCTCTCTCTCTCTCTCTCTCTCTCTCTCTCTCTCTCTCTACATGATCTCAACATGAATTTGCAGGTATGGTCACGTACGTACATGGTCATTGGACTGTGCAATGATAGGTATTTTGTATAAATTTGCAAGGCTCTTTTGCAAAGCTTTTCATTCTTCTCAGCTCAATAGGGGTAATAAATGCACACCTGTCTTTGAAGTAGAGTGGAGAGTGATTCCATGAACTCAAAAGGCCATTATGTAGGAATGAGAAGTAAAAGGTGAAAAACTAGACTAACAACCATTTGGAGATGAAAATGTGTTTTACTGGGGAATTCCATTAACTGATCAAAGAGGCATGTGTGTGAGTACACATATTTATGCAGGTTTTTAAACTAGAAGTTTAAATTTGTCTTTCTGTGTATTTTATCAAATGAGTTTGCCCATTATCTCATTGACACCATCTCTCAAGTCACATCAAAGCAGGTTTGTCTGATGCCTTTCTATAACTCATTTCCTGGAGTTCCTATTTTATTAGCGTTTCAGCTGTTCACTGAGGGATTCTCTCTCTCTCTCTCTCTCTCTCTCTCTCTCTCTCTCTCTCTCTCTCTCTCTCTCTCTCAAGAGCAGCACTTTATTCAAAGAAAGAACAGACCATTCTGTTTAGATACCATCTATCATTTTCACTAGTGACATTGAATTCAGACAGAGAATTGTTCCTTCTTCAAGGCCAGAGAAGCTAGTCTGTAGCCTCACCTTGCAGACAAGAGAAGGTCCAGAACTGTTCAATGTTTTACTGAGCCAAAAACTGCATCAAGCAGATTTGATGCTCAAAACTACCAGTGAACGTTGAAGTATTGAGAAACATTGCTATTATGTTAATAGTAATAAAGTGCTGCTTCCTAAGATGGAACACAGACTGTGATAGCTCTGAGGGTAGAGATAGTATAAGGTAAGTCTCTCCTCTCCTGGTAGATACTGGGTACAGAAAAGCATTTGAGCTCAGATATCCCCATTTAGACATAAGTACCAGGACCCAAGGAATTTTTAATTTCACTCCTACATGTCTATGATGGTTCTTTTTCAAGATGGGAATAGAGCCAGGACAAAGGACACAAAGAAAGAGGTCAATGGGTAGAAGCTACCTCTAATATCCCCAATTTTCACATGCTTTACTCTTTTATGATAGCTTTTTCCGATTAATCCTAACTCTTATGCTGGGTTCAGAAAGATGCAGAGGTCAGCATAACATTAGCACCAGGGCGACACTAAATTCTGGAAGCATTCCATTCATTTTCCTCTGAATTTCTGTCATCAACTTTCTGGACAAACTTTCCTGAGTAGGGAAAATTGCATGTCACTTTGGACTTCCCTGCCCCCAGTTTCCTGCTAAGCCTGGGCTAAGCAAAGTGTTCAGGTCTGACCTCATGCCCTTTCCTAGGCAGTACATATTTCTCTAGGACAAAGATTCCAGAAGAAGATATTATTTACTTGTGGAACCTAGATTGTTTGGTGCTTAGCACCACTTATCAGGAAAAAAAAACATGCCTTATTAAGACTATGACTGTCACATCCTTCCTTCTGTGCAGGTGTTGGTATCAGAAAAGTTAACCAAAGCCTGCCTGTGTCTATAATCACAGCTTGTATGACCAATCTCCTAGGGGATGTTAAGGGTGCCTTACATGTTACTTCCTTGCACATATTACTTCCTCAGTGCACAGGTGTGCGTTTGCTTGGTCTAGTACCACTTATCTTTGAACCAGGTTAGACTGATTCAGGATGAAATTCTCCTTTCTTGTTTACTTTGATCATCTAGAAAAAGTAAATTTGGATTACAATGACAAGATAAGGAAATTCTATAAAACTTAAAAATAAACTATTGAGCATGTCAGTAAGATTATACCTCCAATACTTTGTTTCTAAAAAAGAAAAAAAATAAACAATGTTGAAAGTCAGGTCTCTTTCCTCCCAGGCCTCCCATCCATGTGGTTTCTTTTAGGGCCGTGTTTTAAAAGTGTCATGAAGCAAGTCTTATTTCAGGACTGTACTGCAGGGAGGCTCTCTTACCTGGCGGCCAGATCTTTCCCGTGAGAATTTCAATAGGTGAAATGGAAATGATCAGTTGAGCAACTAGGAGCATTATAATAGAAACATCATTTACAATGACAGCCTCACATCTGTTTCACTTTCTAATTACAAGTACAACACTCCCCCAGACACCCAGCTCCAGCAGCAGGGGTATAAATCACAAGCATAGAAAAGCTACACACAACAACACGGTTCCGATTTTCATAGTTGCATGTGCTTTGTATTCAGAGCCCCACACATGCTTCAGTTCTGTGCCTGTCTTGTGTCAGATGTGATTTGGCAGAATGGAAGGAGAGGAAATAGAGTTTCTACACTAACCATGCATTTCTCCCATGAACATTCCCATACATTTTATATAAAAACAGAGAGATTCTGAGAGGGAAAAAAATCCAACTGGAGAAAACAACTCTGCAAAGTTTTTTCAGACATTTGTCAATAAATATTTATTAAATCCTATGATGTGACAGGTTTGGTGCTAGCCTGAGGCGACACAGGAGTAAACAAAACAGATACTCTTAGAACTGACAGCCTAATTCTAGAAAGAGACATTAAAGGTGATTGCATGCAGAAATGCATAATTATGGCTGTGATGTTTCCATGAGAGCCAAACTTCTGTGCTCTACAGCAATACAACATTCACAGAGAAGAAAAGTAATTCCAAGAAGATAGAAAATCCCAAAGGAAACAGTGAAGGACTGCTGGGGACATTTGTCAGCTGCTGCCATCAGAAACTCAAGCAGGGTCAGTTTCCTAGGACATTTCAACTTCTGCAGAATCTTTAATCTGAAACAGAAGACAATATGAAGAAGAATATTGGGGGCATATATTACAGATGTGAATTTGAAAACTTTCAAACAAAGAATGAGAACACTCCATTATTCATAAGTTAGCTTTTACAACAAGAAGAAATATGATTCATGTTGATAAGTGTAGAATGGTCTGAAAAACAGAAAATAGACTCAGGACTACCTTGATTCTAATACAAGGGAAGAATTCTTGTGGCCACCAGAACTAGGACATTTCTTATATGCTGTAGGGTTGAAGTCATTCCTTGAAAAGAAGAAAACATGTTATTGAAACAACGTGAGAGAAATTGTATTGTGATATATATTTATATATTTCATGTATGCATGCACTATAAATGTATATATGTATACATGTGTGTATTCTAATTTTTATGTGAATTTAAACCGGTATGCACACTACAAATATTGCATAACCTATCAATATACTGTTCAGCTTAAGCCTATTGTGTATTGCATAGGCATATGAAAGACTGTGCATACTATTTAGGTTTCTATTGCTGCAATAAACACCATGACCAAAAGCAAGTGGAATGGGTGAATTTGGCTTGCAGTTATACTCCATTATGGAGAGAAGCCAATGCAGGAACTCAAGGTAGGAACCTAAAGGCAAAAACTGAAGCAGAGGCTAGGGAGGGAAACATTGTTTACTGGGTTGCTCCAGATGATTTGCTCAACTTGCTTTCTTATACAATCTAGGGTCAGCGATGGCAGATTCACAGTGTCTAGCTTTGGAAATGAGGCAAACCTAGGCTTGATATTAATTCTATCAAACGCCAATTATGGCTAATGCTTATACACTTCTTTTTCTTGATTATAAATTGAAGATTAAATTATATTTCTCCATTTATGTGTACCAGGATATTTTTCTACCTCAACTAATGTGATCAATGTAATAACCCACATGGCATGCTCAGAGGCCCATCCTTTAATCAAAACAAGAATTACCACTGACCATCTCAGTAAGCAACTGAAATGACCAAAAATCCACCAGTATCCAAAATAGATCCTTAGCGCTGCAATGTGAAGTTTCAATTTCTTACTTCTTCACTGACTATTAGGACCATCTGTTCCTCTTCTGCTACTTAATTCTGCTTCCAATAAAGACAATGGGAGCCTCCCTCCTCTACCTACTTTTCTCAGGACTTAAATATAAGTTCTACATCATTTAGCTTCTTTGAGTTTGTTTTATTGACTCATGTTATATCTGGCTTGTTTCCCTATCCTCCATTTTCCTTCCTTGTGCGTGAAGAACCAATGTGAATGTCATTCTCTGTGCTTTAGACCTACCTAGTTTGGCATGTTTTGACATTTAATAGTGTGGGAAGTTGAAACTAGAAAAAAATCTAAATTACATTATTGGGTAATGTGTTGTCTTTTACTGAAGAGTAGAGTGCTTGCAGACTCCGCCATAGGACCCAATTCACTTGACAGAGGATTTACTTACCATGTCTTACAAATATCTAGGGATTTTATTTATTTATTTATTTATTTATTTATTTATTTATTTATTTATGGTGTTTTTTTTGTCTTTACATTTCTTTAGAAGCATAAAAGAGGAATAAAGTAATAATTGTCTATGTTTTGAAAATGTAAACGAAAACCATTGTGAGCCACACTATATGTCTGTATCTGTTCTCCACTCTCCCAGCAACCTATTATGCAACCTGAAGTTCCTAGAAATTTAGCACTGGAAAAGGCCTGAACAATAACCAAAATCAGCGTTTGTCTAGTTGTGCAGGTGAAAAGATCGTGTGTCACTGGAAAATGGATTATTACATTACCTCTTGGAACCTCCCATTGCTCATTGGTTTATAAAAGCCCGAAAAGTGTGGCAATGATAAAGAGTTTCAAGTCACTTGCATAGATGTTTGGCACTTTTATTTCATTGAAGAACTCTTTTAGAGTCTCACATCTCCATTGGCTATGTGATCCAGTAGAATATGTTTTAAAATTCTAACAGTAAACATCATTTTCAAGGAAACTGAGCCCCAGAGTGGCTATTAGTCCACTTCTCATTCCCTTCATTTTTATTCCTTAGAAATTTTAGGGTTTTCCTCATGCCTGCAGTGAATAAAACCATGGTTGTGACATATTGACCTATATATGAATGCTATCTTTGCCCCACAATCCTACTCAGTTGACTGGACATGCTTTCATACACATTCAACAAGCACAAGTGTAGACTCGCATTCATTTCTGTGAGATCTTCTGCCCATCTTCTTTGTAAACTTGCTCTAGCAAATGTGGCAAGGAAAAATATATATTCCTCAGGTCATGTTCATGTTCATTGTTCAGTATCTCTGTGTCTGTGTCTGTGTCTGTGTCTGTGTCTGTGTCTGTGTCTCTCTCTGTCTCTCTGTCACTGTCTCTGTGTATGTCTCCTGTGTGTCTATATATACATTTATATATATATATATATATATATATATATATATATATATATATATACATGTTTTTGTTGCAAATATTCACATACATGTGTGTACCTGCATATTAAAGTCAGAGGAAGGCCTTGGGTATTGTTCCTCAAAGCCATCTACTTCTTCCTGGGACACAATCTCTCACTGGCCTTGAACTGATCAAGTGGACTAGTCTCAATGTCTGGAGGGCCTTCGAATTCAGTTGTTTTCATCTCCCTAAAACTAGGATCACAAGGATGTGCCATAATGTTTTTTAGCATGTTTTAATGTGTCATTGGAAGATTGAACTCAAACCTTCAGAAGGACCTTGCAGGTACTTTAGTGACTGAGCTATCTCCACAGCCCCATCTTTGTCTCGTCTTTGGATGTGTATTTATACAGCAAGCTGCCCAGGTTCTGCCATACTAATGTGGGAGGAAATGACAAAGTGTGAGGTCACCATAGTTATAAAATACCTCAAGAGTTGATCAATATTCATTTGTGAATGCACTAGAAGACATATATCTCCTTTTCAGATGACCATTTCAATTTCCAGCAAAAGCTGCATGGAAGAGAACTGTAAGAGTTCTTTCACATTGGCCTTGTGAATGGAGGTGAGGGAGAGCATTGATTTGAAGAAGTAGGTCACTTTTTTATTGTTCTGTGTGACCCACAGAAAGTGTCTTCATTTCCTCCATAAAGAAAAACTCATTTGACAAATCACTGTGAGACTCTCATATAACGGAGGAGAGCTATGCATTGTCAAAATCATGAATGGGAAAGTGCTGGCAAATTGATTTTCTAGGTTGCTCTGACCAATATGCTTTTCATTAGTTTCTCTGGCATAAATACTACATATATAAAAATGAGAGGTGTTTGTGTATGTGGGCTTGCACATACTATTTTGTTTCAATGTGATTTATCATAACACCCCAAAAGCTGTGAGGGGGAAAGGAAAAATAATGATCATCCTTCTGGGGGTCCCCGGCCTGAATTACTCCATTTCCCCCAAGTCAGCAATTCCTTTGCACACATCTGAAGCACTAAAGTTGGTTCCTGAAAATATTGCCTGCTGGTTAAATCACCCACATTGGATAGGCCCTTAAAGGGGCAGACAAGCTTTGAAATTTATTACTACATGCCTATACATCTTTCCAAGGCCTGCAAGTCTCTAGGATCTTCCTCAAACAAGATTTCCATTGTTTGTCCCTGCAGAGGGCAACCAAGATCCATGCAGCTTGCCAGACACAGGCTCGCACCTTCAAGAAACAGCAGGGATTTCCTAGTGTGAGTCTTTGCAAAACCTTGACAGTTGATCCAAGCCATGGGAATGGCTTGAAACTGAATCATCACTTACTTTTACTTAAGAGTATACGCTACTGCTTGGCAGAGACGAGTTTGGTGGATGGACATTACTTTTGTGACCTGGTTGTTCTTCCTTTTAGTTAGTTCCACATACATAACCACAGAAATTCTCACACAGATCTAAAGGCATTCAGTTTCTCTGCCCTCCAGACATTACTCGCTCATGGTAAGCAAGTAGACTTTTGTGGACACCTCAAAATTCGTCCCTACCCTTCACACATCCTATAGACTATGTTTGCAACAGGCTTGTTTCTATCTTTAACTTGCTTCTGTGAGCTCTATTCTGAAGAAGCCATAAAGATGCTAACTGGAAAGCAAAGCGTCCAAAAATCTATTTCACTCATATTCAAAATTTCCAGCTGAGACTTCTCATTGTTTGTTGGTTGAAACTACTTACAGCACAGCCTGTGATATTTAAAGGTTACAGAACCACATGAGCTTCTTCCTTCCAGTCAACCCACCGCCCTCCCCACCTCCAACCTGTAACACGTGAGAACTGGCTGGCTGCAGGATGACCCTTCCCAGTGCTCCTTTTTGGACTTTTGTAAAGAGATAATATTGACTACTTTCAAAGCTGAGGAAAAGTAAAGTAACTCACCAACTGGGAAAACATGAAGTTTCAAATGTAGTTCATTAGAGACTTCACTCTCCCCTTACGTGAGCTCTGAATCCTGCCTTTATGTTTCTCTTGGTGTGCATTTCAAAACAAACATACTGGTGCACAGCTTGCAAACCACTTTTTATACACATTAACTTTGTCTTTGGTATCTTTGAAGTTTAGACCCAGAAGGAAGCACAGGAAGAAACTGCAGCCTGAAAAGTCAGGTCATTTCCTATCAGGATTCCAAAGTGCCATCTCCATGGGAACCGCCAGATCCTGGAAGTTTCTAGGCTCCCTGACCCTACAACAGGTTGATCAAGAGAAAATGATAGTGCTGGTCTGTCATGTGAGAACTGTTGCCTTAGATTTTTTTGAAACTTTTAAAAAATATTTGATATAAGGTAGCTTCATTTACTACTTAGTAAATTCATCAACTATAGTATATACTTTTCTAAGTATGAAAACTCTAAGAAATACAGTTTATGCACAAGAACTCTTGCTAAATATATAGTCCAATTCAGTACACTGTCCAAATATTTTTTTAACCACATAATATTTTATTTTGCTGTGTTTGGTTCTTATCTCTTAGAAGCCTGTTGTTTTCTAATGAAAGACAGAAAGGGAGTGGATCTGGATAGGAACGAGGTGTGTAGGACCTGGAAAGGGTAGAGGAATGCTGTATATATTGTATGAGAAAAGGATATATTTTTAAGAAAAGTCAGGGTAGGGGGAAAAGAAAGAAAAATAAGCATTGTATAGCATACCTTAAAATAAATTCTTACTCTTTTTCTGGTGACTTCCTGCCGTCTAGAATATCTTTCTTCATTCCTTCGTCATTCCATTGGCTTTGACTCCTGCTTAGTTAGATATAGTATTTTCACAATTTTTTTTAAAGCAGCATCTCTGTGAACCTACCTCACACATCTTATGCCATAGCCTCCAATATAATATAGAATTGTAGAGTTGGATTCTGAAATGTGTTCATGTACATGGTGTTCTCAGTTTCTGCCAATAATGGGACAAAATTAGGTAAAATGATAATAATAATATGTAGCCATATGAATGTTTCATTATCCCCTAATCCAAATTGTAGAGTTGACATTTATATAGCATTTGCCTTGTCATTCATCCTATGATTGACTGTTCACTGATCCTGGAGCTAGGGTTCAATAGATACTAAGATACAACGTGTTGATACCTTATACTCTGGGAGCCTAATTGTACAAAAGAGCTGGTAGATGGCTAGTTCTCAAATATTGTTAAATAAATAAATGAGTAAGGGAGGAAAGGTATTAATAAATAGGCTTCAATTACTTTTGTAATATGAACTGAGACATTTTTTAGTGAATCTGGCAAAACGAGAGATCAGTTATCATTTGATAGTGGTTTATTCTTGTCTTCATTGACCAGTTCTCATACTCCACAAACTGCACTTTGGTTCACAAACTTCAGATCATGTTACAGAAATAGGAGGTGTGATGATTCTCCTCCCAAAATGCTTTTTATTTTTATTAGTATTTAATCATTCCTTTCTTATATATGATAGCTGCAGCCTGAAGTTACACATGTAAGCATGCCTCTATGAGAGATGCATCTTGGAATATGTGCATGAAATATGCATTGCACATTCAAATTGTGCCTTAAAGTCAAATAGAAGATACTGGAGAAGCCAAATTTCCTATTCTTCAGGTTTGCGTGAACAAATGCATCAACTCTACAAGGATACAGGACCTTTTCTCTAAATGAAGTCCATACCTTCTGGTATGGCCAGTTTTTCCTTTTATTCCTTCTTTTCAGAAAACACAGCTTCTGAACACTCAACCATAACCTGTTCAGTCAAAACACAGCCATCAGAATATTTACTCAATGTGTATTTAAAAGAATACCCTAGAAATATCTCCCACAGAGTGAGAATAAACCCAAACCCTATTCTGTCACTGAGTGACCCACTTTCTTCCTGACCTTGGAGTTCAGATAGCTTAGCTTTGTTTTGTTCGTCCCTGGTCCCATGTGGCTACTTTCAGGGTATATTTTAACTTTTGAAAATAAATGAAAATGGCCTTTTCAGTCAAAATTTAACTTCCCTTTTTACTTTGTGGCTTGATTTTTTTTGGGACTTGTAGGTATGGAAGAGGAACAGATAATAGACGTGTACAAACCATCTTACCCTGCATTAAACAAAGGTAGTTCCTTCTCGGACACCACATGAGCTTGCTTCTGAGATTATAACAACTGTTGGTTTTCAGTTCTTAAATAGGCTAATCATCCAATAAATGTAAGTGCAAACATGAGACTTTTTTTATAAAATAAAAATCCTAGATAAGGAGATATTCCTGAAGCAAAAAAGAAGAGTGTAAATATTTGATTCCCTGGGAATTGAGACAAGGCTATTCATTAATTTAGAGAGGGAAGCTGAGAGGACTTTGGAAGTAAGTAAAGAAGCAAACAGGTCATTGATTACCTTCACCTAATGCAATCTGAAAAGTCAAGGACCCAGCTTTTCACTTAGTGAGGAGGAAGTAGCTGAGCGCTTGTTCAGTCTCCTAAATTAAATCATACAATGCTTTCAGTAGCAAAGATAAGGCAGATGGTAAAAAATTTAAAATCCAAAAGGTATGCCAAAGACTATCTCATTGCATGTTAGATAGTAAATGGCTTTAATGATGTGATCAAAAAGTCTTCTGAATAATTATTGTTCCCCTACTCTTTATAAGCAAGGGCATGTATAGTAAAAGAGAATGAAGACATAGGAGGGGCAGGGAATATGGCAGGTTGCAAAATCAAAGCAACTGTTCATAGATATGTGAACTCTGAAGACATTGGAAAACACCCACTACAAATGGTTGTTAAAAGAAGTAATAATGAGAACATATGTAAATCATCCCAGTATACTGAAGCTAAGCAAAATTGTTTTTTCTTACCATTCCCTGGCAGGAAAATGACATTATAACAATATCTCCTTGGGGAAGTTTTGAAAATGAACACTAAAACCTTATGTTTTATGAACTGTAAATATATGAAATTATGCTATATATTATTCAGAAAATGTAAATTAAGGGGAATACCTTTTTTTTCATATACTGAAATATTTTCATGGACATAAACAGGTGAGCAGCCCCATGACCTAAGTTCTGAAGTCTAAGAAAATTTAAACTATTTGAATTTCATACTTGCTCTCAGAAGGTTCATTTATCCAACAGGTTCCAACAGATCCATGCCTAGGATAGTGTTTGTGTCAGCTTCATTTCTAGTAATCTCACATTGGGAAAAAAAACACAAAATATTCAGCAGTATTAAATAGAACTATAACAGAACCGGTGCAGCAATAAAAAATGGAGCACTGATACATATGGCAGCATGAATGAGCGTCATAAAAATAATGAGTGAATGGAATCATACCTTCAAGGGTGCCACATCCCATATTTATTACTTCTAGGAAATTTGGAAACAGGTAAAACACAAAAATGGTTTTGTTTGGGGTACATACTGCCTGCAAGTCAGGCAGTGAATCCTTTAGAGTGCTAAGAATCTTCTATACCTTAAGCTGTGTGTGATATAAAATGGCTTACAATATGTAAATATTTTGCAATATGTAAATTTACAATATGTAAATATTTTCTTTTATGATAGGTGTACCTTGAAATTTATAAGTGGGCTAACAAATTAAAAATATTTGCATTTAACATGTTTGTGGATATTCATTAAAGCAATATTCAAAATATTTATAGATAATGTCTTGTGTCTTTGTTTTATTTTCTACAGACTTATTTTCCTCCAAAAGTTCATTAGATATGGCAATTTTCATGAGAAATCTTTTACATTTTGAGGATCTCAAACCCACAAATCTAAAATGCTCTAATAATTGAACATTCTGAGAGCAAGTATAAAATTCAAATAGTTTGAATTTAGAGCAATTTAGAATTCAGAACTTAGGTCATGGTGCTGCTCAGCTGTTTATGTCTATGAAAATATTTCAGAATATGAACAAAAAGGTACTCCATGCTCTCCTCTCAAGCATTTACAGTAAGAGCAATTCAACCTCCACCCTGGTCAGGTTTATCCATACGGACCATTCTGCTCACTGTACTAAGACCTTAACAAGTCCCTTGTTAAGGGATCAAGCTGGATTAAAAGATAGTCTGCCAGTGTCATAGTTAATTTTAATTGTCAATTTGACACAATCTAAAATGGTCTGGGAAAATAGTCTTAATGAGGAATTGTCTAGATCAAGTTGCATCATAGATGTGTCTGTGGGAAATTACCTTGATTGTATTAACTAATATGGAAAGAATAGTTCACGGTCTGGGGTGGGTAGGGCATTTTTCAGCTTTGGGACCTAGACTGTATGAGAGTAGAGAAAGCAAGCATCAATGTATTTGCTTCTCTCTGCTTTTGACTGTTTGTGCAGTGAACGGTTAGCTGTTTTAAGTTCTTTCCACCTTGACCTTCCTGCTATGATGGACTGTAAATAATCCTTTCTGTTCAGTCAGTACTTTTTAATGTGGTACTTTTCCTAAAGTGACAGAAATGAAGCAAAGACGTCCTGTGAGTTGCATAAGGCCTTACTAGGGTCACCAGTCATAATCAGAGCACACCACAACAACAAATATTCATTTGGACTAGAATCACTGTGAAGATATTTTTATTATTATTTAAAAGATATGACATTATTTTTTTCTCCTGTTCTGGCTTTTCACTTCAGATGATATTTAATAGCTGTAGATTTCTTTGCATTCCATATATTTTTACATATGGCAAGTTTTCTGTGAAGAATATATTATGAGACACAAGGAAACTAGAAAAGGGGTAGTTGGTGTGGGAGGAGGAAGAAATAGCTTAAGCAGGGATGGATAATAGCACACAAGTGATGTGAGGGGGAAAGAGAAATAATGAGAGGGAAGTTTAAGTCAAAGAGGTATGGGAGGAGGGCAGAGAAGGGAATGGGGGGAAGGGTGACTAACACTACTGAGAAAACCATATGTAAACCTAATATTTTATAAGTGTCATATATATATATATATATGTATTCATATAAACTATTTCATTAGCATTACTCTACATAGATTATGCTTTCCCAGAAACTGTGGTTTATCCCCCCCCCACTAAAAAATAATATAGGAGATGGACTAAGGAGATGAGTGTAGGTCTGAGAAGAGTTAGGGGAAGGTATGGGAATGAAGATGATTTAAAATGCATTGTATGAACTTCTTAAAAATTAATAAAAATATTTTTAAAAAGAATATATTGTGACCCTTGGTGCTTGTCTTTTCTCTTCACTGAACTACTGCACTAAGACTGGCCATGACTTACAGACCATGTGCAATCATTTCATATGTTTCCCCTAAGAAAAAGGACTCAATGCTAAAGATTTTTAAGACAATCTTACTTTGGACAAAAACAATATTGCGAGAGAAATGTAAAAGCAAATAAACAAAGAAAAGAAGATAAGATAAACTACCTGCTTTCCTGATTTTTATGCTTTAGACTTAAGCACTAACTTGACAAAGGTCATCAGAAAATACCAATGCCGTTATGCTTCATAATGAGAACTAGACATCCCAGAGGAAGGAACAATTGCAATTGACATAAAATGAAAGAACTGGCACACACAGCAGACACAAAGCCAATCAGCACTGTCTGGAACTGTAGGGTGGCTTGCTATACACGTAAGGCACAAGGTTGGGCCCTCACTGTTGATCACACTCATTAGACCCAGAAGCTTCATAAGGGTACAGAAGTTTTCCTGGCCAGATTCCTCAGTCCATTGCAGTGTGTCAAGTTAAAGCAAGGCCACATGTCAGGGTGCCATTTGCTCTAAAAATATGAGCTATAAACAGTTTTAGATGGAGATCATTAGAAGATTTCTGAATGTTTGAAGAAATGAAAGTAAACAGTTGTTGAGATTTCCACATGGGCTTATTGCTCTTCTCAGTTTATTTTTGTTTCCTTTAAGAGTTTGGGTCTGCCAAATACATTAGCCTACTTAGATCTTCAGATTGACCTCTGGTCCATGAACTCACTTCACTTGCAACCAGGCTTGTCTCATTTGGGAGAAGTCCAGCATTGCTTTGAGCTTGAAATTCAAATACTCTTGCCTTCTCTGCAAGTATGGCTCCTTTCATGTACAAATTGCATAAACCAGAGAAACCTCCATCTCCTATCAAGAGTAGAACTCTAGTTTAAGAGTAATGGATTGGGTCAATATTATTTGCACCCTGTATGAAGACGTGATTGTTCCCATCTGGCTGCAACCTGAATAGGGCTTGAGATGATTAACAAGGCAGTTAATAAAAGCGTGGTAAGAACAGGGAGAAATGAGGTCTTGACCTATCTCAAACTTTTCAGGCAGGAAGGAAAGCCACCTTGTTAATAAAGAAAAGTGAGCTCATACACTACAGCTGCAAATTCAGAATAACTCTCCCAGGTTAAGCAGGAAATATTGCTGTTCTACAGTTATTCTAACAATAATATGAATTAAAAGAAGGAAGATATTTCTACACAGACACAAACACACACATATGCACTTACATACTAATTTGGACATTTTACATGCAATTTCTTCATACATACATGCATACATACAGACAGACAGACAGATGGAGAGAAGGCAAGGAAATCATAATATTAAATACTACTTTTATACACTTCATCTTTGGTTTCTCCCTGAGCCACTTTTACAATGAAAACAAAGCACATATGTAATGGCTATAATTCTTATACCCAAGGATTAAAATAAAGCCACAATAAAAGATGTATGACTATTGAGAGGAATATATCCTGAACATTGAGTTTTGATGAAATTAATATTTTGTGGTGAAAACACACCCAGCATTGGCAGCCCTTCAGATGTGTTTTCTTGCATCCTGTGGATGCACTGCACACAACTGCATATGAAATACACAAGACTTGATGTGACACAATAATAGAAATTGAGATTATAATTAGAGTGAGCTTAATAGTAGTGTTACAAGTAAGTCAGACAGAGGCTCAAATAGCTAAAGAAATACATAACATGCAATATAAATTTTAGAGTGCACTAGGTTTTATTTTTCATTTTTTTTGATTTTTTTCAGGAATGGCTTTTTCTCCTCTTATACCTATACTGTGAAAAATAGCAAATGAATTCTGGAGTCAGTGAGGTTAAAATGTACAAAGAGGGTAAACTCGTCTGCTTTTCCTGTCTAATCCACAACAGAACAATGGAATTAATCAGTTAAGGCAGTTATTACAAATGCTTTTTTAACAAAATTATTATTTTCTCATCCCAATGCTGTGCCTATCGGTTCCTTTTCAAACTTCAACATGAATGTAGTCCTTTCCTTCATGTTCAAGACGCACATTGCATTACCTAGGAAACAGGAGAACTAAAGAGGTAAATGAAAGAGTTCTGATGCAGGAGATTGCTTCAGAGACTTGTGTTCTTGGGTAAGGCTGAGAATCTCTGCTAAAACATACAAGACTCTGCTGGGATAGTCCTTACTTGGTTTCATTTTATATTAAACTCAGATGAATAGTAAAGATCTTGCAGGAAAACACACAACCTTTAGATCCAGAGCCTGCTTTGCTGTAGATTGACAGCACTATAGAAAATCTGTTTTCTTTTCTAATGCCCCAAAGAATGACTTCAGTAAAAACAAGGCGCATTCCAGATGACAGCAGGAAGAATCTTTTCTCCTCCAAAGGGTTCTCTTGTTTCCACTTGGTCTATCCTTGGAAGACTCAGCTGGCTTTGATCAGATTATGGTCATCTTTCACTTATGCACTGGTAAAATTCGCAGGACTTTGCCAACTTTGCTTTTAAATTTGGGACTCAGGTTGACAAGCCTAAATATTGCATTGCATTTCAGTGTTCTATTTCACAGTGGTTATGCATTCTGATATCCATACCCTTTGGATAGCCTCCTCTGTAAAAGTAGGTTAGCCTGGAAGTTGTTTTGGTTAATCAAATAGGGTGAAATTATTGCTCTCTCAACCTCAGAACGAAGTTCTAAGAAGTACTGGTGCTTTCTCATTTAACATTCCTGAGAGCACCACTCCATGTAGGATATAGAACAACTCAACTCCACATCCTCGCCAACAACTGCTGTCTCCTGTGTTTTTGATCTTAGCCATCCTGACTGGTGTGAGATGGAATCTCAGGGTTGTTTTGATTTGCATTTCCCTAATGACTAAGGATGATGAACATCTCTTTAGGTGCTTCTCAGCCATTAGATATTCTTCAGGTGAGAACTCTTTGTGTAGCTCTGTACCCCATTTTTTAATAGGGTTACTTGCCTCTCTGGAGTTTAACTTCTTGAGTTCTTTGTATATCTTGGATATTAGCCCTCTGTCGGATGTAAGGTTGGTAAAGATCATTTCCCAGTTAGTTGGTTGCCGCTTTGTCTTTTTGACGGTGTCTTTTGCCTTGCAAAAACTTTGTAATTTAATGAGGTCCCATTTGTCTATTCTTGATCTTAGAGCATAAGCTATTGGAGTTCTGTTCAGGAAATTCTCCCCTGTGTCCATATGTTCAAGGTTCTTCCCTAGTTTCCCTTCTATTAGTTTCAGTGTGTCTGGTTTTATGTGGAGATCTTTGATCCACTTAGAATTGAGCTTAGTGCAAGGAGATAAGGATGGGTCAATTTTCATTCTTCTGCATGTTGACCTCCAGCTGAGCCAGCACCATTTGTTGAAAAGGCTATCTTTTTTCCACTGGATGGTTTTAGCTCCTTTGTCAAAGATCAAGTGACCATAGGAGTGTGGATTCATTTCTGGGTCTTCAATTCTGTTCCATTGATCTACATGTCTGTTACTGTACCAATACCATGCAGTTTTTAACACTATTGCTCTGTAGTACAGCTTGAGGTCCGGGATACTGATTCCCCCAGAGGTTCTTTTACTCTTGAGAATAGTTTTAGCTATTCTAGGTTTTCTGTTATTCCAGATGAATTTTTGAATTGCTCTTTCTAACTCTATGAAGAATTGAGTTGGGATTTTGATGGGGATTGCATTGAATCTGTGTATTACTTTTGGTAATATGCTCATTTTTACTATATTAATCCTGCCAATCCATGAGCATGGCAGATTTTTCCATCTTCTGAGGTCTTCTTCACTCCTCCACTGCTGGTGGAATTGCAGACTGGTACAACCACTCTGGAAAGCAGTCTGACGGTTCCTCAGAAAACTGGGCATGACACTTCCGGAGGATCCGGCTATACCACTCCTGGGCATATACCCAGAGACTTTACCTGCATGCAATAAGGACACATGCTCCACTATATTCATAGCAGCCTTATTTATAATAGCCAGAAGCTGGAAAGAACCCAGATGTCCCTCAACGGAGGAATGGATTCAGAAGATGTGGTATATCTACACAATGGCATACTACTCTGCAATTAAAAACAATGAATTCACGAAATTCCTAGGCAAATGGTCAGAACTTGAAAATATCATCCTTAGTGAGGTAACCCAATCACAAAAGATCACACATGGTATGCAGTCACTGATAAGGGGATATTGACCCAGAATCTCAGAATACCCTAGACACAATCAGCATATCAATAGATTTCTAAAAAGATGGAAGGAGAGACCCCTGGTCCTGGAAAGACTGGATGTAGGGGAACGCCAGGACAGAGTAATGAGAGGGGGTTGAATGGAGAAAAGAGGGAGGGAAGGGGGCTTGTGGGACTTTCGGGGAGGGAGGAAACGGGAAAGGGGAAGTGATTTGGAATGTAAATTAAAAAAATAAAATAAAAAAAAAAAAAGAACAACTCAACTGAGAAATCATGAGCTGTGGCCATGAGAAAGCAATATATAAAAAGCTAAATCCCAGAAACTGATTATTCTAGGAAAACCGACAAGGCCAACTAAGAGACACCATAGGGGTTCTATGCATGACTACTGTCTTAGTTACTTTCTTATTGCATGGAGTCAGTTGCAGGAAAGTAGTTGATCACATTACAACTGTATCCAGGAAGGAGAGAGTGATGACAATACTTTCTATTTTTTTTTTATATAGTCCAAACTCCAAGAGCATGGAATGAAATCACATGCAGTGGACAAGTCTTCCCATCACAATTAATCTAACAAAGTTAGCCCTGCACTTCTATGGCCAGAGATCAAACATTAAGGTGATTCCAGAGTTCATCAAGTTGATAATTGAAGATTAGCCATCAAACTACCACACAGTCTCTGTCAGTCACATTGATATCCAAGGCATGTAAACAAAACAGCTTATAGATAACCTAGCTCCCGAAGATTCTCCTGTAACATCATGAAAAATAACGAAAGCATGATGATTCCAAACATGAGCTAAACAATGCTGATACAAGTGACTGCACAAAAATCGATGAACAAAAGTTTAAGAGGCCTCAACCCTACACAAGAGACTATAGAAATAGGCAACCTGCTATTTTCTAATGAGAGACAGAAAGAAAGTGGATCCAGATGAGAGAGGAGGTGAGGAAGAACTTGGAGGAAACTGTATTTAGATTATAGTGGATGAGAAAAGAATCTATGTTTTAAAAAACAGGAAAAAATATAAATGATACATGAACTTATCCAAACATATTCCAGTCCAGAATAAAGAATCTCTTGAGTCCTGAGATCTTCCTGAGCTCAAACTTAGTGCTCAGATGGCATTTCATTTGTTTGTCTCATTTATTAATTTCTAGAGCTTTGAAACAAATAGGTACTTCTTAAAAATCTGCACTTTTCTTATTTTAACCTAAGGTTGAATGCTTCAAATATAAAGCATTTAATTTAAAAACCATGTACTTCCTTCTATTCTTGTAGCGAATTCAATTTTTAAAAATTCAAGATTGTTGGAATATTATTCTCTATTTTTGCAATTCTTCCAGCATTTACTATAGAACTATTGAGAAAGAAGGAGCATAAAAATTAATGAATGGATGGTTATGTAAGTGAATATATGAATGTATGAATAAATGATGCAGAACTAAAGAGCACAGGGAAGTCTCCATGATGCAGTACACTTTACATGACTTATTCAGGATCATCACTAGAAGATAAAACAGAGCCAGATTATAAAGACAAGGCAGGAAGAATGCTTACTTAGTCTGCAATTTTTTTTAAGGTGAAGAATCCCTCTTGTTCCTTTGAGCACTTATAATTTATTGAAAACTAAATCTTGCCTTGGTGTTGAATTCCGTACCCTAAAATAACATGATAATAATATAGCCATTTGATCTAAAAGGAAAACTGGAAGTTTCAGCTTTAAAGTAAAACAATAGAGCAAAATGAGCCCCCAGTTGTGTGAGGGAGGAATTGGGCAGATTCCAGAGGAGCGTCTGCTCTGCAGGCTTATACAGAGGCATAATCACCTCTTGGCGCCATTTCTAGCATTCTCAGAGACTAGAGAAGTAAGCGTGATTCCCAGAGGTTGAGATGCTTGCTCAGCCTCAGCCTTACCAGGATGATTCTAATTTTTTCCCAGCAGAATGAATTTTAATACTGCTTATGAGGAGAATATCATAAAACTGCTAGAAATATTATAAAAAGACAGAAAAGACTTAATGACTACAGTTGTATCTACTGATTAATGGCACAAATGAGCAATATAAAGTTAGAAGAATTGGGAAAATACAGAAAGAAAACTTCAGAGACATAGCCTAGAAAAACCACATGAATGAAGACATAGTAATAGGAATCTGAAAGGGTAACTTTATCTGCTGCATAAATAAAATGGAACTTGTAGTTTGGCGGATGTACAATAATCTGTATTTGTGATAAAACCTTTTATTTTCCATGCCGAAAAACAGGCTACCGTGAAACCTAGTAGGTTAAAGAAGAACAGCTTATTTGTTCATAAGGATACAATCTGAGTTGAATTTGGCTTTGGTGGGGTGTCAGTTGGGTGTCCCAGCTGGTGCTGGATTGTCTACTGTGGTAATGGATCCTTCACTTGGCTGAAATGTTGATGAAATGCCAGTTGTAAGCAAAAGTTTAATGACTGCCTAATACAGCCCAGGGTAATGCATCACTTAGGCCTTCCCTGTAGGAGGTAGAGGACTATAATCCATCCCTAACCTCAATGATCCTGACTTCTTTCTTCTCAGGTTTGTAAAATATTTTCTCTTTTGAGTATAGTTTTTCAAGGCTTGAAATGCAGGTTCTTGATGCTTGTTGATTTGAAGGTGAAATGTTGTTCCATGCGCTATTGTGTTAGAACATGATTTCCAGATGGTGCCCCTCTATTGGGAGACTGTGGAACCTTTAGAAGAGAGGGGTTTGCTGGAGAGAGTGAGTCCCTGATGATGGGCCCTTGAAGCTAATAATATCATGGTCCTGCTTTCCTTCACCTCTCTGCTTACCATCCAAGCACAATGTGAGAAGGAAGACATCCTATATGCCCCTGACAGCAGAAATCAGGTCTTCCATGCCATGAAGGCTTAATTTCCTCAAACCATAAACTTCTTAAACAAACTCCCACTTCTTTCCTCAAATTGATTCCTGTTGAATAGCTAGCTGATCACAACAATGAGAAAAAAAGCTAATTCACTCCCTAGGTTTCTTCACAATGTCTATGAGCTTCCTAAGATCTTCTAATTCCTCTTTGTCTAAAGAACTGTGAGCTAGTGAGACAACTTATCTGTCCTTTATATCCCCAACATATAGTATCCAAACCAGAGTATGAATTAGTAACATAACTCTGTGGCTTTAAGTAATTTGCCAGGAACCCAAACTATCTGATCTCAATCTCCAAGAACCGTATAATGGAATAAGAGAATTAACACCATAAGTTGTCCTCTGACCTTCACAAGCACCATTGCATGTACACACACACACACACACACACACACACACACACACACACACACCAGTAAATGAGTGTAATTTAGTTTTTAAAAAGGCAAACTACAAGAGGCATAGATCAGTCAGTGGTCAAAAGCAAATCTTAAAAGATTCAGAGTACATGAAATTAGTTTGTAGAAAGGGCTCAGGCATGCTGCCTACAAATAGACCCATACATAGCCTGTGTGCTCCACTCTCTGCACTCTGTGGCCTTATCCATAGCAACTCACCCAAACTCGCCAATGCTTATGTTGATACTTCATGTTGCCTGAAAATGAAGGTTTCTTTCTTCAAGCAGAAAAATCATTCCATCTTTGTTATAAATGAGCATAGATGTTTATACATGTTTCCACTGGGACCACATCTCTACTTCCTCGGGAGATATGCCAACAGTTAATATTCTTTCTATCCGCAGTGCTGCAGATGGAGGTCTCCCTCATTGTCCTGACAGGATCATTCTCTCCAGCCACTAATGACAACTTCTTTCATACTTTCTTGGCATATGGTAAAAGATTCCATGAGGGTTCTACCTGTCACTAATCCCCACACTCAATGATATATACCTATACCTACACCTACACCTACACCTATACCTACCTACATACACATACACACTCAATATATATATATATATATATAGATAGACAGATATAGATATAGATATATATGTTTCTTCTTGCTTTTAAACTCCACCTGAAGATCTTAATTATTTTATTTTATTTCTGGTTCAGCTTTAACAAGTGCACAAATTACTGGCATAAAAATGTATTCCCTAATGGCAAGAGTTCACTCAGAAGATTTCTATGCCCTACCTGAAATCATCTGATCAGAAATGAAACTGTTTTTACTGAAGGGCTAAGAGGAAACTTGCCTGAGATGTTTGTCAGAACCTGAACTCCCTGAAGTAGCTGAGTTCCCGACTTTCCTTCCACTTTCGTTCTCCATAGAAGACTTTGAACTTACACACATTGGTCTCCAGGTGCTTAAAAAAATGTCAGGCCACTTTCTTTTTTCCTAGAATGAGTACTAGATTGCAACCTCTGTGACATCTTGTAAGCTAAATCAATGCAAAAGCCCAGCTGTTATTTATGTAAAGTGCCTTGGCACGAGATGTGTCATTCATAAGAGACCAAATAAGTTTACAGATTATCACAAAATACATTACCTTTGCTACAAAGAAATTCTATATTAATAGATTTTCTGTTTTCTAATTAATTTTAAATGTTATCCTTCAAAGTAAGAGGGCTTCATATGGACTTGTCTTGATACTTTGTTCTTTTTTACCCCTGTTCCCCTCCTCCTCTCTTGATAGTACCCATTCTTTCCCCTAGTCTTCAGTTTGTTTTGTGTCCTGTGCATTTAGCTACCTTCTTGTTTTTCATCTCTGCTAAGATCTCCTCCTCATTTTTTATGACATAGAATAGTGATTCTTAAATCCCCAGACTTCAGCATCAGCACCACCATGAAACTTTCCATGAGTACAAATACTTGAACTCCATCCTAAAGTTACTGAATAGGAAACTTGAGGGATAGTCCCAGGCTATCAAACCTGCCAGGTGTTTTTGTGGCATGCAAAAGTTTCAGAATTCAGTGGAAATAAAGTGTATTAAATTGAACGAGTGTTACATGTGCAGAATGGTAAAGGGAACCATCTAGCTGACTTTTGGTATGATGAGCAATTTACACTCAATTAAGGTCACCTTTGCTAACAATGTTTATTTGACTATTAGTCTATTTGTATAAATCATTACCCAAAACAGAGGTGACTAGTAAATACAGCAGAGTAAGTTAATCAGCAATCCAAATGCCAAAGTGAGAAATCTCTTAAAACTGAATATTATCTCTCCTGCTCTCTCAAATGGTTATGCACACACAAGCACACATACATACACACACACACACACACACACACACACACACACACGCGTGCACACACACACATACATGCATGCACACACATAAAGACAGATAGACAGAGATGGACAGAAAGACTAGAGAGAGACTTTCTTTCCTCAATTGCCCTTTTGTTATATTTATAGTTTCATTAATATTATTTTATCTTTTGATAATTTTATCTTAAATAGTTTCTTCTTGAGGATCTAAGAGCGAGAGTAGACATAGTTTAAAAACAAAAGGAGAAGGAATATGTGATAAATACTGTCACAACATGAATATTGTATACAGCAACAAATATTTTGAAAACTTCCTGGGAATATAAATCTAAGATAAAGATTCTAAGTCAGTAGAGAATTAGCAATGTGTCCAAGAATATTGGGTGGAACAAAGATTCCGTCTTTCTTATTTTTTCCTCGTTCAATTCACCAAGGTTAAGGATATGCTGAAAGCTGAGTTGCTGTGGAGTCTCTCAGAGTAGTGAAGTGTTTGCAAAATTAACCTCTCTAAATATTGCAAGTGGAAATGGCCTATTGAACTCCATTAATTGATTAAATTCTACATGCCATTAGTACAGCCGTTCTTTGATTGCCAATAAAAATGAATCATGGGAAGTGGTTTGCTAGGAATAGGAAGGTAAAAATAGAAAGGATTCCAGTCATATTCAGACTGTAAGAAACATGCATTACAGATTCTCAGGGAGAGTTCTAAAAACCAAATGCTCTTTAAAATCCAAGACATTCAATTAGAATATTAATGAGGATCACTGTGGTAGTAGAAGCCTTGGGCAGGTCACATTTTATTTTACTTTCACTTTTTAAAACGTTTCTCATATTTAGTAAAATCGTAAGGCACACAAAACTTTAACAGGCACCAAAGGGGAGCCACAGAGTCCTCAGTATCAAAACAGTATCCACGGCCATGTTTTAGAAATGTAGAACGAAAATCAAAATGGCAAAAATAACATGAATGTTGAGCAAGTGGATGCAGAGGCCCCGCTCAAACAACAAGGTAAAATGGATGCTTGAGCAGGATTTTAAATTCTCACTCTGAAATTCTGATGAATGTCAACAGGATGAAATCTGAGGAAGTTGAAAGAATATGCTTTATAGTTTATCCAAATAAAACCAAAGCTGTGGCTATCACCTGGTTAAGAGTCATAATCATAGGGACATAGCACAGCTTTGCTTTGTTTGAGAATATGACCCAGCACCTAGGTTTGTGTCACTTTGAGGTTCTACCACCTGCCTTATCCCTATTTTCAATAAGCAATTAAATTTCATCAACGCATTATCATCTTCCACACTTGTTTGCTAAAAAAAAAATGAAATATTAAGCGCAAGGAAATGTAGAGCCTACTGGTAGTAAAGGGTTTGCACAAATAAAAACTTTACATTAGGAAGAGCATATGCGAAAGCAAAAAACAAACATCAAGAAGATGAATGATTAGTAAGATAACAAAGGGATACCCTTGGATGAAAGGCTCAAACTCAAGAACTGTTCAAGTACATGATCTCATTGAAACAAGCTTCTAAATACTAGACTCCTTGCTCTGTTTGTGGATGTGACTGCTCATTACTGAGTTTGTTTTGGGGTGGATAAGATTCAACATCAACTGCTATATAATACATAGCCATAATATCTATGATCCAGACATTTGGGATGACATTGTTCTGTCTTGTCATCTCATCTCATATATCATTAGAGAGCTGGGTCCTCACAGAGTTAAAATTGTGGGCATCAGTTTAAATAAGGAGTAAAACAAGGACTGGATAGCTTGTATCATTTGCATCTGCTTCTCTCATTTGCAAATCAGGGTACAGGCAGCAACAGGAGCTACTAAGTTTAGCAACAAGGCATCCTGTGTTTGCATAAGTGTCCCATTTAAACTAAGAGGCAACTGTGTGCAATCCCTTCAGAGAGAAGCTTGCTTCTTGGAAGACCCTTGGGAACAGGAGCACCTGCACAGTAGAGGCCCATGATGCTTCTCTCTGTGAAGGGTGCCAGCCATGGTGATTCCACATCACATGCTCAGCATCTGACCAAGGATGTCAGAAGTTTCTGAAAGCCAGTTGGCAATAGAAAATAATGACAGCTCTGTGAGGCTTTTTATTTGCTTTTCTCTCTGAATCTGACTACCCTCTTTCATACTTTGACCTATCTTCTACTATATAGTCCAAAGCCTGGGACATTTATCCAATTTATAACTGTTCGATGCAGAAGGAAACATCAAGACAGCTGTATGGATAATAGGAACTGGATGCCACTTAGTGGTGCTCGTTTTTTTGAGTGTTAAGCATTCACGGTAGGGGCTCTTTGTTTGTTTCAAGCCATTGCTTTGTAAGGCTGGAGCCATTTCTGTCATTTCTCCAGTTTTTAGTGCATTCCTGGCAGAGGGAGTAACAGAACTACCAAATGGACAAAGGGCAGCATGCTAATTTATGCAAATTAAAGTTGGTCTGAACATGCATTTGCTTTTATAAGTGTACTTGGGTAACTACTCGAAGGGAACTCCTCAAGTGTTCTCCTTTCCTTTCTTCTTTCTCCTTCTCTCTCCTATATTTTCCTTCTTCTTTAATGTACCATAAGAAAATGGGTAACAGGTAATATAGATCAACATCTGTCCATATTAACAGCATTTTATTTTATATATGAAAGCCCATTAGTCCAAAGACACATTTTGAAAATGCTATTGTCTTTCCTATTAAGAGTTTGCTTTTTGAGGGTATCTCAAAAATAAAAAAAATAAAAAAAAAAAAAGCAAAACAAACACTGACTCTTTGCTGTAGATCAGAACCAACGTTACAGCAGGTGTGTCAGGGTGTCAGGAGTGATCAGTTTCCAGTATATTTTAGAAACCTTCCACTGCAAACCACACTGAGATAAGAGGCCAAACAAAACAGTATCTGTGCAGGCTCTAAAAGCAACAGCTGTAAATCTGGAACAAGCAGAGCCGACCATCACCTGTCTTTACAGATCTTATCAAGTGTAGCATTAAGACTTAGCTTTAGAAAATGCTGTAAGTTATTGCCCATCACTAGAGTTAATTTTGTTCCTTTCTGGTAATTTCTTAATCACTGAAGGTCAACTTATATCTAAGGAGTAGGTCAGGTCACATGTATGTAGTCAATGTACTTTCAGCCTTAGCATTTCTGTTTGAGATGTTTTCAATGGAAGCTAATGGTGTATCCTACCCAAAGCCCAATGACCTAGTGTTAAAGTAGAACACAAAAAATAAAGCTACTGTGTTTACAAATAGAGCCCTAAGCTTCTGTGAGAATGACATTATCCGACATACCTATGCACAATGTAATATTTGGAATCCAGAACTATTGCCTAGATTCTATACTGCCCCATGACCTAATATTATCCTCCCTTGGTCTCCTTTCCAAATTTTAGACTATATCTATATTTACACCAGTTAACCTATATATAAAAATACACTATAGACTAGGATTCACATATGAGTGAAAACATATGAGTTACAAAGCAAGGATATGGAGCTGACTTCTAGTCACAGTTTCTGTCTTCCATGGTGAATATGGGAGTTGTACTTTCTGTGTACTAAAGTAGCAAGAACCATGTTTGCATTCCAACAGAATCGAGCATGCATTGTTCCTTTGAGGCAGCAATTGTAAAAGTCACAGTTGTCTTTTAATTCCATTGCCGTTATTAATAGGATTTAGGTATAACTAGTAACTGAACACATGTCACAATGACCCCCTTAGAAAAAAAATGATGTTTTTAAATTCTTCTGGGCTTTATCTGAAATCCCCTTTTGCTTCTTTTTAAAACTATATCAAAACATTTCATTATTCTGCTAATTGACATGTAAATCATATTGCCATAATACAGTAAAGTATGATGCAAAGTTATAATTAAGTAGTTTTGCTAGGTATAACAAAAATAAAAAAATAAGATCTGAATTATTTCCATTATTTCCATTGTTTTGAGCTGATTCATATACATCATGGTGTAATTCTTCTGGAAACATTCTTTACTCTCACTAATTCCAAAAGGATCTTCAGCTCTCACAGCTTCCTCCTAGTCCTTGGCTAACCCTCACATATCATACTTACATATGGTTCTGAGATTAATAATATAAGGAGTTGGATGAATCAAAAGAAGAAAAATGAGATATTTATACTTAAAAATATACTGGGTCAAAGAAGGCAAAGTGTTGTAGGTGTTTAATTCATTCACTGGGACACAGAGGCAGGTGAGACTTTGGTTGGTTTATGCATGCTAGTTAGAGTATGTGTTTTTAAAACAAGCACAGTGTCAAGATGAAATACAGGAAGTGGCCTCATGGTCCACTTTGATAGTTAGATGTGAAATATTCACATGCAATTTTTAATCGGTATTTCTAAAGGCCACTGCAATTATCATATGTATATGCACAATGTATATATATACATGTAAATGTATTTACATATATAATTTTAGTCTATGTAAAAAATGTGGAAAGGGCTATATTAAACTTCTTCTGTACTGCAGTATATAACAATTCCCACCTCTCAAACCACAAAAGAATCTAATACTTACAAAGAATACATATGTATATGTGTTCATTTGTGTGCATACATACAGAATATTTGTATTAATATTTGTATATTATAATATGCATATTACAATATGTATAACATATGCATATTATCATATGTATAATATATATTAATGAAGTAATATGTCATGAAATCAAATTGCTTTAGTACCTAAATGAGTTAATGTATTTCTGATTTGTATTTGAATATATATGTGAGATCTGATTGTTTTTCTTCAAAATCAAACAAATGAAAAGCTTCCAGAAATGGCAGTAGTGAGAATAACCAGCCATTTCACTCTTATTGCTATAATCAGTCTTAACATTCACTTATTTTTCTTAGATTCTTAGAAGCAGTGCGTAATATACTCCTAAAAGTTTATTGACAAAGCACCACTCCAGTGTGGATTATTTCAATATGTAAGATCAAAATAGAAAGATTTAAAATATTAACAACATTACATTATGCTATTATAAAATTGGCAAATGAGAAGGATGCCTGTTCAGTGTCATTGTTGGGCTTTGATATGCTTTCCATGAGTACACAAATCATGTAGTAAAGAAAACTGTGAGGCTTTGAAACCTAGTGGAACTCTGAGAGCTGCCCATTTTAAGTGTGGCTTAACTTAACATTTAACTGGGCTCCCCCAGTTCTGAATGATCATAGAAGGGGTGCACTTTTACCTATTGAATTTCTCAGTATTCTCAGAACTTCATGGCAATAGAAATGTGAGTTCCTTTCACGGTCAAGGAAGCTCTGCTACAGATGCTCTTGAGCATGCCTGTCTTCACTTTTTGTAGCCATCACTTATTAGACTCTTTGACTTTTTTCCCCTTTCACAGTAATTGCTCATTGCACAATCTTATCATGTCATTCCTCAGTCTTCCAGCCACCTAAGTAATTCATAGAAAGGTGGAACATCTTCCTCTCAGGTATATTTTAAAAGAGCTGAGAGTTCTCTATGGTGAATTAAAGGGAATAATATTTGAAAAATGGACAAACAGAGTAAAAATAAATTGAGATATAGTTTATTAGAATAGAGTTCCAAGGACACTAAGACTTAAAATCATCAAAACATTAAATGTGTATTAAGCTAATAGAATGATCAGAATTACCACATTGTTTGAGTATGTTTAGTGTACCATTATGGCAAAAAGTGGTGAAAAGCAATTAACTTCCACGGTAGGACTGAGGGTGTGACTGTGTGGTAGTGTGTTTTCTGATAAAAAAAAAAATCAACCCTATGCACATTGTTATTGTTTTAGTTGTATTATTGCTAGTTAATCATTCCTAACATAAATGTAACAGTGAATGAATCTAGTGTATATTGCTTTACCTTATGCTATTTCACAATAACCACACAGAAGATATAACATTTATCTCTAGGTAGTGATGGTGTATACCTTTATTCCCAGCACTTGGGAAGCAGAGGCAGGCAGATTTCTGAGTTTGAGGACAGCGGGGCCTACAGAGTAAGTTTCAGGACAGCCAGGGCTATACAGAGGAACCCTGTCTCTAAACACACACAAACACACACACACACACACACACACACACACAAACACACAGAAATAACATTTATCCAAAACTGCACCTCATAGGTGAGAAGTTAGATGATCTACCTTTATCTCCTATGCTAATATGGCTATCTCCCTGTCCCATCCTGTGATACCTACATATTATTATTGATCTAGATCTTCAAACCTCTTCTTCATGACTCCAATTCCTCTATCCTTCTTGTGATTTGCCTCTCCTCTTCTTCCTCTCCATTTCTTATGCTGATGGACATCCCACCCCCTAGTCTTTATTCTGTCCAGTCATTGGATGATCAGCATTTATTGACAAGGCAGAGAATAATTGGTAAGAGCTAGTTACACAAACTTGAGCAGGAGATTCTTGCAATAGATATTACAATGTCATGTCCAGATTAAACCAAGTTACAAGGGCAGAGAAATCGGCATTTGAAAACTTTACACAGCATACAAAACATTATGCCTACTTATTATTATGTGTATGCACACCTATGTGTGAATGCATATTGAGTCCAGAAGAAAGCATGAAACCATTAGGAACTAAAGATACAGCTCTTTGTATTTTGCTATGTTAGTTGTGAAAATTGAACTTGGTCTTTGTAAGAGTAGTCAGTGCTCCTTAACACTGAGCTACATCACCAGGACCTTAAGCTAGCTTTTAATCAGGAATAATAGCAAAATGCAGGAGGCTTTTAACATGGTGTATATGTAGAAAGGCAGATGATAAATGGTCTAACCCTAGAAATTTGAAAGTTCTATATCCATTCATACCTATCCAGTTCATCTTTTCAAGGATGTATTTCTTAAAAGCCAGCTTTCTATCATGTAGTAGATACCAATAAATATTTCTGACTAACTTAATCCTTTTATATTGATGTTTATATTCTCTTCATTGTTTCACATGAGTGAATTTCTTGACATCGAGGCACACCCTACATCATATACCCTATTACAGAAGGCAAACTTGTTGCAGTACTCTCTTATAGACAAACCCTCATGTGGGAAGTAGGAAGGATGGTTACTATACCAACTTGACAGAATCTGTAATTAGCCAGAGGATGTGTCTCTTGGCACGTCTTCAGGAGATATTCTAGATTGAATTGCCATGAAAAGATGAATCTTGACTGTGGATAAGACCATTCCCTTGGCAGAAGATCTTGAATTACATGAACTGCAGAAAGTCAGAGGAGCACCAGGAAGCATGCATGAATTTGTTTGTACTGTGACCAGCTGCTTCCAGGTCTTGCTGCCTTTACTTTTCAACTCTACCTTGATATGTGAGACAAAAGTAATGTTTTTCTCTCTTAAATTTCTTTTGTCTGAGAATTTTTATCACAGCAATAGAAAAAGAAACCAAGATAATTTTAAAGTAGAAAACTCCAAACTCAAACACACATGAAAGAGAAACTTAAGGGGGGGGGTGTGAGATGGCTCAGCAGTTAAGAGCACTGACTGCGCTTCTGAAGGTCCTGAGCACAAATCCCAGAAACTACATGGTGGTTCACAACCATCCATATGTGATCTGACACCCTCTTCTGGTATGTCTAAAGACAGCTACAGTGTACTTACATGTAATAATAAATAAATATTTTAAAAAAGAGAAACTTGAAGCCATGAAAATAGATCTTCAAACTTTTCCAAGTAAGAATTTATAGCATGTTAGACAGTTGTCCTTACTTATCCATTGTTTCCCTACCTATAGTGTCACCTAACAGTGGATCACACATACTAGGAGCAAACGCTTCATTGATATGGAGTTTTTACAGATACTAGCTTTTCTTGGCATGAAGATAACAGTACAATGTAATAACTATTTATATAGCATTTGACTTGTTCTAAATAGTAATCTATAGATAATTTAATATATATATATATACATATAAGAAGATAATTACAGTATAAATATAATATCAATTTGCCTCAGATCCCAGGGATATGGGTACCTATTGGGAGTCTGGGAACCAATCAGCTTATAGGATGGACATCTGTGGTAACTACAGAATTTAAAAAAAGAAATCTATTGACTTGGCCTGATCAATACCAACTGTGAATAAAGCACATTACAGCCCTTGGTAAATTTTCCTAAATCCATACAGGAATTTGGGTAGTCAAGTTCTGCTATCTATTGCCCTCTTAGATTCTAAGCTGCTATGATTACCTGTTACTGACTGCATGGCATTAGTATGATTAGCTGTCTGTCATGCAGTGGGAGAAGACGTGATATTCATGCAGTTTATGGTTGCTAGCTGACTAGTCAGCTAACAGCAAAGATCACATATGGCTCTATCACTCCCTAGATGGGTGCCATGGGAGAGCTTTTCCTTAGACTTAGTTCCAGTAAGTTGCAATGACAATATAAGTAATTCTAATAAGAGTAATTTTTTTCAAAAAGCTACATTATGATGGAGTAGGGTTTTGGTTTCATTCCTTGTCTGGGGTAAGCAGGCATTTATTCCAGTTTCCAAAGCTAGGCCATTAACCCAAGATCTATAAGGTTGACCTACTGTATGATATTGTTTGCATTTAATAAATTCTTTCATTTTTTTCTTTGTTGCATGCTTGAACTCTTCCTTTTTAAAAGTATTTTCTAGTTCTGGCATTAATAGTCTACAAGAGGCCACTTCCCTAAATTTACAGTTTTTAAATAATGTTCCAAAAGGCTAGTTTATGTCATTACTAACTAGCTTTTGGTTGAATATAGAGGCTGAAAATAAACAAGTTTGGTTAATTTTGTGAAAGGTCTAATGCATGCCATTTAGTTAATCACAAGAAAGCATGGATCCACATCAGTTTTAAACAGAAAAATCCTCCAAAAGAAATTTATTTAAAATATTACAAAATCCATTTGTTTTACAAGATTCTAGTCAATGATTGCAAAGTTATTTTTAATTCAAGAGTATAATACTTTTTATTCTGTATTTTCTGTTAGTGGAAACAATGGAAAGGACCTGAGATCTTCAAGTTGAATTTTAGAAGAGAATAGGTGGACTGAATTGGATCACATGTTTCTTTATATTTCCAAAATAAAGCTTGAGAAGACTGAATAAATTCAAATTTGTCACTCAGAACCTAATCCCACTTATTAGGCTGTTGGAAAACACGGAGTATGCCCTTAAGCCACTACTACCCATCCCTGTTACAAAGCTTCATTATGATGCTTAATCAAGACCTCATTTGCCTTAGTTTGGTATTAGACATAACAAATTTCATTGTGTAGCAATACCAATATTTGAAAATTAAAAGTTAAGTTAGAATTTTACTATAATATATATTATAGTAATACACACACAGATAGACACACAGTAGTGTTTGTCTGTGTGTGTGTGCATATGTGTGTATGTGTGTAAGCCACATTTTTCTGTAGCTTCTGAGACACAACTATTAAGCTTATGTGAAACTGAAATTTTCATGTCAATCCAGGCATGGTAATTCAAACCTATACCTCCAACATTGAAATGGAGGAAGGAAGATCAGGAATTTAAAACCAACTTCAACTATATTAAAAGTTGGAAGCTAATCTGAAATACATAAGACTTTAATCTCAACAATAAAGAACTCGGCCTCAAACCCAGCTCCACTTTACTAAATTCTCTCTGATTTTCTTCCACTATAAAACAGAGACACAAGTATCTAGCTCATAGAGTCTCTATGAGAGTGGAAAGTGCACTTGTAAAAAGAATAAGACAACAGGCAGACTCAATATAGACAATAAGGAAGACATTATCCTTGAAATAAATTATAAGGTATTAAATACTTTTACTTAATTAGAATTTTAAACTAATCTGTAAAGGAGAGAGAGGGAGAGGGAGAGAGAGAGAACATATGTTTTCAGGAAGGACCATTGCTTTATATAGAGAGTAGAGCTAAGTATTAAGCCTTGCTCAGAGGACTTTTGTTGGTGTTGCTATGGTCAGAAGCATGTTTGTAGGTAAAATTTCAGAAAATCCAAAACAAGAAATAACCCTTGACCTAATACTGTCCATCTGATATCCTACTGCAAGGACGTTGCTGTCCTGGTTGTGTTATTTGTCCATTCCCTTGACTCTCTGCTGTCACAGTAGCCATCTCACGCAGGTTAAGTATTGTTCTCTATCAAAACTTTTCTCTTAGAAACCATAAAGAATAAACAAAAATGATGGACTTGCTTACACATTTACCACTCCATGGTCCTCGATATTCAGTTTCTATGGACCAACCTAAGGACTAGTGATGGCCAAGATGCAGGCTTAAGGTGACACATATATCAAATGGACATGATAACTTTCTATTAAGGTATGATTTCTCCTAGACTCTGTAGACATTTCCCCAGAAATGATCTGAAAGAGGTATAGATTTCTCCACACCTCCAGTACTTGTAAGTAGAGCATGTCTCATCATTTTGGCAGATTGAGAGCATCTGGACACAGTCCATGGTCCGTATTCCTAAAGCAAATAGTAAGTGTGCCTACAAGTTACAGAGGCATGATGCTCAAAAGACCCACCCACTGCTATGAGTAAGAGCCAGATTAGAGAGCAGAAACTTTTCTTGAAAAGTCCTTCAATAAGCATTCCACCATGCCAACAAATGTTCTGCCAAGGGCCATAGACCTTGGCAAACTTATGGTACTTCTATGTTTGAAAATATTAAGCAAAAATAAAAGCAAATGCCTACTTTCTTTCTTCTTTCTTATTTTTAATTTTCAAAGTTCCATGTGGCTAGCATTTCTCTTAATACTTTTTGGCCCACTAAGAGCCAAATGGAAAAGACATATCCATTTTTACTTCTGGAAATGAAAAACACCATCAGTAAATAATGTGTTCAAACTCTTAGAAAAGAAACTATCCAAGTTATTACTAGAAAGTCAGACAGGTTTCCTAGTATTTATGCCAACAGCTGCTTATTGTGAAGAGTCCAAGAAAAAGAAGTTTTAGGCAAATATTCCCCCTTATAATGGCTATCAAGAGAACACACTCACAGTATGTTTTCCTGGGAAAAGATGCTCTTTTAATGTATTCTTGTAAGGTGCTTGTTAATATTAAAAACTGAAGCCTCCTGTTTTATAGACTTCACTTTACTCTTGGAACAAAAGGTTATGATTTTCTGCTTGCAGTTTATTAAGAATACTTGGGAAAATCAAGGTTCCTGACAAGCCAAGAAGCCAGTGAAAATCACAGACTAGCTCTCAGGAAGTACCTCATCCTTGACTTTCAATACCTTTGGAGTCTTCCTGCAGAGGTGAACCTCTAGGTTTCTAAGAGGCATATTTGCCAGAGCAGTGACATCTCTTCAACACTTAACTTATCCTGCATAAACATTTACTCTCCTTTACTAAAAATCATCCAGCCACCCGATTTACAGGTAATAGCTTTAGGATACATGAAGTGGCATCTGAACATTAACAACAGATCTCCTTTGTCCTTATCCCCAAAATATAATTTTAAGCAGTCAATGCAACTATTATCTGCAATGAACTCATTTCTGGGGAAAAATGTCAATTGAATTCTAGGAGATATATCTTACATTTTAATTGTTGCTGATAAAGCCTCCCTGATTCAAAGTTTATGAGCTTTTACTTTACCCAGATAATTGCCTGAAAATCAGAAATAAAAAAACTGCCAAGATCTGTAGAAGAACTGAGGAGGTATTGTGCTGGAGTCTCTAGAACCCTTGCCTTTGCCCATGATGATAAATACATCATTTTCCTGCATGAAACTTTGGCAACAAATAGCATAGCCTGGTCTTTTCCAGCTCTGTTATTCTGTTTTAAAAAACACTGACATTTTCTTAAACAGACATAATTTACAATTTTAAAGAGCACAACAGTGCCTTGGTGTTTGAAGGCCAGAAAGCAAACAACAGTCCATTCAGTTCGATTATTTTTTCTAAAGGAGAGTCCTGTGCTTAGAGAGTTCAGTATAGCTTAAGGCCAAAGAGAGATACCAGAGGGAGAACAGAGCCCCAGCACAGCAAGTGAAGGTCATGAATAACTGGTCACATTTCATGGAGAGTCAGAGCAAGAGGGGGACTGAGCAGCAAAGAGTCATGACCAGTGCAATGATTTCTGAGGCATCCTTTGGCCCAGACACAAGTGGACCATGGTTTTCTCTACCATCCCACTGAGGGAAGCATCAGCTTTGTGGATGTGTCTGTACTTTAGAGCTCTGTCTAGCAGGCTCTTCTGTAAGTTTCAAACAAAGAGAGCCTTACCAGTGTCTATGTGTCTGGATCAATATCTGTAGCAACGTTCGATTTCCAGTGGGGTCGGCTCAGCTCAAGTAGATAAATGGAAGGCTGTGTAGGATGATCTCTGTCTGTTGTTTGAAGGAGACCTTGGAAGCAAAGGTCACATGTAAAGGATAAAACTCCTAAGCTGTTATTTGCAGACCTCCTCATGAGTTGTAGTGTCCTGGTAAAGTTTCTCTTGGAGTATTTTCTAATAATCTTTGCCTAAATGGCCAGTGTCTTGTTGCTGGGGACAATGGTATCTGAGAGAAAATAAGTGCAAGCACACTGTGCATGTCTAAATTTTCCTAGGAAGACATGGACAAATGTCTGTTTATCGAAGATAAGACACCAAGATAAATCAAAGCAAGAATTCCACCCAAATCTGAGTTAATACAGCAATGAGTTTATTAGACTCAGCTACAAAGCACAGATGAGGAGTTATAAGAGCATGAATGACCCCAAAACATCGTGTCTGGGCAAAGTCTAACCATCTCACAAATAAAGACATCATAGAAGCTGTCCCAGTTTCAGTTAACCTTCCATTTTATACACACATGCACACACACATGCACCTCCAAGATCACTTTTTGCTTTAGGGGACAGAGAGTAATGATTAAAATCATGTTGGCCAGTCCTGTATCATTGTTCTTTCTTTCTCTTTGTCCTACTAGAGATTAACAGCTCCATCATCATCACAATACACCCAGCTGTCACTGCATTTTGTGCTTTTTTAAAAAGATGGGTATTTAGTTATCACTACTCCAAAATGGAGATGAGATAATCATGTAATATCTGGAATTTAAAAAAATCTCTCTCAAATCTCTCTCTCTCTCTCTCTCTCTCTCTCTCTCTCTCTCTCTCTCTCTCTCTCTCTCTCTCTCTGTGTGTGTGTGTGTGTGTGTGTGTGTGTGTATGTGTGTCTGTGTGTCCATGTATAACATAATGGGATTTTAGAGAACAAGGTATAGCAGTAGTAGTTCCATAAAATTAATTGAAAAGTTCTTATCATCCAGTGATAGTACTATCATCTAATATTGTAGTATGTGCCTGGTATAATGATAGAAGGAAACCTATATTACAGGCAGAATAGAAACATAGCACTCACAATTATGTTCAATATGTAATAGCTGATAATGATAATAAATGGTAGTATTAATGCATATTTACTCTACTACACATTTTATTTTCTTAGAGTGGACTGCTAATTATTTTAAAAACACTTATTACAGAATAGCATTCTGTATGTTGTGCGACATCAGCACACCACCAGCAGATTCATCTTTTCTCCCCCCCCCTTCAGTTTTGAGGTTCTGATGAAACTGAACCTCAAGCTTATAGATCAGCCAATGATCCCCAGGGATTCTCTTGTTTGTGTTTCATAATGCTGAAATTACATACTCACACCTCTCAGCCTTCATTATGTAGGTGATGGATATCTAAACTCAGGTCTTCATTCTTATGTGGAAACCACTATACACTAAGATATCTCCCTGGAACACCCTTTGGTTTGTCTTCATATCAATTTCTCTTGTGCTTCACATAAACTCATATTTGATTTATCACAGTTCTAGAAAAAGGAGCTATAACACATGTAGTTGGGATATGGGAGTATGAAAGGGAGACATGGGAAGGGAAAAGAGGGAAGAGAGGAGAAGAGAGCTACAGGGCTTGTTGAATTGCATGTGGAGGAGTGTGAAGGCCAGAGCCAGCCTGTTGGCTCTTACCATGGGTGACCTTGGCTTCCTATTCCTTGCCCATTTTCATGTCAACCTCAGTAATTTTAACCGTCATTTTCACCAAGTGATTATCAGTCCCCACCCACCCGTCAGAATGTGGTATATATGTATATGTGTGTGCATTTATTTGTGTGTATATACTCATTTTTACAGGTGTTCTTGCCTATGCTTGTGTATAAGGTCAGATATCTATGTTAAGTGCCTTCCTCTATTGCTTTCATTATATATATACTGGGTTTCTCCCACTGAGTCTGAATTTGGATCAGCTCTAGTGACTGACTAGTAAGTCTTGGGCATCCACTCGATTTCTTGCCCATAGCTCCAGAGTTACAGATGTTCTGTCATTCTAAGAGTTAATTTATTTCTTCAGAAAAGGACCTCTGTCAGCACAATTCAAGAATTTTATTCTCGGTTTGAGGAATGCCTAGCATGAAACTCTGTCCAATAAGAAACTCTACAGAACTATCTGGTATCATGTATCAAACAGAATAAATGTTGGAACTTTTTGCTTAAGTTGGTCCTTCAATTTCTTCCATTCTGGGTGTTGTGGACTTCAATGTAGGATTTGACATATGGCCTACTTTGTCTTCAGTTTCAAAACTGAAATATTCATTCCATTCTAGTATGGGTCTAACTTATTAACTTTCTCTAAATCATCTTTTCCCTGAAATTAAAACATAAATGAAATATTCCCTATTAATATATTTCTATTAGAGTGGAACAGCTGGGACAGAAGTCTTCCTGAAGCCATTTGTACCAGGGAGCTGGGCAACTCCAGAGCCTTCTGTGCATGCCCACCAGGAGAGAGTGATCTCCCAGCAGCACTTTCACTTCTGAGCGATCATTGAGGTAAGATCTCCACCTTCTCTCTGGAGGGGAACAGCTAGGAGTGCACAGAGCATACATACGATCAGTGGAGCAGCTGGGACAGACTTCTTCTGGCTGTCATTTACACCAGAGAGCCAGGCAGCTCCACAACCTTCTGTGCATAGACCCTACCAGAAGAGAGTTGGTCTCCCAGGAGTACAGACACAAGCTTACAGGCCCAAAGGAGGGACAAACTCCAGTCAGAGACAGCAAGACCAACTAGCACCAGAGATAACCAGATGATGAAAGGTAAGCACAAGCATCCTACCAACAGAAACCAAGGCTATATGGCAACATCAGAACCCAGTTCTCCCACCACAGCAAGTCCCAGATACCCCAACACACCAGAAAAGCAAGAGTTGGATTTAAAATGATGTCTCATGATGCTGATAGAGGGCTTCGAGAAGGATTTAAATAACTCCCTTAAGGAAATACAGGAGAACGTTGGTCAACAGGTAAAAGCCCTTAAAGAGAAAACACAAAAATCCCTTAAAGAAATACAAGAGATCATGGGTTAACAGGCAGAAGCCCTTAAAGAGGAAACACAAAATTCCCTTAAAGAATTACAGGAAAACACAACCGAGTGAAGGAACTGAATAAAACCATCCAGAATCTAAAAGTGGAAGTAGAAACAAAGAAAAAATCACAAAGGGAGACAATTCTGGAGATAGAATACCTTAGAAAGAAATCAGGAGTCATAGATGAAAGCATCAACAACAGAATACAAGAGATAGAAGAAAGAATCTCAGGTACTGAAGATAGAAAACATTAGACTCCACAGTCAAAGAAAATGCAAAATGCAAAAAGCTTGTAACCCAAAATATCCAGGAAATCCAGAACACAATGAGAAGACCAAACCTAATTATAGGTTTAGGAGATTATAGGTATAGAAGAGAGTGAAGATTACAACTTAAAGGGCCAGTAAATATCTTCAACAAGATTGCAGAAGAAAACTTCCCTAACCTAAAGAAAGAGATGCCCATGAAAATACAAGAAGCCTTCAAAACTCCAAACAGACTGGACCAGACCAGAAAGTTCTCCTAGCACATAATAATCAAAACACCAAATGCACTAAACAAAGAATATTAAAAACAATAAGGGAAAAATGTCAAGTAACTTATAAAGGCAGACCTATCAGAATTATACCAGACTTCTCACCAGAGATGATGAAAGTTAGAGGATACTGGACAGATCTCATCCAGACCCTAAGAGAACACAAATGCCAGCCCAGACTACTATACCCAGCAAAACTTTCAATAACCATAGATGGAGAAACCAAGATATTCCATGATAAAACCAAATTTACACAATATTTGTCCACAAATCCAGCCCCACAAAGGATAATAGATGGAAAACGCCAACACGAAGAGGGAAAATACACCCTAGAAAAAGCAAGAAAATAATCTTCTTCCAACAAACCCAAAAGAAGATACCCAAACATAAAAATAACATCAAAAATAACAGGAAGCAACAATCACTATTCCTTAATATCTCTTAATATCAATGGATTCACTTCCCCAATAAAAAGACAAACTAACAGAAATATTTTTCATGTAAATCTTCAATTTTATCAGAAAATATTTGTAATTCCTCTTTCAGTTAATTTAGTAATTTTTGTCTACCATTTCATCTGTATTTTTTTCATGATAATCTTCAATTTCAACATGTTTTTCTATATATTTCTTCTATTTTATCAGAAATGCTTTCCATGTAAATCTCTGATTTTATCACAAAATGTTTTTAATTCCACCTTCAATTAATTTAGAAAGGTTTTTTTTATAGCTACCAATTTATCTGTATAACTTTCTATGAAATAGTCAATTTTAACATATTTGTCTATATATTTCTTGAATTTTATCAGAAATATTTTCCATATAAATCTTCAATTTTACCTGAAAATGTTTATAATTCCACTTTCAATCAACTTAGAATTATTTTTATGCCTACCATTTTATCTGTATAATTTCCATAATAATCTTCAATTTTAGCATGTTTTTCTAGGTATTTCTTCAATTTTATCAGAAATATTTTCCATGTGAATCTTCAACTTAATCAGAAAATGTTTATAATTACACTTTCAATCAACTAAGGAATACTTTTATGACTAACATTATTATATCTGTATAAAATTTTCCATGATAATCTTCAATTTTAATGTGTTTTTCTACATTTTTCTATAATTTTATCAGAAATATTTTCCACATAAATCTTCAATTCTATCATAAAATGTTTCTGTTTCATTTTTCAATTAATTTACAATGTTTTTTATGTAAACCGCTTTACTCTTTAATTTACCATGAAAAATTTCAATTTTAACGTGTTTTTCTATATATCTCTTCTATTTAATCAGAAATATTTTCCACGTAAATCTTCAATTTTATCATAAAATGTTTTGACTTCCTTTTTCAATAAAAGAACATGCTTTTCAGAAGAAAAAGGAGAAAATATATTTCTATTAACATTTCTTAAGTATTTTCTACATATTCTATTGCCAAATGAGTGAGTAGCATATTTTTGAATTCATCAGGAATCAAACATCTCAGGAATCACACATAAAATAGGAATCAAACAGAAGGCTGAAACTGCCATCCTTTGACATTCACATCTTTGGCATTTAGATGCCATTCTTCAAATACTTTACCAGTACTTCCCCTTTCTTGGAGACAAATGGTCTGTAACATGCCCTGGCAATTAATATTGTACTAGAAAGGTAGAAGGAATTCAAATAAGGACAGTATTTCAATAGCTCTCATACATGTTTTTTACACGAAGTTTTTTTATGAATTTATGTATCTGTGTTTGCATCTATCTATCACCAATCTATTTCTCCATTTATTTATTTATTTATTTATTTATTTATTTATTTATTTATTTATTTGTGTGTGTGTGTGTGTGTGTGTGTGTGTGTGTGTGCCTGTGTGCATGCATGCATGGGTGTGCACATGCACATCTGTGACCACAGATAGTAAGGCATGCCATCTCGGAGGAAAACCCAAAAGAATATGTTACCTCCTTCTACCGTATGGGAAAAAAGGATGGAACTTAGTATGTCAGGCTTAGTGGAAAGTGCTGTAAGCTGCTGAGACAGTTTTGGGGTCCTGAAAATTTTTTTACCTTATTTGTGTAGTCTTGTAATGATCACTTTTAAGCTGAAGGCTATGTCTTAAGAAGGAGTGGGAAACTACCTACAAGCTCTGTCCTTTCAGAGTAATTTCTAATTCTTTGGTCCATGTCCTTAGTACTTCCTCTCTGCTCTAATCAGACAACACAAGCAATTTTTATTTGTTTTTGATATTTAGTGTTCCTTTGTTTTTTTCTTCTAGACATTGATCAGTCTTTCTTGTGCTATAATGCCCATGTTTGACATTTTTCTGCAGTCATGGATCCTTCTGTTCATCACTCCCTGCTGAGAAAAAACTTTCCAGATAATAAAACTAATATTGCATTGAGGATGTGGCTAATTTAAGCTTAAACTAAATTTTTGTCCTAGATCTTTGTGGTTTTTTTTGTTTGTTTGTTTGTTTGTTGTTTTCAATTTGATTTCCATGAAATTGGCCATCAACATCCTTTTCTGAGCACTGAGCAATCAGGGCAGGAACAACCTTTTGCTTTGTCCACTGCAATTTACTCCCTTGTAACATTTTCCTGGCTAATGGCATCACAGTTAACAACTTTTCTAAGGTAGAAACCCAGGTGGTAGGGGGATGGTGTTTTTGATCTGTTTTCCGCTAAGACTCTGCATTCAATCATTAGACCAATCCTGTCAGTTGTATTTCATTGCTGATCAGTTTTATCTCTTATTCTCCACTCTCACTGCTATGAGATTAGTTCAAATTTACAGCATTCTCCAACTTTAAGAACCATTGTCATTTTGTAAATGTCCTAGTGATTCCTCAATTCTCCATCCATCGATTCTCTTTCGCACTGTAGTTATCATAATCTGCCAGTAACCATATACCCATGAGCCCTCACACTGTTCACAATCTACAGTTCACTTCTCCTGAACTCCTAATATGTCCATATTCTTTTCAGAACCTATTTGATCTTGTTTCTACTCAACTTTAGACCCTCAAAGCTCTCTGTACTCTGGCACCATATCCCATACTTTTAAATTTGCTTTAATCCCTATTTGCCTTACTCTTTAACATCCTAGTACACCCCCCCCCCCATTCTGTTTAAAATGTTCTGATGATTGCTCATGGTTCACGAAGATGTTTTTAACTGACCACTTACCAAGCTTTAAATGCTATGACAAGTATTAATCTCCTGGGACAAATTTGCCAATAATAAAAGGTATACCTATGATTCGTTCATATCTAAATCTGTTCTCCACATACTTGTTCCAGAAAATTAGGCAGATCCAAGGTTCCCTCAAGTAAAGTAACACACATCTTAATTCCTACAACATATGGGTGTGTTATGCTTCAAGCAAAGGGAACCATATTAGCCAAGGGGGTTAAGCTTGTTCATCACTTGATTGGAAGGAAGGGAAGATTGTATTATGTGGGGTGTACCTAGGGTAATCCTAATGTTTTTAATGCTAGAGGTGGGCAGAAGATAAGGTCAAAGTACTTCCATATGGAAAGAACTAAGCTTGCTCTTGCTGGCTTGGAACAAGAAAAAAAAAATACTAGTAACCGAAGACATTAGCTGGGGTCTAGAACTAAAAAAAACAGAAGACATAGACATATTTCTTCCAGGCACACTCTAAAGAACACTCTCTGATGAGCTGATTCTTACAAGTGAGGCCTATGTTGTACTTTTTAGCCTTAGAACTATGAGGCAAGAAATCTGGGTTGTTTGAACTTACTAACACTGTGGCAGTTTGATAAAGCATCCACACAAAGCAACTCAAACTAGTATATAAACTTTAAGAACAAACAAAATACAGAGTAGCTTCAGTGGGACTTCTAGCCTAATTTGCTTACTTTTAGCCCTATAAGGCATACAAATATACTAATTGCTAAGAAAAGTATAGGCAATATAGTATTCCAAAAGTGAATATATACATATAACTCTACTTAGTCAAGGAATGTGGAATTTTTTTAAGCAGATAGACTGCTCTTATGCAAATGTTTCACTCAAACAGCAAATCTCTGAATCGAAATGCATTTCAGGGAGAAGTCAATGCATCTCGTAGATTATTCCTGGCTCTTTTACTGAAGTGGTTTTTAATATGGTCGACTACTGAGCCCTGCTCCCACAGTGGAGGTGGGGGTGGGGCACTTATTCTAAGAGGAGTTTTAAGTGGGCGTGACATGCCTAAGGTTTCTAGAGAGGAAAGTGTTTGTTTTCCTTGAGGCTAGGGATTTAATTTGTCTTTTAGTTTCTCAGTAACTTCAGTAAACCAAGGCCTGAGGTAGAAAAGAGAAGTGATTGCATTCAGTAAAATGAACAAATAATGACAGAATAAGAAATCCTGTTAAAATGGTGGATGTGCTGCCGAGGGCAGGACTGATGTAATTATAGTAAAATACTACCTCTCATATATAGCTCTGAAGTAGAAAGCACAGTAACTTACCTACCCTTAATTAGCTGTATTTAGTATTTTTTATGGCCACTGAACATAGTGCTTGATTACCATGTATTAGCATATAATTTGCATATGCTCCTCAAGGTATTTGGTTTTATTGCTATTACCTTTTGTGGCCCTATCTCAGTAATGACTCTAATGGAATACAAAGAGGAGATTTCTGACTCAATTTGCTTATAATCTTCAGAGTTGTACAATGGAAAAATTCTGCATTCAAATATAAAATCTTTCAAAAACATGGCTTTTCCTTATTAATGTGCTCAATTGGCATAGGTTCTTACTGGGAAGGCCCTAATGAGAACATTCCCTTTCATTCTGGCCTCAATAAAACATTTCATAAGTAAGGCTTGAGGTATAAATCATTTCATGTTTATTTAAAAGAAATTTGCACACACAATTTAAGGACTCTTATTAGTCTATCAGCAGCAAAAGGCCCAGAGAAAGAAAACTAACAGCTGCAGCTAAAAACTTTGGGGAAAGATCAGAGGTCAGTGTCTGCATCTGCATTTGCTCAGAGACAGAGGAAAAAGGAAGGGCCTCCTTTGCAGCCAGTCAGGACTATTTTAGGTTGTGCTGCAATTGACTTAATTACCAGTGTCCCTTTTGCTCTGGGGTACTATAGTGGACTGTAAATCAATACCTAAGGTCACATGGCTAGAAACACTAGAAAAGTCACTCCTTCTGGGAGCATTTGGTTTGGTGTGCCCTCCTTTCCATCCTTAGTGTTCAACATCAGAGAGATAGAGGATAGAGCCTTTACTGAGGAACCAGAGCACAACTTGAATGGAAAGAAGACTTTTGCACTCCAGGGAGCTTTGTAACAGCTATCAAAGCTCAAATCTTTTTGTGTAGATTGTCCCCTGTTTCGTTGACTTATTCTTTAAATTTTTATAATCAGTGCTAAAGCTTAATTACATAAATAAGTTTTGCCAATTTGAATGATTTGAGAGAAAACTGGTTTTGTATGCATATGTAATTCAAAATTCATTTCAATGTGCTAATATTCGTTTTTCTGTCAACATGCTTTAAAAGTTTCTCTATCAGATTTTATGAAGTAGGGAATGTTGGCTCTCATTTTTATAAATGGTTGCTAGTTTTTTTATTGGGAACTAGTTTTGTAGATATATAGAGATAATACTCGGAAGAGGTAAAATAAAAAGCGAGAGAACAAGTATTTCCAAGAAGAATAGAATTCACCTAACTTATTTGATCTTTCAAAGAACAAGAAATTATTTTTTTATTTTTTTATTTTTATTTTTATGTCCTGGAAAGGGAATGCATGGGAGGTAGAGCTGAGGAGTGGTTTACAGGGCAGTTTAACTGCATCCTCACAGGTCAACTATATCAGGACTATGACTGCCCCAATTAGTAATTATGCCTTCATGGGTGTAACTACCAGTCAGTGCAGAGACTGGGGTGTTAAGACAAATGTAATGATTATAATGATTTTGCCAGAGGGAAAGTGAACCTCATAATAGAGATAATATCTTTAAATATTGATGTCTTGGGCCTTTGCCCTATACATTTAAATTATCTTTCCTTCTTTAAGTTTCACTGTGTACTATACATATTGAAATAGGTTTGGAAGTAGGAGAGGCTATAATACATAAAAACACATAGATACACACACACACACACCCACACCATAAATAATTGCTAAAATTCTCTCTTCTTTCTTGATGTTTTTCTTTACAGTTAAAATGTTTTATGGCTGAGGACATAGTTCAGTGACAACATTTGCCTACTATGTACAAAACCCTGGTTTTAGTCCTTGGTGACACATAACAATAATAATAATAATAATAATAATAATAATATCATCACTATCTGAAATATGTCAGAGATCCTTAATTCTGTCTCACTTTTCACTTCACTTGCTGAGTTTGACTCTTTTAAAAAGAACTTCCTTCTGAAAGTCTCCAGTGAAAGGATCTTTTTACTATGCTTAAATACCATGTGATCATTATTCTATATGGCCGTACAATTTTGAGCAGGAATATCTGTTAATAGCTTTCTAGTTTTGTGAGGAATAGGAGAATGGACTTAACTATTACTACAAGGGTTCTGCTGGAAGGAATATGAGAGCTTAGTAATCAATTCCTTTGTAGAGAAACTTTCCAATAATTAAGACACACTGTTCAATGTTTTGTTTTAGGGTGGCAAATATTTAGGTACCTAATTATCTCTACAAAGTTTCCCACAGATAGTGCAAATTCTATAACTTTCACACACTGGACAGAAGGAATTTTACCTGAAGGAAATGGTAGCACAGAATAGCAATGGATATTTTCTGAGATCTCATCAACCAAGAAATGTGAAATTGAAAGATGAGATTCTATGGATGTTCTCTTATCAAATGGGGAAGGCTTTTCATCCTTTTACACAGTGATGAACATACATACTACTGTAGCCATTCAGACTGTAAAGCACAAGTCACAATGGAGAGCAGCAGCTTCACTAAGAATGGAGGTTATGCTGCTCTGGCTCCTCACTGCTAACCTTGCCCTTGGGGACCCATTGAGCATATGTACATTCCATCAGCCAGTCTGCCACCACGTAATGGCTCTCCAGGGTTTCCACATTACCCAATTTCAAAGCTGAAATGATGCTCATGATTGGTTATTTTGACCTTAGATAAGAGCAACTCGTGCTTTTGAAGAGTCTCTCACAAATAGAATTGAAATAAAGGCACATTCCCAGAAACAGGATTATACTTGAGGAGTAAAGCACATTTCTCTTTAATTTGTTTTTCTTCTGAAAGTCTGTTGCTCAAAACAAAAATAATATTAATTATAAAACCTTTCAGCAGAAAGACTCAAACTTCTTTGTAAACTAATGTGTTTTTGCAGTCATTCAAGTAATCCAGAATTACTATTTTTATGTTATTGATAATAAAATTAATACATATTAATATATATAGTGTTGTCTAGAGTAACAGACAGTATTATGAATAGAAAATTTTAATAAGAAGTAGAGGCATAGGTCTAATGCCATGCTTTTTGAAAATACTTATAGAGAATTAGGGGCAAGATCTCTTTCACTATTAGCAAATAGAAATTACCTAAAAAAAATCATGATAAGATCTCTTAACCTATTTTTACAAATATGGAAGGAAATACTGTTAGCACAAGTGACACAGCTATAATAAAGAACAACAGACTGACCTGCTTCTGATTTCTAAGTGGCAAAACCAGGGACCATTTAATTCTCAAGATTGATTCAGTCTTTCATTATAAAGTACTGCACTGTGACAACCAGGTGACTGAAGGGAGGACAAAAAGATGGACTAGATTGTAATGGGAAGCACACCAAGACCCTAGGGCTTTCCACTGAGAGCTGAATCAGAAAGCAGTCAAAATGCAAAAGTGAGTGCTAGTGGGACCATGTACAGTATCCTCTTTCCTACAGCACCTGGACAGGTGATAGCAGACGGGTAGCTTGCCCAATCAACTGTACTTTTTACATGTTGAAATTCTTTCTATGGTCTTTCTGAAATAATCTCTATTGCTCTTAAGCTGGATGTTATTGAATAAAAAGTCTGAAAAACTCAAAAGAAAAATTGAGTGTCATGATTCTCTTTTTAAGGAAATCACAAAATATTATATCTATCTTGTGATGATCTCTGTTGGTCATTTCATTTCAACTGGAGCTTACATACATACATACATACATGTGTGTGTATCTGTGTGTATGTGTGTGTGTGTGTGTTTGTGTGTGTGTATGTGATGTAGCTAGTTCAGAAATGGAACACCTTCCTAGGACTTCTGTTTGTTTGTTTGTTTTTAAATTTGTTATCAGTTAACCAGGTGACTTTGAGCACTGTGTTCACTCTCTTAATTCAGTTTGACTCAAATGTATGTAAAGCACCCTGCTTTCAAGTTGAAGAATACTGTTACTGGTAGGTTTTGTGTTTCCTCTAATTACTTTGGAATGCTGTTTAATAAATACAGCACAACAATATTTATCTAACAGCTCCATATTTTTCAAATAAAAATAACAGTTAAAATGGACAAGCTTCAAGTCATCCATTTGTTAAGTGCCTTCCAGATCTCTGCTTGGCATGGAGCAATAATAGTAGGGACAAGATAAATGCATGGTTCATGCTATGTCTGAGCTCAAAGGAAAGGAAATAAGTAAAGCGTTCTCCCACTTATAGCCGCATATGTAGCACATGCATTGAGAATCCATCAGGCTGTTAACCAAACTAAGAGCTTGGACTGTATCCTGATTTCCTTCATCAAATCATAAATGTGTCACTTTGCAAGTCAATGGACAAATCTTCATCTCATTCCTCAGCAGAACAGAAACCATAGGAGTAGCTTGCTCACAGAATTGCCACAACCTTAAGTGACTCAATTCAGATAAAGTATTTAGAGTCACAGCAGGCAAACAATGATCAGTACATAAAGAGTAAAGAGTAGTGATCATTATAATCAAACTGATGAGTGTAAAATGTTTAGAGATTAATTGAGGGATATATAATAAGTTTTTAATGATGGCATAAAGGAGTTTATCTATAGTACTGCCGCAAAAATGTAAATGTAATGAAATTTTTATTGTCTTGAGTTTTGTGCTGGTTCTGTTGCCAAACTCTTGATTTATAGTCTTGATGCCAGAACCTCAGAATGTAACTGTATTTGAAGTCAGAGAATTTGGATAGGCATTGGATGTTCAAGCAATGTTAAGATGAGCTGTAGCCCAATCCAACTGACAAGCACAAAAAGTCGGTACATAAAGAGAAATACCTTAGATTTGTTAATACACATCAACAAAACTGAAGGAAGCTTCAGTTGGAGCATACCAATCTCAAGTCAAACAAACCTTATGACTGTCAACTCATTGGTCCTCGAATTCCATTTTCAGAAACTGTAAGAAATAAATGTCTATTACTGAATCCATCTCTTATATATTTTGTTAGGAAAACCCATGGAAACCACTATAGAATATGTATGGTATCTAATGAAAACATTAGTTATATAACAATGTTTTTAAAGCTAACACAGTTTTATTATCCATATTAGTAAATTTTTGTTATTTTGGGATCAAATACCAAACAAAACAATTTAGTGAAGACAAGAATTATTTTGGATTATAATTCAAGGGTGTTTACTTTATCACAGGAATTCTGATGGTGATGCAGTTGGTCACTTTGCATACACAATCAGGAAGCAGAGAGAGATGAAAGCTACCCAGCCCACTTTTCCTCATTTTATTTAGTGTAGAGCCCTGCTTATGAGATATTGCCACCTATATCTAAAATAAGTCTCGCCACATTAAGTAACTCAATCTTGAAACTCCATCATAGACATATTCAGAGTTTTTTTCTTTTAGGGAAATTCTAGGTCCTGTCAGGTAGACAATCAATATTAACTCTCACAGTAACTTAGCTTATCTGACAACATCTTTTTTAAAATTTGTTTTTTTCAATACAGATAATAGATCACAAAGTGAGGAAATTTGAAATAGCTAGAATGCAACATAAAAAGTTGATTCCCAGTTCTAACTTGTATTTGAAATGAATGATAAACCTTATCATCCATGTATTTCTGGGTATAATACACACAGAAGGGATATGTTTGCTCTATATATCAATGGCCAATAATTATCCACCCTCAAATGGAAACAATAACTAACAAACAAGTTCATTTATGCTTTGACTACCAAAGTAATTCACTTTCTTCCTAGAAATCTGACCTAGAATCATCCACATTGAGTGTTTCAAACACACAGTATGATTTAACATCAAAATCAGAGCCTCCTGTGCTGGACAAGCTCAGCAAATACTCATGAGCTAATCTGATATGCTTGATTAATTATGCCTTGGATAATAAGTTTTATAAGCCAGATACACATGATATCACTGAATGTAATGAATTCTAATTTTGAGTCAGTTTAATATATGGCCAGTTAGAAAGTGAGATAATATTTATGATAGTTCCAGGCACTGTGCTAAATACTTCTTTATGTCACCTTATTTAGTTCATTTGACACAGTTTTATTTCCACACTCAGTACCACATACAAATTTGTATTTAATTCCTACAGCTGTGTGACAGAGAATATAAAAATGAGGATTAACTTTCCCTGACAAATAAAATCTTTGAATCCAAAGGTTAATCCATATTAAGCTGTAGTTTTCCTTCATTTCCTGAATACCTCTGTAGTTCCTTAAATAAGAGCTGGAGGGAAACATATTATGGAGACAGCTTACAATCACAATACCTTCCTGGAGTGCCTATGCTGAAATGAGCAGGTCCTTCACTCTGTAAATGGGAATCCTACTACCTTGGATTCTAACATCATATTGCTGTCGATTTGGATTCTGTGTGTTGATTGTCTCATTCATACATTCTTCTTTCCCCAGGCTCTAATTTTTGACTCCACACTTTATTTTGCTGAGGTGTCCTGCCAGGGTTAATTCACATAGACTCAACTGGACTCACCAGGGCTCCCAGGCTCTGAGGAACCTGGGGAACCACCCTCACCTGGACATCCAGTCCCCTGATTCAGTGCTTCTCCCAGTGGCTTCTTGGAATTGTACACAGTGGTAACAATGTTTCTTGTTTTAAAATTTTATGTTTACAGGTTTGAAATTCTTACATGACAGCAATTTTGATTTATTTAGAGAAACCTTAGAAGAAATAGAAAATATATTATTTTAAACTTTTAATAATTTTGTATTTTATTGATTTTTTTCATACACTATACTCTGATCATAGTTCACCTCTTCCAACTCTTTCAAGATCCTCTCCACTGCCCCACCTACCCAAAACCATACTCATTTTTGCTCTTGTCTTTCATCGAGGAAACTGAATGAGAATATGTAAATATACAAGTCCTAATGTACATTTCAGAAAATAATACTTAATTATTTCTTTGAGAATTTCACACTATAACTTGACCATACTCATGCCCTTCTCCCATTTCCTCTCAGATCCACACTTCCTTTCTACTCATCCAAATTTGTGTTGGTTTTCTCCTTTTGAAAAACTCTTTGAGATGCCCTTGTGTTATCCAAATACTCTGTGGTATAAGGCCTGCCCTGCAGCATGGTGGCCTTACTAAGATTTTGTTTGCCAATTTGGCCCACAGAGTTCACTGAACAGAAGAAAATCATAGGTTTGTCTTCCCACTGGCAAACCATTAAGTAGCTCACCAATGAAAGGATAAGACATTGGGGGTGAAGGAGTTCCTGCTTGCAAATAAACAGTTTGATTTTATCAGGTCCTTCAAAGCAAACCCTCATGTGTGTTCCCAAGACCTGTTAGCTCTGTTTAACTCTCCATCTGGCAAAGTTGTGTGCAGGTCATTGGTCGTAGCTGTTCCCAAGAAATTTAGCCTTATAATATTTCATGTGATGTGGAGCACCTTCTGGGGCATTGTTACTCTATGCCTTAGATAAGCTAGAGATGTGAACAGATAATTCACCCTCTACTAAGGTTGCATTTAGGAAAAAATACTGCATGAGACATAATTAAACATTTTTGTCACTTATTTGAAATTCAAATTTAAGTGGATATTTTTCCCTTCTGAAACTCTGCCCACTATAAACTTGAAAATGGTCATTTGAGAGTAAAGATACAAAAAGTTCATTAGCTTCACTGTTCCTGGTCACCCAGCTTTAAATTTCTTTTCTTTTCTTTTTTTTTTTTTTGAGACAAGGTTTCTCTGTGTAGCCCTGGCTGTCCTGGAACTCACTTTGTAGACCAGGCTGGCCTCGATCTCAGAAATCCTCCTGCCTCTGCCTCCCAAGTGCTGGGATTAAAGGCGTGCGCCACCACCGCCCTGTAAATTTCTTTATTTTTCCAATTTTAGTATATGTGCTGCCGAAGCGAGCACCTTTATTTTTATTAGATATATTCTTTATTTGCATTTCAAATGATGTCCTCTTTCCTGATTCCCCCCTCTCCCGAAAATCCCATAAGCCATCTCCCCTTCCCCAATCAGCCCTTCCCCCACTTCCCTATCCTGGTATTCCTCTACACTATGGCATCAAGTCTTTCCAGGAGCAAGGACCTCTCCTCCCTTTGGTGTTCAACAAGACCATCCTCTGCTGCCTATGTGTCTGGAGCCAAGGGTAACTAAATGTGTACTCTTTGGTTGATGGTTTCATCCCTGGCAGTTCTGGGAGTACTGGGTGATTCATATTTTTGTCCCTTCTGTGGCACTGCAAACCCCTTCAGCTCCTTGGGTCCTTTCTCCAGCTCCCCTATTGGAGACCCTGTGTTCAGTTCAATGGCTGGTTGAGAGTGTCCCCCTCTGTATTTGTCATGCACTAGGAGAGCCTCCCAGGTGACATCTATATCCGGCTCTGGTCAGCCAGCACTTGTGGGCATCCATAATAGTGTCTGGGTTTTGTAACTGTATATAGGATGGATCCCTGTGTGGGTAGTCTCTGGATGGTTTTTCCCTCAGACTCTGCTCCACCTTTTGACTCTGTATCTCCTTCTGTGGGTATTTTTTCCACCTTTCTACAAGCGACCCAAGGATCCATACTTTGTTCTTCCTCCTTCTTGCGCATCATTTGATATGTGAAATGTGTCTTGGGTATTCCAAGTTTCTGGCCTATATCCACTTATTAGCCCAGCTTTAAATTTCTAAGAGAAACTCCTTTTCATCTGAATTTGTAACCGCTGTCTTTAGTCCTCTTTCCCCTTTCAATCAAGTATACTATCTAATGATAAACTCATTTTTCTCTGACCATTTCTTTTTTACTGTTTAACTCTGAACAAGGCTGAAAGAAGAGTCTTGTTAAAAGTGGACTTCACAGATGGAGGCTATCATCTGATGAGCCTATTCTTACATCCACACTGATCTTTTCAGCAACAATATCTGTAAGACTGCTTTGATGGTAATGAAGAGCCCATGACAGTATTTGTATCTACCTGAATGCTCACACAACAAATTCACATATGTGAAGACCTAGATTTATTTGAAACAGCTCTTGAAAAGCATAACTTAAAAGGGGGAGTGAGTCACATAATATATACTGACAGCAATAAACTCCCCGGGGAACATGACAGGCAATTGCAGAGACTTTTTGATTTTTATTTTAATTGCTCTGTGTTTTTAAATTTTATTCAGGTATTATGATTTAATGGCATTTGAATAAAGTAGATAATAGAATGTTCATTTAAACATTATGCAGAATACTGGCAGGCCTAAAACAAATTAAGTTAGAGACCTTTCTAAGACCTGGGTATAATTTTGGGATTTTCACTTTTTATAAGTTTCTATCCCTGAAAAAATATGGATCTAGTATAAGAAGATGTGTGATAACATAGAAATATCATGTATAGTATGACTATCATTCAGTACTATAGAAAATAGTGCATTTTCATCCAAAACTATTTCAAGGCCTATAAGATGGCTCAGTAATTGGTGTGTAGCAGTGGTGGAGGGGGAACTTGGGGTAGCAACTAAAAAGTTCCAGATGCTAGGGACATTAGCTGAAATATCCAAAAAAGGGAAGATAGAACCTGTATAGACCATATCCAGTGGATAGGTAAGCCCCTGGTTGAGAGATGAGGCCACCCACCCATGTCAAAAATATTAATTTAGAATTCCTCCTGTGAAAAGGAAATGCAGGGACAAAGAGTGTAGCAATGTTGAAGGAAAGGCTACCCAGAGTTTATCCCAACAAGAAATCCTTCCCATCTGCAGACACTGAACCCAGACACTTGGTGATGTCAAGAAGTGCTTGCTGACAAGAGCCTGGTATAGCTGTCACCTGAGAGGCTCTGCAAGAATCTGACCAATACAGATGCAGAAGTCCACAGCCAACCATGGGGGACCCTAACAGAAAAGTTAGGGCAAGGACTGAAGGAGCTGAAGGGGCTTGCAACCCTATAGGAAGAACAACAATATCAACCAACCAGACTCCCCAGAGCTTCCAGGGACTAAACTACTAACCAGTGAGTACACATGGCTCAATCTAGATATATAATAGAGGATTGACTATCAGGCATCTCTGGGAGGGCAGCTCCTTGGTACTGTGGAGGCTTGATGACCCAGGATAGGGGATGCTAGGATGCTGAGGCAGGAGTGGATGAGCAGGTGGGGGACACCCTCATAAAGGAAGGGGGAGAGGGAAGGGATAGAGAGGTTTATAGAGAGAAACTGGGAAGGGGAGTAACTTTTGAAATGTAAATAAATAAAATAACCAATAAAAATAATAAAAAAGAGCACATGTTCTTGCAGAGGTCAAGGTTTTAGTTCCAGAACTCACATGGTGGCTCACAACAATCTAAAACTCAAGATTCAGAGTATCCAAAACCCTCTCTGACCTCTGTAGGTTCCTACATACATGAGGTTCACATGCATACACTCATGCATATACATGCATACACACATATATATATATGTACAATTTTAAATAGATTAATTATCTATGTTTCTCAAACCCATTTTTATTTTTCAATAAATAAAATCATATAGATAACAACTTTCTAATTAAAGGTATATAAATATTTATATTTCATCATTGCTTTGGTCAATATTTTACTTCTTTTAAAAAAGTAAGAAATAGGTTTGGAGTGGTGATACACACATTTGATCTCAGTATTTGGGAGGCAGAGGTAAGTGGATTTCTATGAATTCCAGTCTAGCTTGTTCATATAGTGAGTTTTATGGCAGTCAAAGTTATGTAGAGAGATCCTGCCTCAAAAATATATTAACAAATAAATATTTAAATTAACAAGATAAAATCAAAGGGGCCACCCATTTACTTTTGTTTCTTTCCTATATCTCTTGACTCCTGGTTTACATGCAAAACTGAAAAAGAAGCAGGCATATTTATGATGGTAGTTTTAGTGAGACTTAGTGATTAATAATTACATGCAACATCGTATCTCCCTCTCTACCTTTCCCCCTCTCCTTTCCTCCCTCCCTCCCTCCCTCCCTCCCTCCCTCTCGCACCTTCCTTCCTTCCTTTCTTTCTTTCTTTCTTTCTTTCTTTCTTTCTTTCTTTCTTTCTTTCTTTCTTTCTTTTTTCCTTCCTTCCTTCCTTCCTTCCTTCCTTCCTTCCTTCCTTCCTTCCTTCCTTCCTTCCTTTCTCTCTCTCTCTCTCTCTCTCTCTCTCTCTCTCTCTCTCTTTCTTTCTTTCTTTCTTTCTTTCTTTTCTTTCTTCCCCTCTCCTTCACTCTTATTTTTTATTTTCCAGTTCCACAGTGCTAGATATTTAATTCAGGGAAGCAATTATAGGTCTATGTTACCAGGTGTAACATATTCTTCTCATTTTCTCTAAGTAGAATAAACTTAAAAGGAGGAATACATACTCTTTGTATATGCTTCAGTTCCTCTGTGGCAGACCAGAGTTCTTTGGCTTTGCTCTCAAGCTAATGAGTGCAACAGGGCTCCTTCTGCACTACTTCTTACAGCTATATGTGCAAATTCCAGATCCTGCTTTGCTTCTCTTCCGTTCTCTGAAAAGTTTACCTGCTGATGAGACTTCTGCTAACCTATTCCTCATATTGGTTACTGAGTTACTCAATTTAAATATGTGAATATTGCCTGACAAATAAGGAGTAGGTCAGCTTCTACTCTTTACTAGAGTATGCGTTAAACTGAAAACAGAAGGGAACAGTGAAGGAGCATCCGTGTGTTTGTAGAGGCAAAAATATGTTTGCCAATACAAAGCTTACAACTTACAAGGAACATTATTTTTTTAATTATATATATTCTTTATTTACATTTCAAAATTGTCCCCTTTCCTGGATCCCCTTCCCCCTGAAAGTCTCATGACCCATCTCCCCCCACCCTGCCGTTCCCCAGTCAACCCTCTCCTGCTTCCCTGTCCTGGTATTCCCCTACACTGCAGCATCCAGCCTTCCCAGGACCAGGGGCCTCTCCCTTTTGATGTCCAACAAGGCTATCCTCTGCTGCCTATGCATCTGGGGCCATGGGTAACTCCATGTGTGCTCTTTGGTTGATGGTTTTGTCTGTGGGAGTTCTGGGAGTACTGAGTGGCTCATATTGTTGTTCCTCCTATAGTGCTGCAAACCCCTTCAGCTCCTTGGGTCCTTTCTCTAGCTCCTCCATTGGAGACCTGGCTCAGTTCAATGACTGGCTGAGAGTGGCCCCCTCTGTATTTGTCATGCAATAGCAGGTCCTCCCAGGTGACAGTTATATCTAGCTCCAGGCAACAAGCACTTGTGGGCACACATGATAGTGTCTGGATTTTGTAACTGTATATGGGATGGATCCCTAGATGTGGCAGTCTATGGATGGTCTTTCGCACAAACTCTGCTCCACACTTTGTTTCTGTATCTCCTTCTGTGGGTATTTTGTTCCCCCTTCTATGAAGGGCCAGAGTATCCATACTTTGTCCTTCCTTCTTCTTGAGCTTCATTCAATATGTGAATTGGGTCTTGGGTATTCCAAGTTTCTGGGTTAATATCCTCTTATCAGTGACTGCATACCATGTGTGTTCTTTTGTGATTGGGTTACCTCACTCAGGATGATATTTTCCAGTTCTACCCATTTACCTAACAATTTCATGAATTCACTGTTTTTAATAGCTGAGTAGTATTCCATAGTGTAAATATACCACATTTTCTATATCCATTCCTCTGTTGAGGGACATCTGGGTTCTTTCCAGCTTCTGGATGTTATAAATTGGGCTGCTATGAACATAGTGGTGCATGTGTCCTTATTACATGCAGGAGAATATTCTAGGTATATGGCCAGGAGTGGTATGGCAGGGTCCTCCCATAGTATTATGCCCAATTTTCTGCAGAACCACCAAACTGATTTCCAGAGGGGTTGTACCAGCTTGCAATCCCACCAGCAGTGGAGGAGTGTTCGTCTTTTTTTATATCCTCTCCAGCATTTTGTGTTCCCTGCGTTTTTGGACTTGGCCATTCTGATTGGTGTGAGGTGAAGTCTCAGGGTTGTTTTGAATTGCATTTCCCTGATGACTAAGGATGTTGAACTTTTCTTTAAGTGCTTCTCAGCCATTTGATATTCCTCAGGTGAAAATTCTTTGTTTAGTTCTGTACCCATTTTTAATAGGGTTATTTGGTTCTCTGGAGTCTAACTTATGTTCTTTGCATATATGGAATATTAACCCTCTTTCGGATGTAGGGTTGGTAAAGATATTTTCCCAATGTGTTGGTTGCCATTTTGTCCTATTGATAGTGTCTTTTGCCTTACAGAAATTTGTAATTTTATGAGGTCCCATTTGTCAATTCTTGATTTTAGAGCATAAGCTACTGGTGTTCTGTTCAAGAAATTTTCTCCTGTGCCCATGTGTTCAAGGCTCTTCCCCAGGATCTTTTCTATTAGTTTCAGTGTGTCTGGTTTTATGTGGAGGTTCTTGATCCACTTGGACTTGAGCTTTGTACTAGGAGATAAGAATTGGTCGATTTGCACTCTTCTGCATGTTGACCTCCAGTTGAAGCAGCACCATTTGTTGAAAAGGCTATCTTTTTTCCACTGGATGGTTTTAGCTCCTTTGTCAAAATTCAAGTGACCATAGGTGCATGTGTTCATTTCTGGGTCATCAGTTCTATTCCTTTGATCTATCTGCCTGTCACTGTACCAATAACTTGCACTTTTTAACACTATTGCTCTGTAGTATTGCTTGAGGACCAGGATACTGATTCCCCCAGAAGTACTTTTACTGTTAAGAATAGTTTTAGCTATCTTATGGTTTTTGTTATTCCAGATGAATTTGATAATTGGTTTTACTAACTCTATGCAGAATTGAATTGGAATTTTGATGGGGATTGCATTAAATCTGTAGATTGCTTTTGGCAAGATGGCCATTTTAACTATATTAATCTTGACAATCCATGAGCATGGGAGATCTTTCCATCTTCTGAGATCTTCTTTGATTTCTTTCTTCGGAGAGTTGAAGTTCTTGTCATATAGATCTTTGATTTATTTGGTTAGAGACACAACAAGATACTTTATCTTGTTTGTTAGTATTGTGAAGGGTGTCATTTCACTAATTTATTTCACAGTCTGTTTATCATTTGAGTATAGGAAGGCTACTGATTTGTTTGAGTTAATTTTATATCTGGCCACATTGCTGAAGTTGTTTGTCAGCTGTAGGAGTTCTCTGTTGGATTTATTTGGGTCCCTTAAATATACTATCATATCATCTGCAAATAGTGATAATTTGACTTCTTCCCTTCCAATTTGTATCCCTTTGAACTCCTTTTGTTGTCTAATTTTTCTAGTTAGAACTTCAAGTACTATATTGAATAAATAGTGAGAGAGTGGGCAGCCTTGTCTAGTCCCTGATTTTAGTGGGGATGCTTCAAGTTTCTCTCCATTTAGCTTGATGTTGGCTACCAGTTTGCTGTAAATTGCTTTTACTATGTTTAGATATGGGCCTCAAATTCCTGATCTTTCCAAGACTTTTAGCATGAAAGGATGCTGAATTTTGTCAAATGCTTTTTCAACACCTAATGAAATGACCATGTGTTTTTTTTTCTTTGAGTTTGTTTATGTAGTTGATTACATTGATGGATTTCCCTGTATTGAACCATCCCTGCATCCCTGGAATGAAGCCTACTTGATTGTGCTGAAATACTGTTTTGATGTGTTCTTGGATTTGGTTGGCAAGAATTTTATTTATTATTTTTGCATTGATATTCATAAGGGAAATTGATCTGAAGTTCTCTTTCTTTGTTGGATCTTTGTGTGGCTTTGGTGTCAGTGTAATTTTGGCTTCATAGAACCAGTTGGGTAGTGTTCCTTTTGTTTCTATTTTGTGGACTAGTTTGAAGAGTATTGATGATAGGTCTTCTTTAAAGATCTGATAGAATTCTGCACTAAAACCATCTGGCCCTGTGCCTTTTTGGTTGGGAGACTTTCAATGACCACTTCTATTTCTTTAGCGATTATGGGACTGTTTCTATGGTCTATCTAATCCTGATTTAATTTTGGTATTTAGTGTCTGTCCAGAAAATTGTCCATTTCATCCAGATTTTCAGGTTGTGTTGAGTATAGGCTTTTATAGTAGGATCTGATGATTTTTTTGAATTTCCTCAGTTTCTGATGTTATATCTCCCTTTTCATTTTTGATTTTTTTAATTTGGAAAGTGTCTCTGTACCCTCTGGCTAGTTTGGCTAGAGGTTTATCTATCTTTTTTTATTTTCTCAAAGAACCAACTTCTGGTTTTGTTGATTCTTTGAATAGTTCTTTTTGTTTTTACTTGGTTGATTTCAGCACTGAACTTGATTATTTCCTGCCACCTACTCCTCTTGGGTATATTAGCTTCTTTCTGTTCCAGAGCTTTCAGGTGTGCTGTTAAGTTGCTTGTGTATGCTCTCTCCAGCTTCTTTTTGGAGGCACTCAGTGTTATGAGTTTTCCTCTTAGCACTGCTTTCATTGTGTCCCATAAATTTGGGTATGTTGTGCCTTCATTTTCATTAAATTGTAAAAAGTCTTTGATTTCTTTCCTTATTTCTTCCTTGACTAAGGTATCATTAAGTAGAGCATAGTGCAACCTCCATGTGTATGTGAGCTTTCTATTACTTTTGCTGCTATTTAAGACCACCCTTACTCCACAGTGAGCTGATAGGATGCGTGGAATTAGTTCAATCTTCTTATATCTGTTGAGGTCTGTGTTGTGACCAAATATAGGGTCAATTTTGGAGAAGGTACCATGAGGTGCTGAGAAGAAGGTATATTCTTTTGATTTAGGATAAAATGTTCTATAGATGTCTGTTAAATCCATTTTATCCATAACTTCTGTTAATTTCACTGTGTCTCTGTTATGTTTGTGCTTCCCTGATCTGTCTATTGATGAGAGTAGGGTGTTGAAGTCACCCACAATTATTGTGTGAGGTGCAATGTGTGCTTTGAGCTTTAGTAAAGTTTCTTTTACAAATGAAGGTGCCCTTGCATTTGGAGCATGGGTGTTCAGAATTGAGAGTTCTTCTTGGTATATTTTTCTTTTGATGAGTATAAAGTGTTCTTCTGTGTCTTTTTTGATGACTTTTGGTTGAAAGTCAATTTTATCCAATATTAGAATGGCTACTTCAGCTCCTTTCCTGGAACCATTTGCTTGGAAAATTGTTTTCCAGTCTTTTACTCTGAGGTAGTGCTTGTCTTTGACCCTGAGGTGCATTTCCTGCTTGCAGCAAAATGCTGGATCTTGTTTATGCATCCAGTCTTTTTATTGGGGAATTGAGTCCATTGATATTAAGAGATATTAAGGAATAGTGGTTCTTCCTTCCTGTTATTTTTGATGTTATTTTTATGTTTGGTGGTTATCTTCTTTTGGGTTTGTTCAAAGAAGAGTAATATCTTGTTTTTTCTAGGGTGTAGTTGCCCTCCCTATATTGGCGTTTTCCATCTATTATCCTTTGTAGGGCTGGATTTGTGGAAAGATATTGTGTACATTTGGTTTTATCATGGAATATCTTGGTTTCTCCATCTATGGTTATTGAGAGTTTTGCTGGGTATAATAGTCTGGGCTGGCATTTGTGTTCTTTTAGGGTCTGTATGAGATCTGCCCAGGATCTTCTGGCTTCCATTATCTCTGGTGAGAGGTCTGGTATAGTTCTGATAGGTCTTCCTTTATATGTTACTTGGCCTTTTTCCCTTACTGCTTTTAATATTCTTTCTTTGTTTAGTACATTTGCTGTTTTTATTATTATGTAACAGGAGGAATTTCTGCTTTGGTCCAGTCTGTTTGGAGTTCTGTAGGCTTCTTGTATGTTCATCGGCATCTCTCTCTTTAGGTTAGGGAAGTTTTCTTCTATTTTTTGTTAAAGATATTTACTGGCCCTTTAAGTTGTAAATCTTCGCTCTCTTCTATATCTATAATCCTTAAGTTTGGTCTTCTTATAGTGTCCTGGATTTCCTGGATGTTTTGGGTTACAAAATTTTTGCATTTTGCATTTTCTTTAACTGTGGAATCGATGATTTCAATGCATCCTCAGTACCTGAGATTCTTTCTTCTATCTCTTGGATTCTGTTGTTGATGTTTGCATCTATGACTCCTGATATCTTTCCAAGGTTTTATATCTCCAAAGTTGTCTCCCTTTGTGATTTCTTTGTTCTTTTTGCTTCCATTTTTAGATCCTGGATGGTTTTGTTCAGTTTTTTCTCTTGTTTGTTTGTGTTCTCCTGTAATTTTTTAGGGGATTTTTGTTTTTCCTGTTTAAGGGCTTCTACCTGTTGACCTATGTTCTCCTGTATTTCTTTAAGGGAGTTATTTATGTCCTTCTTTAAATCCTCTATCAGCATCATGAGATGTGATTTTAAAACCAGATCTTGCTTTTCTAATGTGTTGGGGTATCCAGGACTTGCTGTTGTGGGAGATTTTGGTTCATGTGGTTCCATCTGGCCTAGGTTTCTGTTGGTAATGTTCTTGGTTTTGCCTTTTGCCATCTGGTTATATCTGGTGTTAGCTGGCATTGCTCTCTTTTGCAGTGGCTTGTCTGTCATGCAGGTCTCTGTATCTGTGCTCCTGGGAGACCCATTCTCTCTGTGTACACAGGTATGTAGGTACTCCTGAGAGACCCACTCTCTTGTGGTTGTTTTTGGGTATGTAGCTCTGTGGCCCCGAGCAGTTCTGGGTGTGTGTGGAAATCAGAAGACTCCTGTTCCAGGCTGCTTTTAGGTTCTTGTGTCCTCAGGGTTTTGGGCTGCTTACTCTGAGCAGCAGGGGTGCTGACTCTCTTCTTTGCACTCCTGACTGGTTCGCTACCTCCGTGTACCACTTGGGTATGACATGCTGTGGCAGAGGATAGTCCCAAGCTGGAGACAGATACCAGAGGGCTTCTGCCAGAGGATTCTGGACCTGGTCCTCTGAGCTGCAGGGGTGATTCTGTGTTGTCAGACCTCTCCCCATTCCTTGGTGGTTAGCTACCTCCCTGCACCATTTGGGTATGACACAGTGTGGCAAAGTATGGTCCCATGTTGGAGACAGAAACCGGAGGGCTTCTGCCAGAGGTTTCTGGACGTGATCATCTGAGTAGCAGGTCAGGTCTCACCTTTGCTGACTTTCTTCTCTGTGCTGCTGAATGGTTAGCTAACTTTCTGAGCCACTTGGATATCTACAAGGAACTTTAAGGAAGTGATCTTTTTAAAATTTCAACATAGCTTCATAGACAAAGCACATAGACTCAACATTTTAATATTTGATTCTTATTTCTTTTAAAGTTAGGTTTATTAATTGAGAATCTCATACAATGTATTTTGGACCTATTCAATCCCCTGAACTCCCCATCTCCATCATCCTTTGAATCTTTCCTTTCCTTCCCTTACAATGTTGAGTTATTCCCTGCATCCTCTTCTCCCAGTGAGTCTAGTGTGTGTTGCCAAGCAAATCTTTTGAATGAGGATTTCTTTAATGTGTAGTCAGAAGACATAGAAAACTATGTATTATCAAATGATAATAGCTCCTCAGCTAGTTGTAGGCTTACATCTTGGCCTCTCCTCTTCCGTACAGTGATATGGTCTCACTGGAGCTTTCCCAGGTCTTGTGCATGCTGTCACAATCATTTAGTTTACATATGCATCTTCTATGTTGTATCTGCAAAACAATTTCCTTGAAGTTATGTTATTCACCTCTCTGGCTCTAAACAATTTTTCTACCCCATCTTCTACAAAGATTCCTGAGCCTTGAGGTGAAAGGTGTCAATTTAGGGCTGTGAATTCCACAATTTTCTATTTACTGCACATTGATATGTTATGAATTTCCATGTTTTCATCTACTGCAATGCAAAGCATCTCTAATATCTGTAATTATAGTTGATGCTGTGATCTACGTGCATAACAACAAGTCTTATTTGTGTGTCTCTTCCTGTGCTAAGCAAACATAGGCTTACCCTGCTCCTCTGCACAACAATTAGAACACTTATCTGAATGAAGCATGGTTTCTAGTTGTCTGTTTTACAGTGTTGTGCCTCTGTTAGCCAGGGTTCAACTAGAGGAACAGCATGGTAAGAGATGTATGCTAAGTAATTAGATTACATGATGGGATTCTAGCTCAACAAGCCTGAAATATATACAGTAAACCATCAGAAAAGTCATTTTTGTTTTTATATTTTTATTTCTTAATTTTATTTTGATTACTAAATAATATCTATTTAAGGGGCACAGTGTGATGGTTTGTTATACGCTTACAATGTGAGATAATTGGATCAACTTAACAAATTCATTTCCTGCTATTTTTACCTTTAATTTATTTTCTTATTTTAAATTAAAATATAATTACATCATTTTTCCTTCCTCTTCCACCACTCATACTTCAGCTATAGACTCCTTCTTCTCTCTCAAATTCATGGCCTATGGCCTCTTTTTTTCTTTAGTTTCCGTACAATCTTCTCTTTGCATGGGGATTAAAGTGTATCATTTCATCACCAACCACTTGGTATTAGATAACTAATTGGGGAATATTTCGTGGGGAGGACTATTTCTCCCTCTCTCAACATTTCTTAGTTACTAGTAGTAATTGTCTAAGTTTGGAGCCCTGTGAGATTCCATCCTTCTATGTTGGACTATCTATTGATATCACCCTTCTTCAAGTAGCCACATTGTTGACACTTCATGGATGATACTTCCCTGTCACTTTTAGGAGACATTCTCATAGCAGACATCTGTTCCTCTGGCTCTTACACTGGTTCTGCCACCAGCCTTAGGTGCAGGAGGTGTATGATACAGATTTATCAGTTAGGACCAGGCATCACAGAATCAGATCACCTTTTCTTCACATTTTGATCATTTGTGGTTTTCTTTAATGATCTCAGTGTGTTGCAAAGAGAACTTTCCTTGTTGAGGGCTGAAAGCTATACTGACCTGTGAGTATAAGGAAAATAGCTGAGAATGAAGTCATTAAAGTATCTGTTGTGGGTTCTCCGCTAAGATTAATGACTGTATGAGCCCTGGATAGTTAGCTAGGTTCCAGTATCAAGCACGATTTACTTCTTGTTGAGCAGGTCTTGTGTCCAATTATGGAAGATTTGGTTCATTGAAGGTATGAATAGCACCATGGTACTTTTAGGGTTGATGTGCTATGATAGTTGTTATAATCCGCAGGTGTCATAACTTGGAAGGAATCTTGGTTGCTTCTCTCCCTTGTAAGCTTTCACAGTACTGTCTGGTAGAATAAATGTGAGCTCTGAGACCAGAGGCTGTCAGGTGAGATACAACTGGGATTCAGTGGATCTTGTATAGACAAAGCATGGTGTCTTCAGCAATAGGGATTTTCTTTCAACTTCTCGAAGACAACTAAGGGAAACATGAATAGCCTACTATGTTTTAAGAAATCTCTTGGCAGCTTCTAAACAACAACTTGTAAGGGAGCTTTATATTACTGGAATTTTATTTTATTTTTCTGTATCTGATAGTTTATGGCACTTGGGAAAACATTGCTAGCCCAGAAAGGAAGATTTTGTGTTAACTGTTTATGTGCATATATACATATGTAGATGTATATGTACTGCACATAACTTTAGGAAAATTGTATTGCTGATGACTTTTCAAAAATGTTCTTACTGTTGTATTACATTCCTCCCTCCTCCTTCTGTATTGACCTCCCTTCCCACTCCCAGTTACCACCCCATCTTCCCCTTTTACACTCTTCAAATTATGTTTACCATGCTATTCTACCTTCTATTGCCCACCCCACTTTGATTCCATTTAAATATCCTATTTTCTGTGCTTAATCCAGATTGCATACTTACATCTGAAGATTAGTAGCCACAGGTGGTAAAGAACATGGAACATTTGTCTTCCTAGTTAGTTCCTGCAATGTGATATTTCTAGTTACATCCATTTGTCTACATATTTCTATTTTCTTTACAGCTGAATACTCATGGTGTATATTTACTACATTTCCATTTGTTAGTTAAAGACCATTTTTGCTTTTTTAGCTTCCTATATATTATGAAAAGTAATGAATATGGCTAAGCAAGTATCTGGGGAGTGAGTTCTCCAGTTCTTCGGGCATATGCTAAAGAATAGTGTACTAGATTGGTTGTATGGCAGGCTTGTTTTTGGTCTTTTCAGGGTTTCCACACTGATTTCTATAGTGATTGTACCAGTTTTCAATACCACCAAGAGTGAATGAAGTTTTCCTTTTTCTCACCTCCTCTATAGCATTTGTTGTTAGTTACTTTGTTTATCTTTAACATTCTTACTGGGTTAAGATGAAATCTAAGAGTTGCTTTGATTTGAAATCCCATAATTGCTAGGGATATTGTACACTTTTGAGGTCTATCTTAGTCATTTTTATTTTATTTTTTGAGAACTGTTTAGTTCCATAGGGTAGTTTTTGAATAATTCATTTTAAAATTTATTCTGATTGTATATTCCATTAATTGTACATAGCAATATTCTGTCAGATGCATACATAGCAAAGAGTCTCTCCCATTCCTTTGACTTCCATCTCATTAAATTTATTGTTTCTTTGGCATTACAGAAAGATTTTGCTTTATGAGTTTAACATGTCAGCCTTAATTCTTGGTCAAGTGTAGGCCTTTTTAGGAAGCCCCTTTCTACACCTATATCACAAAGGGTACTGCTCATGTTTTCATCTGGAAGTTTCAGTATTTCAGGGTTCACATTTAAGTCTTTGTTCCACTGGAGTTAGGTTTTGTACAAGGTGATAAACAGACCTAATTTTATTGTTCTAAATGTGGATGCCCAGTTTTTCTTGCAATATTTGATGTAGATATTTTCACATCTTTGCAAAGTACATGATTTTGTTACATATACCCATATTTGGGTCTTGTATTTAGTTCCATTGAATAATGTGCTTTATTTCCTATGACTATATTATATGTCTGGAGGTCTGGAATGGTTATATGGTCATTCTGTCAGCATTGCTTTTGTTCTTTGCTATTATTTTTTAGGATTACTTTGGCTATCTGGGTGTGTTTTAAGATTCCACATGAATTTTGCGATTGGTTTTCTATTTCTTGAAGAATGAGATGGGTAGTTTAATTGGTATGGAATTTATAAATAACTTTTGGTAAAATTTTCATTTTTACAGTATTAAATATATTAATCAACTATCATGTCTATATTTACTAATATTTATCTTTTTATTAGAGATTTAAATTTTTATATAGAGGTCTTTTACACTTTTACCTCAGTTGTTAATTTTATTTTTAGATGTTTAATTTTCTTTGATTCTACTGTGATTTTATACCTGTCCATGATCACTTTCCCTTTGTGATGTATATTTGCGGTATGGAATAGCTATTGATTTTTATAAGTTGATGTTGTGTCCTCCCTTTTGGCTGAAAATGTTGATTGTTTCTAAAATTTCTCTGGTATATAACTTTTGGCATCTTATATATCATATGAGATATGGTCTAGACATACAGATAATCTGCCTTTTTTCCTATTTATTTCTCTTTTCTTTACTTCTCTTTTCTTATTGCTTCAGCTAGTGCTTCATATACTATAATGAGAAGGGGTGTTGGTGGACAGCCTACGCCATTTCCAATTTCAAGGAGATTGCTTTCAGTTTTTCTCCATTTAGAACAATGTTGGTTGTAGAAATTTTTATATAACTTTTAGTATATGGAACTAAGGTCCTTATAGGTATATTAATTATTGGACTTTTATTATGAATAAATGTTTGGTTTTCCACGTTTATTGATGTGATCATGTTATTTTTTTCCTAATGATCCACTATATGATTATTATATTTATTGATTTGTAAAAGTTGAGCCAGCCCTTGATCTCTGCAATGAAGCCAATAAAGCCAATTTGGTCATAGAATATGAACTTGATCATAAAGAATAAAATTTTTAATGTATCTCTGTTTTCAGTTTGCAAGTATTTTATTGAGGATTTTTAAATCTATGCTCATAAGGAATAGTGAGCAATAGTCTTCATTTTGTTGTATCTTAACCTGATTGGATCTTCAGGTTGAACTGGCTTCATGGAAGGATTTGGGGAGGTCTTATTTTGGTTTTTCTTGTTTGTTTGTTTTACATTCCTTCCTTTCTTTCTGTTATTTTTGTTTTGTTTTGGTGTCATTGTTTTACTTTTTTTCAATTTTAAAACAATTAGCTGTAGAGTGTCTTTAAAAGTCTGTTAGAATTTTGTTACGCATCTGTCTGGGCCTGAAATTTGTTTGACTTGGAAGCCTTTTTTTAGCATTTCAATTTTCTCAGTTTTTGTAGGTATGTTCAGATAATTATTCTTCTCTTGGTTTAATTTTAGTGGTTTCAATGAACCCAAAAATTTCCTAATTTCTTTAAGTTTTTCAATTTAATGTAGTATAGGTTTTTATAGTATTTTCTTATAATATTGTGAATTTCTTTAATGTCATTTCTTTAATGTCAATTTCTTTAATTTATTAAATCACAATTATTGTGTTCATTTCTGGTCTACTCACTTTTTTTGTTTGTATGGTTTGTTTTGCCCACATGTTTCCCTGTGCATAACTTGTGCACAAAATGCCTTGGAGGCTTGAAAACAATATCAGATCCCTTAGAACAGGGGTTAGAGAGGGTTGTGAGCCACCATGTGTGTTCTATGAATCAATCCTGAGTCCACTAAAGGAGCAACCAGTGCTCAGCTGAGCAATCACTCCAGTCCTCATCTTTATCATTTTTTAAAAAATAATGTAGTAGAACATTTAGAATCTACTCTTCCAGCAGCCTTTAATCACATGAAATATTATGATTCATTACAGCCCCATTACCAACAGCCAATTGCAATTCCTCTGTTTGACTTACACTTTGTCCCCTATGACCCATAACAACCCATCTTCTATCCATCTCCAGGCATTGCCTGTTGCATACAAATACCCTCTATTTTAGGGAAGCCTGTTCACTTATTATCAGAACCAGGGAAAAAATCTAGAATGATCTCTACTATTGACAACTCACTGACTAGTAACAGTTAAGATTTCAAGGAATCTCCACACCAGATCTTAGATTTGATGTTTAATTTAATGATTGGACACAGTGACTTTACAATGATAGTACATCAAAAAGACCATGGCACCACATGAATACCAGGCAATGTTGTGAGAACTTTATATATTTACTCAAGTATACCTTATGAGAAATTCTTCAGCAACTGAGGCATGGGATAAGAAGATAAACAGAAACTATACTCTTAAACTTTGGTGTGGTTCCAGGACTAGGAAGGCCCTAAGCATGAAGTCGCTGATTCTCACTTTTCAGTAATTTAAAGTCTGAAAAGTTCACTCTTGTTTATACCAAATTGAAAATTTACTTTCTTACCACAGTTTCTCAGACTCTAACCCTAACCCTAACCATAATCCTAACCATAACCATAACCTTCCCAAACTGCCAGATGTGTGGAGATGGACTGTATTACAAGTCCTGCTGACCTTCAGAAACCTATAAGGAAAAAACATGAGCAGGCACTTGTAAATGTTGCTGTATGCGTTTTTTTTTTTTTATCAAAGGGATCTGTCCTTCACTATGCTAAGTGTACTTCTACTCAAAATTCTGGCATCCTCTTGCTATCCTGACCCTGGGGTGTACACACAATGAAGAAGAATGATTGCAGAATGTCACCCCCATTTCAAACTGCCCAGAGGAGCATTTGTACCCTCCAGCATTAAATCCTCCTAGAAGAACATCTCATTCTCCAGATTATTATGGCTTTAGGAGTTGGAAGGATAAAATAAAACTGCCACAAGAAACCCACAAGTTTATGACTAGCAATGTTGCTATCTGTCCATTGTCTCTATCTTTCCCAATGACTTAGAAAATTTGCCTCATATTATTAGTTCATAATACATAAACGTTATTGGAGCAGATAAGGAGGACACTATTGTTGAGACTTAGCAGATGTTAACTTGATGTATCTTCTCTGCCTCAGATCATTTCAAAGCTATAAAACACCAAAGCCCCTGAATTTCTTTTTCTTTCATGCAGGACCAATTTAGGTCAAAAGTTTTGTAGGTGGGTTGATGTTCCCATCCCTAACTGGGGGTCCTGTCTGGCTACTGTAGGTGGTCTCTTCAGGTTACATACCTCCCACTGTTGAGCATATGGTTAAAGTAACCATTATTGACTCCTGGGATCATCCCTTATACAAGATCTTTGGGACTTCCTAGAGATTTCCAACACAACTCACCTTTGTCAGCTGCATGTTTCCATTCATATTCCTGGTCATTTGAGCCTTTCTCCTGTCTCTTTCTATACCTGATCCTGCTCCCTTTTCCCCTTACCTTCCATCTCCCAACTAGAACCCTCCCTCTCTCTGACTCTCTTAACTGTTTTGTTCCCCCTTCTAAATGGGATTCATGCATCTGCATTTTGGCCTTCCTTCTTGTTTACATTCTCTGGGTCTGTATATTATATTACAGGTATTCTGTACTTTTTGGCCAATATCCACTTATCAGTGAGTATATACCAAGCAGAAACTAAAGGAATGACTGAACAATAACCAACCCAACTTGAGACCTGTCCCATGGGCAGGTCTCAATCCCAGACACTGTTAGTGATGCTAAGTTGTGTTGAAGACAAGAGCCTAGCATTGTTGTCCTCTGAGAGGCTCTACACTGAAGCTGACTGAGACAGTCACAGACACAGGCAAACATTGGGAGAGGTCAGGATCCCTATGGAAGAGTTAAGGGAGTTACTGAAAGAACTGAAAGGGATGGCAACCCTTTCAGGAAGAACAAGTGTAAACTAACCTGTACCACTGGAAGCTCCCACAGACTGAGCAACCAACCAAAGAGCACACAGGGGCTGGACAGAGGCCCCATCCCCTCCCGCACATATAAAACCCCAAAAAACCCAACAAACAAAAGGACAAAAGCATCAGCTAAAGCCTTACTCCCAACATTTGCCTTTTATAGTTGCTAAAGGAATGGCTATTAAAAATAATGTGGATATCTGTGCTAAGACTGTCAGTCCATCCATCTGCCCATCCATCCATCCATCCATCCATCCATCCATCCATTGATCCATCAACAATTCATCTGGATACATGAATCTGAGTGCTTAGTCTCACACAAATACACACATTTTTTTTCTTTTAGAATTTGTACCTTTTTGTAACTTTTAACTTGATCATTCAGTTTTATAGTTTTTATATTTATATTTGATGACATTTGTAGATTGAGGTCACTCATTTTTCTTTGGTTTAATGTGATTTTATTGAAATAACTGCCATTACAGAACCTTTATGAACCTGTTAGAATATGCTGTGTGGGGTTACTTGATGTTAGAAAAGATGAGTAATCTGCCATGTATACTTTCTACATTTAGATATCGAAAATAGCACCAGGAGTTGGCATCCTCCATTTCAAAGGATAGGAAGACAAGGCTGCTGGGGTATATATTTGTAGCTGGAACTATTTCTACATGTGATCAGTGATCACCTGCCTAGGTAGTGTAAATATTTCATACAATAATTAGCATGTTTGTCCAATTTTTTATGAAATGTCTTGTCTTTTTATGCCCTGAGAGTGTTATACATGTATAGAAAGCATTTCCATTGGTTTTGCCTCTATTTTACTTTCTTCTATCACCCTCCCTTTTCTGCTGAAACTTTTCTTCAACGAAGTCTCATTTAAACTTGGTGAGTATTTATGGGATTATGGACATCTTAACAGTGTCTACACCACTGAAGACAATTATCCTTCTCCACCCTCAGACAGCCATTAATGTACAATAATCCTGTAGGGAGGATGGAATGTTACAGATCATACCCCATCTCTGATGAAAGGCCCATGGGTCCAAGTGTGCTCAAGAGTGTCACAGGTACTGACAGCTGCTGCAAGTTCATGAGTACAATGACTATCTAATGTCCTCAGCCAATGTTGGAAAGCACTTTTCCCTTCCTTTGGCTCTTATTTCCTGAGCAGTAAGTGTGGTTGTCTTCATTTGTTCATAATGTGTGTTTACATTCTACATGAAATGCCATTTTTTCCTTTTGGTTTTCAATCTTCTTTACTGTAGAATCCCTTTACTCTGTCAGGGTAAAAGTTTTCAGTAATTTGCCTAAAGCATTGAAATATTTACTTTCATTTGTACTTTCCTATATATATTTTTTTGCAAAACCGAAAATTTCAATTTTACTGCAATCAAGCACATCAAACTTTATTTTAGAAATTTGTCCATTTTTTTTCTTCAGGAAAGGATTTCTCTCCTTGGATGTAAGAACAGAAACAATATTGTGTTTTGTTGATTATTATTTTAATGGATTCCCCACCCCCATTATTTTCTTTGAGAAAGAATTTCTCTGTGCAATCCATATAGGTTTTAAACTTGCAATATTCCCTCTTCTTCCCAGTGTTGACATACTGATGTAACAGGCATGGACAATATGCCAGGCCTATTTTGCTGGTTTTAAAAATGGACTTTGTAAGAGGGAAATCATTTGAAATGTAAATAAAGAATATATCTAATAATAAGAAAATGGACTTTGTAGCAAGTTTTATAATTTTTCTTTTTATTCTTTTATTTCAGATTTATGGGGATGTTGTTTTAATGGATGCTGTGTGGAAGAAACTTAATCAACCCCTCTTCACTTGTAGAATTAGCTACTTGTTTCTAGGAGTGAACAATCTTATCAGAGAATCTTGGTCCTTATTTTTAAATAGCATCTTTCTGTCCATGATGATTGTAACTAAGGCAGCTTTTTAGCAACTCTTGATGGTTTTATCTTAAATGTTGTGTCAAACAAAATGCAGACTAGAATCTTAATAGAAATGGAAGAATTAAAATCTGAGTTATGGGAGAATTTCCACTTTCATGATGACATAGAGACTTCCTTTATCACTTTATAAATGATATATTGCCCCATTATTAAGGCTTGCCTGGTTTCTCTGAGAGTAAACTTTGACATCTTTGTTATAGATGTGATTATACATACTTCTAATTTATTTTATTTAAAATCATACTTACTTTTTTTTGTAGCAAGTTTAGATTAAATAGAATCTATAAAGCAGTGTGAAGACGTACCATGTTCCACCTCCCTAACAGTGTGTCTAGGACATCATGAGGCCATCCATGAAATTTATATCGATTTATCTGAAGGACTATAGCCAGGGCCTGAAGATGACTCAGTGAGTAAAGATATCTTCTACCAAGCCTAATGATCTGAGTTCAAATCTGAGAACACAGATGGGGGAATATCAAGTCCTGCATGTTGTCTCAGCTTCCACATGGAAGCTGTTCCTTCCATTACTAATAAATAAATCAATGTTTAAAAGGCTAACATCAGAATTTACCAGTTTTTCATGTACTTCTTTCAAATATATTTGTGCTCACTTCTGTGCCACTCTACTGCAGAACCAAGGAAGTGCCACCTCAGCAAAGGTGAATAGCTATCAGCAAGATACTTAAATGAAATACAAGGCTATTCAGCCGTTTACTCTGTCACCTGATGTTATCATTTTGTGACTGTTATTGATTACTGCATGTGATGATTTTTGTATTTTTTTCACTCAGTCTAATTTAACTACCTCATGATCCATATACATTATTGTGTGCATTGATATGTGATTTTTTTTTATTCCGAATAATATTCCAAAACAAGGATGTGGTGTCTTTTATTTAACCATTCGTCCATTGTGGAGCAAGTTTATTGTTTCCATTTTGGAGCTATTGTGGAAAAAGCAGTCAGGATTAGTAGTCATAGATAGAGTATTTTGTGAACAAATGTCTCACCAATGAGGGTAAAATTGCCCAGAAGTGCCATTGTGTGTCTCATAGTAGTTGCAGATATGGTCTTGTAAGAATTGTCATGCTCATTTTTGGAGCTATTATCCATTTTACATTGAAGTCAGCAAGGCATAAGAATCCCACTGCTTCCACATTCAATTCCAGTACTTGCTATTTTCAGTACTTTCATCTATTCCGGCCATACTGATGTCTCACTACGGGTTTGCCTTACATTTCTCTAATGACATGATACTTTACAAAAAGCAGACAAAGAAGAAAAGGAAAAGAAGATGCACAATGTATATAGGAAGGTTAAATAATCATATAGTGTGTGCATTATATTGTGTATGCTAATTACAGTTCATGGTGGCATGAACATAGGTGATCATGCACGTGTGCACATGTGTGTAGATGTCTTAAGTTGGCAGTGGGTATTTCCTTCAATTATTTCTCTACCATTTAATATTTCTGTTTTCAAGAAGTTTATAAATGGATATATTTACATCAGTTCCCTCCATCACTGCCTTCCTTTTAATACCTCTGTGCTTCCTCAGCTCCTTCTCAAATTTATGGTATCTTACTCTTTAATTATTATTGTTTCACAAATGCACAAATAAATATTTGTAAATATAACTTGCTGAGTTCATTTAGTTTTGCTGAGGTGAATGTACATTTCTAGATGAGTTCTTGGGACAGTATAATCTATCAGGAGACTTGACTATGGAGAATACTGATTCTCCCTCTCCAGCAATCATTAATGGCTTCCAACTCTTCATCTAGGGGTTTAGCCTTGTGATAGTTCTTCCATCTGTGTTTATCTGTCAATTGATGTTGTCATTTTTCAAATCTTGTTTATAAGCTGAGCATTACTCCTCTTTACTTTTCTCCTTTGAAAGCTAGCATAGCTCCTTCAGGAACTATGGGAGCTAGTTCTCATATGTGGACAGAAGATGTAGAGAAATCCAACTGGAATTGAGCCTTAAGCTCCCTCCCTGAGTACTATGACTGAAGAAGCACAAACAAGCTTGTTTATAATGGTTCATATTACTTGAAGAAGGTATGAAAGCTTCAGGAGAAAAAACCCTATATTTTATTTTTATTATTGTATTTATTTTATTTTGAGATGGTATTTCTCAGCTCATTGATTTGACTAGACTATAGGGCCACTGAGATGCAATAGCTTCCTTGTCATGATCCCCTACTGGTACTGTTACAGATGAATACCACTGTATCTAGCTTTCATATTGACTCTATATCCTTCTGATGACATAGCAAGCATTACCCCAACTATGTTATATTATCATCCAGAAAGTATATTTTAGTAGAACATAAGTCAAAGGGCTAAGAGAGTAGTTTTGTGTTCATTTAGAGTAAACAGGACCTTGGATTTGATTCCCAGAACCTAAAGAAAAATAGTAAAATGATTTAGTCATATGTTATAGCTGCTATTAGTAAAGTATACTTGTATTCTTTCAATCTCAAGGTGTTCACTGGATATAAGTTGGTCCCTAAATAGAAAGATCCAGGTACTTGGATTCAAATATTTTCTCGATGATAACTCAAACTATCTTTAATTCCTTACAGAGGATAAAGTTTTGCAGCTCATGAAATCACTACATCTATTTTCTCTTCATCCAGGAGGAATCATTCTAGATCTGTAAACCCTCTGACCCTGATCTCTCTCTGAGTTTGAACTAGGGATGGATAGATTTTTTTTTTGCAGTATAATGTACTTTTCATAGCATATTATCGAATATCCATTCATGACAGAGGTAAGAATTTTGGTAATGAGTGTTGTTAGAGTCTACACAGAGCAGAGAAACAGTATATGGTAGTTTAGTTCCAAATAAAGGCAGAACACTGTATGTAGGTGGTGATCTGAAAATACAATTAGTGATATGATTTAGATGTAAATATTTAGATAGTAAGCCTAATTAAAGAGCTATCTTAAATGCATAGATTTGTAGACATAGAAATCTCTTTAAGTCTGGAACTGGTGCCATGTACTGCCTTTGAATGAAGCACAACTAACTCATGCAATCACATCTTTAAGATTTTTTGGCATCTTAAGTAACTTGCTTTTCACCTGCCATAGAATACTAAATACTGTTTCTTTTACGTGTTGCTCAAAAAAGCTCCATTTTATCCCTGCTGTGTAGTCCTCTACTATTGATAGCAGCAAACTTCTACTGCAGGTCCAACACTAGCATCCCTTCTTTCTAACCACTTCCTTCTATGATGCCATGCATTTAATGCTTAGCCCTTTGTTATTTATATATCCATGTAGTTCAAACTTGTGTGACTTTTCCTGGAGTTTAAGTGAATAATGTTTGTAGTTTGCCCTTCTGGAATAAGTAACCTGCCATCAAATAATCTCAAAAATAAGGCAAGATAAATATTGGTAACAAACACCTCTGCATAAGTACATATAGATAGATATACTGTATAATCTATGTACAAAAACATATTGGATATCTGGAATGTGATAGCTACCATTAGTCTATAAAAGGGTCAGAGATAAGCACATATAAATATAAGATTTGCAGTAACAAAATAGTCAAGAAATGTAACTTAGGAGGGAAAAGATGGCATTAGGAAATAAGATTCAAGATTAGAGTCCTATTTTCAGAACCCCTGTCAATTTGCTTGTGCTAGGGTCATGACTACAACCAGGACAGTGCAAAATCATGGTTTCAAAGACAGTGCTTCACCATCCTGATTTCCACACATTGTAAATACCTAACCTCCTGCTTGCCCTTACATGCACTGTATGTTCCTGACACTGGTAACTAGATGGACACCACAGGTGGAATACCTCTTCACACACTTACCATCTCAGACAGTGAGTGGAATTCCAGATACTATACATAAATACACACAAAACACTTACCAACTACATAAGGACTACCTTACTAAGATCTACTGTTTCTCATCGCAAGTTTATGTAAGATCTACACAGCCATGAGCCAGTAGGAGCATGCCACTCCCTTCACCAGCTATAACTCGTGAGCTTTGTTCTTGCAAAAGGACCTTCTTACTGCTTAGACCAAAAAACCCATTTGCCTTTGTTGTATTTGAGAATATAATTATGTTTTGTGCATCTGCGACCATGAGGCTTTCAGTAAAGCAAGCAATTTTCATAGTAAGAAGGGGAACTATGTCACCTCACTTTCATTCTCTTTCTGGTTTTAACTAATCAAAAATCATTTAGTGTAGGTGAAACTGCACTGAGTTAAAATATTAAAAATTATCTGGAGACAAAGTGAAAGGCTTTTTTTGATTATACTAGGCATGGATATTACATGCTCTGAAAACTTTTAAGGAATGAGTATTGTAGTCTTTCTTCATGCTTTTTGCTCAGAAATATTATTATAAATGTTAGCCTGAACAAAACAGAAAAATAATGATTCCTGATGTCTTGCAAAGTGGGTCTTTACACAGCTTTATGTTTGACCATTTACAAACTTACATATTATGGGTAAGTTTCCTCCCATTAAATGTAGCACACTCTGAAAGCATTAGAAGTTATTAGTTTTCCAGTTCTGACCATTTGCCTAAGAATTTCATGAACTCATCGTTTTTAATTGCAGAGTAGTATTCCATTGTGTAAATATACCACTGTGGTCCTGGAAAGACTGGATGTAGGGGAATACCAGGACAGAGAAGTGAGAAGGGGTTGAATGGGGAACAAGGGGAGGGAAGAGGGCTTATGGAACTTTCGGGGAGGGAGGAACTGGGAAAGGGGAAATCATTGGGAATGTAAATAAAAAAATAGAAAATAAAAAAGAAAGCAAAAAGAAGAAGAAGAAGAAGAAGAAGAAGAAGAAGAAGAAGAAGAAGAAGAAGAAGAAGAAGAAGAAGAAGAAAAGAAGTTATTAGTTTGGTTGTAGCTTCCTCCTGTCTAACTTCTCTTCCATACTCTGGTTAGTAATGATGTAATTACACAGACCTTTGCCTCTAAAACTAATCAGAAGACTGACACTAACTTCAATGATACATTAAACATTATCACATGTTTAAGACAAATGATGATAGAATCAAAGACCAACAGTTCACAATGTTTGCTGTTCTTGGGGAGGATGGTCTTTGGATCCCAACACCCATACTAGAAGACTCATACCTGCCTGTTACAACAGCACCAGGGGATCTGACACTCTCTTCTGGATTCTATAGGTACCTGTACCCATGTGTGTATGTGTGTGCGTGTGTGTGCATGCATATATAAACACAGTCACACACATACATATTAATAAAAACATAAGTTCCTTTAAATTTCTAAAACAATGAGTCAATGAAATGTCTCTTCAGGTAAAAGTACCTTTCCCAAGAATGTCGACTGAGTTTAACTCTGGAACCATATCATAGAGAAAACTGACTTCAATAAGTTGTCCTTTGATCTTAATACATGTCTGAATCACAGGCATGCTCTACACACATACACACACATGCACATGCACATGCACATACACACATATAAACACAGGGGGTAGTAAAAACTAAAATAAATATATATATTTTTTAACTGTCCCATTATGTGCAAGGGATACTTTAAGATGTTATTGTGGTTTTGCTCATATTCATTCTGTTTTTACTCATGCATATTCCTTACATTTTGCTTTTGAAGAAATATGCTAATTAGACATCAAGGCGTATCATTTTAAGTTGCAACACATGAATTTAAAAGAAAGTTTGAAATGATTGTATTCTCATATTTTAGTGTGTCAAGGATGCTCACAATAAACTTTTGGTTAAACTTTTTGGGGAATACTGTAACATAATAAAGAACTTAAGCACATGCAAAGACTTAGAAGGAGAGTCAGAATAAACTCACTTACTTTGCTGTGACAAATGCCATGGGAAAACATCAACTTGTTCTCAGATAATAAAGCTTGACATACTAAAAGCCTAAAAAAATGAAAAGTATAAAGAACCCTCACATTTGTAAAATAAATGAGAAATAGCAGCTGAAACATGGAAATTACATTAGAGGCCATTGTGAAAAAACAAGTTATTGTGGACCCAGCAGCAGTTTGTAATAATTAGATTCAAAATATATTTATAGAGACATTCAGCATCTAAAAGATTCTGTGGGCATATAAACATAATATTTACTATTGTGTTACTCTCTAGTAAATAAATGTCCCAGTACAGAAAGGGCATTAGTAACTAATTATTTGAGCAGGGATGAGGTTTTTCTTTCTTTACAGCAAATTAATTTTTTGTGAGATCTATTTTGAATTATTCTACTACTTAAAACTGTATCCTCTCTCTCAAAGAACATCTATTCTCAAACAGCCTTAATTTGAATAATTATCACACTATTTTTTTTATTTGTTGTTATATTTATTTTTGTTTTGAACCAGATTTCTTTGTAATCCAGGTTAGACTGGTCACCTTCCTACTTCTACCCCCTCCCCTCCATGTCTCAAGATTACAGATATACAAGGTTCCCTTTGTTTGTGTGCTTATTTTTTGAGGGTTTTCTAATAGAAATATATCTTTCTATATAGCAAAATAATATTCTACTGGGTATGGGTAAAGCATTTTATTTATCCATTGTTGTTTGATCATCAATTGGTTTGATTCTATAGCTTAGCTCTTATGAATAGTTCATCAATTAACATTTTACTGTGACCTCACTGAAATGCTGGTTACATTTACTTTGGGTGTAAGGTGATGGGATTGTTAGGTCATGAGGTAAGATCTATGATTACTTTTCCAGAGTAGCTGTATTAAGTTTCATTCCCACCCATAGTGCTCTAGGGTTTCTCTACATATTTGCCAGACTTCTGTGTGCCTTCTGTGTATTGACAAATAGCCGTTTTCTCAGGTGTGAGGTAATATTTCATGGTAATTTTAATTTTCATGACAATACTTGTTGATATCTGCTGGCTATTTGTGTGCCTTTCTCCTGTGACAGTGCCTTTGTCCCTAGCCTATTTGTTTGGGTAATTTAGCTTAGCAGGACTTTCTGTTGTTTTATGGGAGCTTGCTCTTCAGTTAGCTGAGCTTCTCACATGTTTACTATATGGCTGCCTCTATTACATCGTTTTCAAAAATATCTCCCAATAGCTGTTTTGTCTCTTGATACTATTGGCTGCTTATTTTGCTATGGAATTTTGGATTGATGCAAGCCCAGCATCAACTTGCCTTTCTGTGCCATACGTTTGGTATCCTTTCTAAGAATTCTGTACCCGGTGAATGTTATGAAGCATCTTCTTTTCCTGTTTTGTTTTGTGTAGTTTCTCTAATCGCAAAAGCTCTACAGTTAAATTTGCAGTGGTTAAGGCTTTAACACTTTGTAGTCTTTAATACAGCAACACACTTTGATTAAATTCTCATCATTTACATTAAAATAAAATGAATAAAGTATACACATTCCAATGTGTATGTGCTCATAATAGTTTGACATGGCTTGCACTTGCATTCACCTATGGATTATTTTCAATATACCTGGCTGAGAAGAAGAACTCACAGTGAATTTAGGTTTTATTTTCCATGAGAAAGAAACTGTATCTAAGAAAATCATCAGTGGCGCAAAGTTGAGTGAGTTCGTGAATACTCATTGCAGAACAAGAAAAATAAGGACCGAGATAGAATCCCGTAAGCCAAAGTGTAAAATAAGATTGGTGCTTCATTTCCGAGTTCTGAAAACAAACCTGAGCAAGGTGAGACACTTGGACAAGAAAGGATGGAGACATTGTGAATTAGCCCATTTTTTTCCTATACTGACTAAAGGTCATCTTTTTTCAGTAACCAAATTTAACACATGTGGAAAGAGGTAGAATTAGCGATTTACATCACCATGATTGTCACTCAGACAAGAAGAATTCTAATGGCAGGCTTTTGTTATAAACATTTGCACTTAAAAACAAAAAAAAAAATTCCCTTGCATATACTAATAAATTTTAAATAGAAGAAGGAACCACGTGGATATCTTATCAATCCATTAAAGCAAAAAGAATTCCTCAAGAGAATTCCAAATAAAATTTAAATGTAAGAATTTTTCCAATAGTGAAAGATATTATTTTCCCTTTGGAAACAAAAGAGTTGGGCAATTGTTTTTAAGTACAAATATATATAACAAAAGCCTGCCATGAGAATTCTTCTTGTCTTAGTGACAGAAAGAATATGATCTGATCTGGGCTCTTTGATTCACATATCCAACTCTAGGAAGGCCAAGGTGGCATTGCTGTGAGTTTGAAGCCAACAATGGCTAAATCATGATCTATGGAGCAGCTGGTGTTACAAAGCAAGGCACGGTCTAAGAAAAGAAGAATATATAATCCAGAGCAGGGTTCCAAAGCCAGAGATTGAGAATGTGTTCATGGGATTCTGAGCCTGGGTCAGGAGATAATAGAGAGAATGTATACAAGGAAAGGGTGTGAACAAGAACTAGCAGTTAATCTAAAGGCTGCATCTGTAGAGATGACCAGACTGAGGACACAATTTAGTCACACTACTTCAGGAAAGAAAACAAACCACAGTATATGCATCAGGTTCAGACAAGCATGCTGACCTATGACGTAAGTGAATATTTTTTAACCTCTCCTCAGGTTACAGTGATAATATCGAAGCCACAAATCTAATTCATCTAATGTGGTCTAAATATCAGCTAGTTATAGTTAAAGTTTCATGTAGGGAAAAATAATTAGATAAATACAAGCTGGTTCTTCATGCACCTCACATACATCGATTCAAAATGGTAGGTTCAGATACCATTTCAAACATGAATTCTAAGTACTCTCAGAGCAGGATTGATAGTACCTACTTTTGTTTTAATCTTTATTTCTACTATCAAATGCTTTTTCAAGTATTACAGGAAATGCATGTTTAATGAATGAATGAGTTTTTTCTTTCCTATTAAAACATACTTTGTAGTTCTATTTATCAGGAGTAAAAAGATGTATGTAAGCATTTTGATGTCCAAATAATAAAACAGATAATCATATTATATCACAAAATTATCACCAACTTTTTAGCTTCAAGTATGACTTGGTAAAATACAAACTTACTCTATACAAGTGCAAGGTGGGGGCAGTACAGGAGGAAGATGAGAGGCTGCCTTCTTGAGACTGGGGAGTCATTATATGGGCATGCATATGAATACACAAAATTTATCCTCATGAACATTTAAGATCTGAACATTTGACTCAATGCGAATTACAACTCCAATAAGAATAAGTTGTGAGTCAAAGAAAACACATCTTTAAGCCATATCTTAGAAATATATGCTTTTAACAGAAAACATTTTGTAAACATCATTTAACTAACCAAACATACCATGTAAAGACAGGTTTCTCTTTTTTTTTTTCTTTTTAGGTTTATTTATATATGTATATGAATACTTTCTCCTCCTATACTTCTGTACTACAGAAGAGGGTATCAGCTCACATTATAGATAGTTCCAAGCTACCATGCGGTTACTAGGAAATGGATTCAGAACCTCTGGAAGAGCAACCATTGTTCTTAACCCCACTGAGCCTCTCTGCAGCCCAGCAGATTTTTGATGTAGGAAGAAGGGACAGGCTTCTTTGGTTTTGAAGACTGAACTGCACCCTGCTTAAATACCCAAATATTAATCACACAGAGTGGTCAGCTGGCAAAGAACCACAGATGTATTTTCTTCAAACTTCATCTATTTCATATAAACTATTATAAATGATAATTATGAGCCATTGTTACAAATAAATAATACAATTATTGTTAATATGAGCTATATTTACCAGTCTTTCTAAGCTTCATTGTCATTTGGCCAAATCATGCCTTCCTTTTTATGACAAGGAATGATTTTCAATAGACAGCTATGGTTAGACAGGAAGAGAATGGGGGTTATTGATAAAAAAGACTGTTCCTGCATCTTTTTATTAGCTTTGATATCCAGGTCCTTCTATATTTCCTCCCACTCTTCCTTCTTTTTCTATTTCTTTGTTTTCCAGGTTCATGGCCTCTATTTTTACTTTTACTTGATTTGTTAGTTACTCAATGTACTTGAGGTCCACAGAGGAATATATCAGAAAAGTTTGGATACGAACTCTGGGTTTCTGTGACAGCACCTGGCACACAGTGCTTATCACTACTGCTGCCTCGGGCCCAAGCTATCTTTAGAATCCCTCTCTGTGGCATGTAGATTGGGAAATGATTTGTTCAGCATACAAATGAGTCACATAACACCAGCAGCAAAGGAAGTGATCAAATCTTAGTTCACTGGTAAGGCATTAAGAAGAAAAATTTTAATAAATAAATCTGGATTATTTTTATAATGAATGCAATCTTCTTAAACTAATAACCAGAGAAGAGCTATGATTGTTACATGTCTAAAACTCCCAAATGGCAAAATATAATTAAAGTTCAAACTGTTGAACAAATAAACCTGTTAAATACATAATATTATCAGGCAAAATAGCTATGTGTTTATCACTCTGCCACTGTAATTACATTCACTGAAACTCTTCATGCATATATTCATATCTTGCTAACATTATAGAGACTAAAACATAAATTGCAGAGAACTGAGCACAGTTTTATCGAAAGAGTGTGTGCTAAAGTGCTTGTTATTAAAAGGTAAAAGTCTTGTCTTAAGGTAACTACTAATTGCTTGACTGAATTTTCTAACTATGTGTATACAGCTACCAAAAGAGTGATCATTGTTCACTACCACGTGATACAGAGGAGAAAAGCTTGGACCACTGTCTCTGCAGGTCTCCAGGATAATAAGACAAAGAAACTGTTCATTTGAGCTGGAGAATGAAAATGCCAGAAAGTGCTACTCTTGTGTAAATAAAAGTCAAATATTTTTAAGTATCTTCAACTAATTGGTAAAGATCATTAGTAATCAGGTAATTAGTTTGTTGTGGGCTCAAGGAGGTCTGTTGGTTACTAAGAGTCAGGAGAAGTCAGGAAAATAATTCCCACAGGCTGAAACTGTAACCAAAACTAGCCAGAAGCTACATTGAAATGATTTTTGAAGTCTTGACAAAATTGGTGCCAAATATTACATTGGAAATGGAAAAGAAAAAAAAAAACGTACAAGATTACTTGTATAGTAAATGAAGATGGGTCAGTAATGGGGAGAAGAAGAAATAAAATCCAGTATCTACAAATAAACTAGAATTCCTGAAAAGAAACTTTGTCTGCCGAGATTGATGCATTAGAGCTTCAGAAAATGTGCGAATCTGTGGAGATTTGGGATGTCAGAAGTTCAGTGGCTGATTATCTTATCGTAGGCTAGCTCTAGCCCTCTAGGCCAGCCATTCTTTGTCCAGCTTTGTGTCAGAACTAACATAGGTAAAAACCTTTTGTAATCTATTAACTTAATAGACGATTAACTTCCACCAACTCAAAAGCTAGGAATGTTGTCCAGTAGTATCTTTGATCTAAAATAGCTTCCCAAATCTGGCTGTAACCCCCTCTCTACATACGTACCAATGAATTTTAAATTTGTTGTGACTCATGACTTTGTTTTTTCTGTAAAACCATAAAACTTCATGAAATTATTTCTACATTGGGACATTTGGTGTGACATAAGTTTGGGGTAACCTAAATATGCATTCTAGAGCCATTGTCACTCAAGATAGCTCCAGGATATACTATCATTCCCTTTAAGATGAGAGCTATGATTTTACATCTGCACTAAGAAGTCATGCTCTATGAAGCACTTAATGAATCTTTATTAATTAAATACTACTAATAACATCAAATAATATGGAAGTGGGGATTGGAAATTTTTAATAGTAGTTACACACCTTCATATATAACAAGCCAACCAATTAATATATTTCCTCTAGAAAACCTACTAATAATAATTGGGTTAATTATATGCTGATATTCATTAATTTCTACATATTAGTTCTATCATCAAAATAGCTAAGATTTATGGGGGATCTTAGCAACAAACATAATAGAGTTAACATATGATCTAAAGGGATATGAGTATTCAGAGATTTCATCCTGAGCAGGTTTTATGTTTATAATGTTAAGCATTTGAGGAAGTGTATTTCAAGTGAAAATGATTGTGTCCTCTCTGATACACTATTCAAATTCTATCTTAAAATAAACACGACATAATGTTGTTACTGTACTATTCTACTTTTAAAATGTTATCAAACTTTCTTAGCTTTATTACTCCAAGATATAGAAGATATCCTACTGGTCATCACTTAAGGAAGATGATGTTCAAGGAGATCTAAAATGGTACCCAAATACAAACAAAGTGTTGATTACAGAGGCAACAGCTTGCCTTAGTTATGGTCAATCTTGATTATCAATTTGGTAGAATTATGTCTCATCTAGGAGATACAATTATGGGTATGCTCATAGGCATGTATTTAAAGAGGCTTAAATAAGGAGGAAAAAGTCTCCCTAATGTGGGTAACACTGTCACTTGGTGTCCCTAACTGAATGCAAAGGAAGAAGCCAGTGGAACACAGACATTGTCTCACTCTGACATCTGAATCTGAATGCAGTGTGATTAACTTCTTGACAGTCCTGGCCTGTAGCATTCCCATCATGATGGACTGGATCTTCAAACTGCTAGCCAAAATAATCCCTGCTCCTTAAGCTGTTGTTTCCTGATTTACACAGCAATGAGTCAGTAACTAACTGTATCATAATCATAACAGAAATTTGCCTTCTAGTGATTTCTGTGGTACCATGGGTTCAAACAGGAATAGTGCAGCATGGAGGAGGATAACAGGAAGTGTTTCTCCACAGTCATCCTTTACAAATAACTCCTTAGATGTAATTCTTCATCTCATTACTATACCGAAAAAAAACCCATCTCATCTGAGTACATTTATCCTAAGAAAAAAACTTCAAAAGTTTACTAAACTAGTACAGAGACCAGTTTCCAAGGAAGAGGAGGATAGAGAGGCAATTCTCATGTTAGCAGAGATTCCATGCAGTGCTTTCAAATGAAGCAGGAATGGAAGAGAACTCTGCTGACCTTGGCACACTCCTGTGGAATTTGCAGGACACAAGTTCAGAGAAATATTAATGAAATAAACTAAACCAGAATTTGTTTTTGCTGTTCTTTAGACTCTAAACACTATATTTCCTGACCATACACTTACCTTGAAATGAAATTAGTGTCAGTTCCAGCAGAGGACAGTACCCGAGTAAGCTGTTATATCCAATATCAATATCACGTTAGTTATTTGACAAACAGGAATTATCACTATTAAGAAGATAAATAAGAAATATCTGAATGACTTTATCCTGTAATCTTTTATTTCTTAATTAAAATTAATTAGAATAAAACAGTGTTCTTTGCTCTCCACACAGTCAAAATACTGGGTTCAAGGAGGAGCAAACACAATCCCTCATTGATTTGCTTATTTCCAAGGGCTTAATGTAAAATATTGCAATGGTGATATACCAGATATGAGGCAGTTAGCTATCTGGAGACTGTGGTGGATAAATCTTGCAAATAAATGTATAAATAATATTATTAATGCCCTGGGTCCCTCTTGTACCAGATTTATATAGCACAACCATGATGTGGGAGACAGACAGTAACTTTAATATATGTAAATATCTAAATTGTATAATGCAGGCACAAAAATATATTATACGTTAGTGCTTATTATTTTAAATTTATATTCCATGCATTTGCACCGTGCAAGTTCACATATTTCTTGGTTTCTACATTTCTACATTTTGAACAAAACACCATCTTTGAAATATTGAACACAATATCAAGTAGGCATTAGTCCATGAAGATAAAGCATTGTGCTTGTTCGTATGAACCTCCTGAAAGCAGAGTCCCTTTTCATAATGAGGTGTTTGCTGGCAGCGTTATGGAGTGGTTTTCAATTGGCATTGACAAGCTTATTCTGAGTCTGCCCTCTCTCAATTGCATAGTGTCTATGCCCACACTTGCTGTGGACAACATCATGAGCTTGGTGGAATTTTTTAAATTTCCCCTTGTTTGATATCAGTGACCTGAGCTGCAGAAAATGTTCCTTATGCTTGCTGAGAAGGGTGATTGTTGATTTCTTTGGTTGGTGCACTCTATTTTCTCACTTAATAGGAAGGAATGAGGAATGAAGCATCTTCGTTTAGCTCTACAATGGATGATTTTCCAGTCCCTTTCATGCATTCTCTTTGGAAGGACAGGCCTGGAAATCATTTCTTGCTCTATTTATGACTCTTAGTGAATTGTCAGGGCTTTTTATTCAATGCGACTTTCAAGGTAAAATGTGCAGGCTCATTTCTCATTTTCTTAAAGCAAATATAACAACTTCAGTCTCTGGTCACTGAAGACATTTCTTCTTTATCCAGGTAATCATTCAAGGGTCAGGTTCATGATCATTGTGCCAATGTTTTGACTAATGAGAATCATAGAAATGTCCTCTTCATGTGGAATGAAGTACCTGTGTACTGGTCCTGAAACCCACCAGTTCTCAGTTCTCCGGTCGGCCCTTTCTTTCTGTTTCTAGGGATGTAATAAACAATCGCCCTGTTTTATCGCACCTAGAAATTACAGAGGTGTTTGAGTTTAATGCCACTTTCACCTCACAGAAGTCTATTAAGATGGTGTTTCCCTAAGTATGAAGAAAATATGTAAGAAGTGACAGGTTCTTTTATATTTGAAAGGAATTTCTATGAATATCAATTTTTATCTTGCTTTGGATTCTATAATACAATCCTCCGAATTCTTCCTTTTTTAAAATTTTCAGTTTCCGCTCTATATTTGTCTTGACTGTCTGCAAGACTCCACTTCAGTTAGTCAGCAAATAATGTTGAAAGGCTCTCTTATCCAGAAATGTTATTTATATGTATTATATTGTGGTTACTCCTGCAGCTGCCTTCACAGCAAATGAGCCCCCAGTGGTGCAAGAGCAAGCAGTTAACTGCTGCATGGAATGAGGAACCTGTAAGAAAGAGCACCGAAGGGAAGGGATAGGGAAGGTGCTGATAGTGAAATGCATAAGCAGGCTGACAGGGGAAGAGTAGCAAAGCAGAAACAGTGCTTTGGTTTCTATAAATTTGCTTTACTTTTAAGAGACTCAAAATAACATGAAGTGTCCTTTCCTTGCCAGTTCCAGTCCATCAACTAGATGGGATGTTGACTCTTAAAGGCTGTCGGGAGGGGCAGGTATAAGAAAGAAGAAAAAAAAAAGATAGTAAAAGTCAGAATAAGCAGATAAAGGCCATTGCAGTCATTGTTATCAGGTTTTCTAAGATATTCCACTGTGGATGATGTGATTGAAATACATTTTCATGGATACCACAATGGTTTTAGATCACTCTTGTTTTCCCTTTCTCCTCACATCCTCACTGTTCATTTCTGCTTCCTTACTGCTTATTGAGTCCTCTGTGGATTAATTGTGTTTGTGTAGAAGACCGGCACAGACTAGTAGAATGACAAGTAGTGCGCTTCTCATGGGCTCCTCAGAATCTGACATGTGGGCTGGAGAGATGGCTCAGTGGTTAAGAGCACCGACTGCTCTTCCAAAGGTCCTGAGTTCAAATCCCAGCAACCACATGGTGGCTCACAACCATCTGTAAGGAGATCTGACGCCCTTTTCTGGTGTATCTGAAGACAGCTACAGTGTACTTACATATAATAAATAAATAAATCTATTTTTTTAAAAAAAAAATCTGACATGGCCTCCCATGTTCCTGTGTGAGCCAGACAGACATCCAATCCATAGTAGCAGAAGCCATCTCAATGACCAAGACCCAAGGTAAACCTAATTTCTTTGTGGAGTAGTTGAAGGTTGCAGATCCAATTGGCCAACCTTAGAACCATGCTTTCTGGGCTTTTAACCAATGATGTCTCCCTCCTCCCTCTTCAAATTCTCCCTTCCACTTAAGACTAAGAAGACCTGTGTACAAATCAGAAGTTTATAACAAACCCATTGTTGTCACAGCTGTTGTCAACAAAGTCTGCCTTGAAACAGATAGTCAATTAAAAGTCAACAACTATGTTTTATGTGGCAGGCTTGGTGGCACAGACCTGTAATCCTATCACTTGGGGAATGGAACAAAAGATTGCTGACAAAGTGAAACCTATTTGTTTATAAAGAAAATTGAGGGCTGAAATATTGAGTGACAACCTTTCTCAAAAATACACAAAAGGAAAAAGTGGTATGCATGTCATGGGCTCTTCAGAATCTGACAAGTATGGCCTTCCGTGTTCCTATGTGATTCAGAAAGACATCTGATCCAGAGTAGCAGAAGACATCTCAAAGATCAAGAATCAAGGTATACCTCGTATCTTTGTAGAGTGGCTGAAGGTTGGAGATCCAACTGGCCAACCCTTACGATTGGTTTGCAATTCTACCTTGGTCTTATGTCTTCGCCTTCACTGATCTTTGCTTCATTGAGAGAGGCACTGAAAAGAACTCCTGGCATCATGACTGGCCCTGGTTGTTCTCACTGATTTATTCAATTTGGTGGAGGCCTAGCAGTTTCTGCTATATCATGCCACTGCCGCTGATTGGTGTTTACTATCCTGACACTTACTGAACTGAACTGCTGGTATCCTGACAGATATTGGAATTGTATCCAGAAATTACTTCTTAATAGGTCCACATTATCTTTTCCTATTTACCATCTTTTCTTTCCTACATTTTGACAGTGGGATGCAATGAGGGTCAAAACATTTGAGAACCCTTACTAAAAGTAGGTTTTAAAAAATCTGAGCCTAGAGTCCAGTTGCTGTCTGCATCTGGAAACTGAGGCTGTTCCACAGCCCTCTGTACACAGGTCCTGCCAGGAGAGATCTGGTCTCCCAAGAGTGTTCCCACTCCCAGGCTGAGGTGAGCTTTCCACTTTCTCTCCAATAACTATCCAGAGTGACTAGGAGTGCACAGGGCACAGAAACAGTGGAAAAGTTGGGACAGGATCCTTCCAGTCACTATCTGCACTCAGAAGGTTGGAACTATTCCATAACCTTCTGTAAACAGGTCCTACCAGAATAGAGCTGGTCTCCCAGGAATCCTGACACAGCATATAGGCACTCAAGAAGGACCAGCTCCAGCTAGAGACAACAAGACCAAGATAACCAAATGTGAAAAGGCAAGCTCAAGAATCTTATCAACAGAAACCAAGGTTACTTGGCATCATCAGAACCCCATTCTCCCATCACAGAAAGTCCTGGGTTCCCTAACACACCAGAAAAGCAAGGTTTGGATTTAATATCACAACTCATGATACTGATAGTGACTTTTTTTTTGGTTTTTTTTCTTTTTTTTTTCTTTTTTTCTTCGAGACAGGGTTTCTCTGTGTATCCCTGGCTGTCCTGGAACTCACTTTGTAGACCAGGCTGGCCTCGAACTCAGAAATCCTCCTGCCTCTGCCTCCCAAGTGCTGGGATTAAAGGCGTGCACCACCACCGCCCGGCTGATAGTGACTTTAAGAAGGACATAAATAACTCCCTTAAAGAAACACAGGAGACAGGGCTGGAGAGATGGTTCAGTGATTAAGAGCACTGACAGCTCTTTCAAATGTCCTGAGTTCAAATGCTAGCAACCAAACGGTAGCTCACAACCATCCATAATGAGATCTGACATGCCCTCTTTTGGAGTGTCTAAAGACAGCTACAGTGTACTTACAAATAATAAATAAATAAATAAATAAATAAATAAATAAATATTTAAAATAATAAACAAAAATTAAAAAAAGTAAAACAGGAAAACAGATAGAAGCCCTTAAAGAGGAAAGACAAAAATTCCTTAAAGAATTAAAGAAAACACAACCAAATATGTAAAGGAATTGAAAAACACCATCCAGGATCTAAAAATGGAACTAGAAACAATAAAGAAATCACAAAGGGAGACAACTCTGGAGATAGAAAACCTGGAGTAGAGATCAGGAGTCATAGATGCAAGCATCACCAACAGAATACAAGAGATAGAAGTGAGAATCTCAGGTGCAGAAGATACCATAGAACACATTGACACAACAGTCACAGAAAATGCACAATGCAAAAAGCTCCTAGTCAAAAACATCCAGGAAATCCAGGGCACAATGAGAAGACAACACCTAGGGCTAATAGGTTTAGAAGAGAGTGAAGATTCCTAACTTTAAAGGGCCAATAAATATCTTCAATAAATTATAGAAGAAAACTTCCCTAACTCAAAGGAAGAGATACCCATGGAAATACAAGAAGCTTACAGAACTGAAAATAGATTGAGCCAGAAAAGAAATTCCTCCTGTCACATAATAATCAAAACACCAAATGTACTAAACAAAAAAAAGAATGTCAAAAGCAGTAAGGGGAAAAAGTCAAGTAACATATAAAGGCAGACCTATAAGAATTACATCAGACTTCCAACCAGAGACTCTAAAAGCTAGAAGATCCTGGGGAGATGTCATATAGACCCTAAGAGAAGACAAATGCCAGCCCAGGTTACTATAATCAGCAAAACTCTCAATTATTATAGAAAGAAAAACGAAGATATTCCATGACAAAACAAAAATTACACAATATCTTTCCACAAATACAGACCTTCAAAGGAAAATAAATGGAAAAGAATGAGGGAAACTATACCCTAGGAAAAGCAAGAAAAATAATCTTTTAACAAACCGAAAAGAAGACAGTCACATAAGCATAATTCCATCTTTAACAACAAAAATAGCAGGAAACGAGAATCACTTTTCCTTAATATCTCTTAATATCAATGGAATCAATTCCCCAACAAAAAGACATAGACTAACAGACTGCATACATAAACAGGACCCAGCATTTTGTTGCATACAAGAAACCCACCTCAGTGACAAAGACAGACACTACCTCAAAGTAAAAGGTTAGAAAAAATTTTCCAAGCAAATGGTTCCAAGAAACAAGCAGGGGTAGGAATTCTAAAATCATTAAAAAAAAAATCGACATTTAGCCTAAAGTTATCAAAAAAGATAAGGAAGGACACTTCATACTCATCAAAGGAAAAAGTCTACAAAGAAGAGCTCTCAATTCTGAAAATTTATGCTCCAAATGTAAGGGTATTGGTAGAGTAACAGGAAGAGAATTGAAGACCAAGAACACATGTGGTAACTTGATCTTTGACAAAGGAGCTAAAACTATCCAATGGAAAAAAAAGAGCCTTTTCAACAAATGGTGCTGATTCAACTGGTGGTTAGCATGCAGAAGCATGCAAATTGATCCATTCTTATCTCCTTGTACAAATCTCAGGTCTAAGTGGATCAAGCAGTTCAACCTAAAACCAGATACACTGAAACTAATAGAAAAGAAAGTACAGAATAGCTTCGAGCACATTAGCAAAGGTGAAAATTTCCTGAAGAGAACACCAATAGCTTATGCTCTAAGATCAAAAATTGACAAGTGGGATCTCATAAAGTTAAAGTTTCTGTAAGGCAAAGGACAGTGTCAATAGGACAAAATGGCAGCCAACAAATCAGGAAAAGATCTTTACCAACCCTGCATCTGACACAGGGCTAATATCCAATATATAAAAAAAAAAACTTAAGAAGTTAGACTCCAGAGAACTAAATATCCCTATTAAATTTGGTGAACAGAGCTAAACAAATAATTTTCAACTGCGGAATATCAAATGGCTGAGAAGCACCTAAAGAAATGTTCAACATCCTTAGTCATCAGAGAAATGCAAATCAAAACAATCCTGATATTTCACCTCAAACCTGTCGGAATGGCTAAGATCAAAAACACAGGAGACAGCAGGTGCTGGCAAGGATGAGTAGAAAGATGAATACTCCTCTACTGCTTGTGGTATTGCAAGATGGTACAACCACTCTCAAAAAATGTTTGGCCCTTCCTCAGAAAATTGGGCATAATACTACTGGAGGACCCTGCTGTACTACATACCCAGAGTATTCTCCCACATGTAATAAAGACAAATGCTCCACTATTTTCATAGTAGCCTTATTTATAATACCCAGAAGCTGGAAAGAACCCAGATATTCCTCAACAGAGTAATGGATACAGAAAATGTGGTACATTTACGCAATGGAATACTATTCAGCTCTTAAAAACAATGAATTTATGAAATTCTTAAGCAAATGGATGGAACAAGAAAATATCCTGAGTGAGGTAACCCAATCACAAAAGATCATACATGATATGCACTCACTGATAAGTGAATATTAGCACAGAAACCTGGAATACCCAAGATACAGTTCATATGTATCAGATACATACCAAATGAAGATACAGACCAAATGAAGCTCAAGAATAAGGAAGAACAAAATATGGATACTCTTGTCCTTCTTAGAAGGTGGAACAAAATATCCACAGGAGGAGATACAGAGACAAATTGTGGAGCAGAGACTGAGGGAAAGACCATCCAGAGACTGCCCCTCCTAGGGGGAGGGACCCATGACTCCAGATGCATATGCAGCCGAGGATGGCCTTGTTGGACATCAAAGAGAGAAGATGCCCTTGGTCCTGTGAAGGCTAGAGACTCCAGTATAGGGGAATGCCAGGACAGGGAAGTGGGAGTGAGTGGATTGGTGAGCAGAGGGAGGGGGGATGGATTAGGAGATTTTTCAGCAGGGCGGAACCATGAAAGAGGACAACATTTGAAATGTTAATAAAGAATATATCTAATAAAAAACATAGAAAAATAATAGACCGTAGACATGGGAAGGTTTGCATGATTAAAAACAAAACAAAAAATCAAAAGCAAACAGCTCCCACAAAGCAATGGGTTTCTTCCTATGTAGATATTGCCTGCACTTCCCAGCAGTCAGTTTCCTGTAATGCTCTCATTTCTACATGCTCCATTTCTCCTTCTACCACAACTGGGTTTCCATCCCTTTGCTCACCACTGAGCTCATCCAGCTCTTCATGCTGTCTTCATTAACTGATGCCAAATCTGCTTTTCTGCCCTTCCAGGCATGTCTTTCCTGGTGACTTTCTGCTGTATTTGACACCTGCTGTATTTGATGGATCCTTGGCCCCTTTTCAAAGTAAATTTTCTCTTTCATCAGTTGTTTTATGTGATTTTATTCATTTTTTGTACATTGCCTATTTTTCTGACTACTCCTTCTAGACCCCTCAGCATCCATAAATGATATTATTCATACACAGAGCTCAATTTCCTCCTTCTCCTTAAACCCATGCTGCAGAGGATCATCCAATCCCCTGTTCTTGCACACCACCCTCTTCCACATCCTGATATAAACATCTCTATGTCTCTAACTGATGCTGACATCAAAGATGTTCTATTCTCAGTGAAATTCTACTCTGTCTGAAATATATTCTGACCCCCCTATGGCTGTTATTTCCCATCACTTTTCAGTTCTCAGCCTTGTAAAAACTTCAGGGATTTTTCTGACCTTTGAAAAACATCCTGCTTTTTGAAGGCAAATGGATAGAACTAGAAAATATCATTCTGAGTGAGGTAACTCAGAACCAAAAGGACATGCATGGTATGTACTCAATAATAAGTGGATATTACACACACACACACACACACACACACACACACACACACACACACACACACCGTGCGCGCGCGCGCACAAAAAGTACTGAATACCCAAGATACAGTCCACAGAATGCTCAAAAAGGTCAAGTATCTGAAGGGCCCAAGTGAGGATGTCTCAGTCCCACTTGGGAGGGATAAAAAAGCAATCACAAGTGGGGAGGGAGGGAGGGACCTGGGAAGGAAAGTTGGCAGGGAATAGGAAGTGAGAAGAGGGGAAACTGATCTGGTATTGGGTGAGGGAAAAGGACTGAACCCCTGAGGGCCAGTAGAAAGAAGGGAAACAGGCAACCTCAGGAAGTAGGAAGTTGGGGGGATCCTGCAGAATGCATCAGAGACCTGGGAGGTGAAAGACTCTCAGGACTCAGAAGGAGGGACCATAACTGAAATGCCTGACAGTAGGGAGAGAGAATTCATAGAGCCCACCTCTAGCAGGAAGACAGGACATCAAATGAGGGAGGGAGTTGCCGTCCCACAGACAAAACTCTGACCTACAATTGTTCCTGTCTGAAAGAATTACAGGGATGAAAATGGATAGGAGCCTAAGGAAAAGAAGGTCCACTGACAGACCCAAAGTGGGATCTAGCTCAAGAGGAATTCCCAATGTCTGACACTAATTCTAAGACTATGGAGAGTTCACAAAAAGGGACCTAGCATGACCGCATTCCGGAAGACCCAACAAGCAGCTGAAAGAGTCAGATATTTGCACACAACTAATGGACAGAAGCCACTGAGTTCTGTGGTTGAATTAGGGAAAGGCTGAAAGAAGCTGAGGAGGAAGATGACTCTGTAGGGGGACCAGCAGTTTCAATTAATTTGAACCCCCCCCCAGATCTCTCAAACACTGGACCACCAAACAAGCAGCATATACCAGATGACATAAGGCCCCCAACACAAATACAGTAGAAACCTGCTGGGTCTGAGTTCAATCAAAGGTGATGCACCTAAACATCAAGAGATTGGAGGCCCCAGGGAGTTTAGAGGTCAGGTGGGGTGAGTGGTGGGGGCATCTTTGTGGAGGGAGGTGGTTGAGGAAAATGTATGGGATGTGTAACAATTGGAGGGTGGATGGGGGTGGAATAAAATCTGGAGTGTAAGTAAATAAATAAGAAATGAAAACTGAGTCTCTTTTTGTTAACTTGCTCCATTGTCACACTTTTAAGCCAATTTTATTTTATTCATATGAGAAGGGTTACATTCTATTCTATTCCTGGCCCTCACTTTGACATTCATACTTTTTATTGTAAAAATGTTTAGGACTGAAGGGATAAAGATGACTAAGTAATATTAATACCACTCATATTGTCTACCTATAAAGTAATTTGAATTTGAGGCTAGCAATGGGGTCTGTTGGACAAAAATACTCTAAACTTTCTTCTAGATACTACTCTAAGAATTCAGAGATCTTAATCTGATTGATTAGCCAACAAAGTAAACTCAGCCAATCTGAATGCATCGTATGTTCAGTGACTCATACACCTTCCTTAGATGCTGCCTATGGTGTTAAGGTCACAATTTATGCAGTCCTCTAAGCAAAGAATTGCGGCATTATTTCCCACTGTTTTTTTCATAAAAGGATACATCACACTTTGCTTTTATTTTCTGCTCTGCCTATCATAGTGTTGTGAATGACACCTTTTTTTTATTTTCTAAGGGTTTTTTTTATTTACATTCAAAATCATTTCCCCTTTCCTGTTTCCTCCCTCCCCAAAAGTCCCATAAGCCCCCTTCCCTCCCTCTTTTTCCCATTCAACCCCCTTTCACTTCTCTGTCCTGGCGTTCCCCTACATCCAGTCTTTCCAGGACCAGGGCTCTCTCCTTCCATCATTTTGGAAATCTATTGATATGTGAATTATGTCTAGGATATTCCTAGATTCTGGGTTAATATCCCCTTATCAGTGACTGCATACCATGTGTGTTCTTTTGTGATTGGGTTACCTCACTAAGGATGATATTTTCAAGTTCTGACCATTTGCCTAGGAATTTCGTGAATTCATTGTTTTTAATTGCAGAGTAGTATTCCATTGTGTAAATATATCACATCTTCTGAATCCATTCCTTTTTAGCCTCAATTATCACTAAGAAAAGACAAGACACTTGCTATTGTTGATTTGTTTCAGTTTCATTAGTAACATCCATGCTACAGCTTCTATTTTATTCTGCCTTAAAATTTCTTCCTCCAAAAAAATTAGTCTCTTACATTTTAATTTATTCTCAGGGAAGTTCTTAGGACATTGGCATAAGGCAGCCTAATTCTTTGACAAAATACCACACAAATGGCCTATAGTCTAAACACTAATATTATGTCCCTGTGAAATCCCCAGAGCTGTGTATCAGCAATATGTTTTTCTCTCAGATTTATTGTCATCCAGTCTTATTTTATAACCACTCTTTATGCTCTACCTAACATATTTCAACTACTTTTCTACTTCAAAATTCCAAACTATCACAAATTCCTTAAAATAAAATAAAATACAACAAGAATAAAAATGAAAACAACATAGTCACATTGTTCACAACAATATGCTGCTCTCTGGGACCAAACACAAAAGTAAACTACAGCCAAAAATATGGTAATGGGACAAGGCTATAAACTCTCACAACCAGCACCATTGACATATTTGTCCCAATCAAGCCTTCCTCTTCAAATAGTGCCAGCAAAATTGTTCAGATACAAAAATCCTATGAAATATTTCTCTCTTATTATTGAGAAACTGTTTAATGTTGTTCATGTGTCAAGCTAGTTGGCCTTAAAGATTCCAAATATTATCTTGGGTCTTCCCAGTATATCTTCATATGCTTACTATGATTGTAGGATCTAGCGAGTCTTCCTCAATAAGTTCTGGAGATTCAAATTCAGATCCTTGTGATGGCATGGGAAGAACTTTTATCTACTGAACTGTCCCCTTAGTTTCCATGAAATTATCTTTTAAAAAAAATTATCTTTTGACCAAGGATAATAATAAAGCGCTCTCTCTCTCTCTCTCTCTCTCTCTCTCTCTCTCTCTCTCCTCTCTTCAGCTTCACTAACAAAGTAATTAAAAATGCATGTGTTTACTTCGTCAAAGCCATATATTCATTTGTGAAACTTATGAAGACCCATCGATATTCCAGAGTTAGGGATACTGATGAGTAGTTACAAAGTGCTTGCTACTGTTGTGGAGGACCAGAGTTTGCTTCTTAGCCCCTGCAGACTCTGACAGCTACCTCTAACTCCAGTCTCCCTTTATGACCTCTATAAGTACAATGGTACACACACGCATACACACACACACACACACACACACACACACACACACACATACCTTTTTAACTGAACAAAGGAATGTACATTATTACTTTTCTCAGGGCAAAATTTCTCAAGGGGAAATTCTTTCCAGCTGCCAATTTCACAAAAAAAAAAAAAAAAAAACCCGAACAAACAAACAAACAAAAAAAAAAATACAAAGGAGTCGGGTTTTATTAACACTTATTCTTCTCAGTATTTACTATTTCCATAACCAGCCATCAACATTTTAGAATAACTGTATTTATCATTATAAAATAATTTGCTTTATGTATTTTGCCACAGTTAACTGTACAGCAGCCCTATAAAATAAATCATTATCTTAATTTTTCTGTCTAGAACAATAGAGACCAAACTAATTTAACAACTCCTTCTAGGCTGCAGAATATTTAAATAGAAGAAGCTATAGTTATATTCAAAGTAAACTTTACTCCAAAGCTTTGTTTGTAAATCCTAATTCAGGTCATATGTCAGTAACAGTATACTTATTTGTTGAGAATATTGGAATACTAGATTAAGGTCCTAGAATTTATGTTAAACCTTTACTGGTCCCTATAGTCATTCAAAATAAACACAAAACCATGACGTTGAAACATAAAAATGTCTCCTAGAGTATTCTTCCAACTTTTTCATAGTTTTTAACATCACTGCTTTTTCTAGTATATATACTTAACAAACATGGATTACTGACTCTGCTAAACTCTTCAACTAATGCATATAGCTATTATAACACAAGCATATGTTTATATGTATGTCCATGTCTAGTCTGGGTATTTCCAATAATACACAGACCCTTGGAGTAGCAACATGCCTGTCAAAACATAGTAAAGGACCACATTTTGGAAAGAATTGCAGTGTTATTACCACTGACATGGGTGTAGTGGATGAATGTCCCATAACTACTGCCTGTCAGAGCCTACTTCTATCTTGTCACCCAAATTAAATGGTACTGAGAAGCTGCTATGAGCTTGGCCAGCAACACATGTTAATGATGATCTCTGATTCCCCAGATGGTTATTTCTACTCATGGGTCAAAAATAGGAATACAGCATAGGTTGAAAACATTTCTTTCCATATAGGCTGTGGCTCTGCAATTTCTCCAGATTCTTCTGTGCAGAATATAACAAAGATGATGGCTCTTAGTAAGGCACAGAGACTACAGAAAGAAGTTGACAATAGTGGAAGTCATTAAAATACTTGTCCCTCAGAAGAGTTACCACATCCTCCATGCCCTTCATGTTACTACTGAGATAAAGTATTCATGCCATCTGTGATCTTTCTTAAGCATCTTTTACTCTTGACAATACCTCCAGATGGTCAGCACAATGACTTTCCACCAAAAAAAAAGTGAATTAAAGACAAGATGAATAGCATTTTTCATGGAATAATAGACCAACAAACCAACAAACTTCAAGTTCTATGAGGGAAGACAGTGGAAGCTATTGACATATATTTGTAAATTTAAATTTCTTATTCTTGGGGAAATGTGTGTATGTTGTATATAATACATGTGAGATACATATGAGTGGTAGTGAGCACGGTAGAAGACAACTTTCAGGAGTCAAGTCTCTCTTTCTACATCTTTTCTGAGAGTCTCTGGTTTCTGCTATGATACATACTCTAGGCCTGATTGTCTATAACTCTCCAAGCATCTAGTGTTCCCAATCCCCTCCCCCTTGCCCTAGAAGTGCTAGAATTACAGATCATCACATCTAGCTTTTTGTATGTTCTAGGGATCACATTCAAGATGTTATGCTTGCTTGGCAAATTCTTTTACCTGCACACCCATCTTGCTGGCCTAGCTTACATTTCTTGCCTAGCCCTTTGCCTATTTCCATTTAAGAAATTACCAATAATATTGAAGAAAATCAGATCAGTAGGGCAATGCTTTCAAATAGTTCAAGTAGTGATAAGACGAGCCACCCCTCACCCCTTATAGCATCAAAGCAATTCCTATGGACAATTCTGTTTTGTTTTAAGAACTTTGCACTGAGGCACAATCACACAGGTACATATGGCCCTGGGGGTCACCTTTGCACTGGCATACTCTGATTTTAGGATACTCCTCTGACCTTCGAACAGATAATCTTATTACCTTGAAATAAAGTGATTCTTGTTACAAACCATTAATTCTATCTCTGCCCTTCTTCCTTGTTATATTTCAATAGCAAACCTGGTGATGAACTGTTCTGAGTTTGATTTGTTTATTTCAGTGCTTTTCTCGGGCATTTTCCACTTCTAATTAGTTATTCCTACAGGCGAAGACTTCAGTTCTTGTCTTCATTGCAAGTGAGATGAACAGAGGCAGTGAAATAAAGAACCCAGAGTTTCACTTCTTCGCTTATCTCTGTGCATACAGTGAGTGTTCTATGGGCTCTGATGGCAAAGGCATGGGCTAGCATCCATAGTGGATAGATAAGGATTAGGTTTAATGCTGGAAAAGCTCTAGGAATGGAAAGAAAGGCTGCATTCAAGGCAGAAATAAAAGGAGCCATTCTCTGGCAAAACATAAAACAGCATCTGCTGCAACAAGCCCCAGTCTGAGCCACTCAGAGCAGCATCTTTTGTTACTCAAGGATGGCAGCTTTGCTGAGGCCTTTGAGGACATAAATAATGACAGATAAAGGGACTGTGCCAAGGGAGAAGCAGGAAAAAAGTCACAATTTGATGTGCAACTACTTGATTCTCAGCCATGTGAAAATACAGAGAGGCTGACACTTAGAATTAATGAACCACCTCGGTAGCACTGGGTGACTAATTTACTATTTTATGCAGAAGAGCACATTACCAAAGCTGTCTGGTCTCCAAGAAAAGATAAAGCCACACATGTAATATACTCCTAGCATTACCCAAATGGGCTCTCTGCCCTTGGTGTTGGCACTGCACCCCACTCCGTTGACATTTTGGCAGGACTCACTAGCTGCTCTGTGTGTGAGGTTCATGATCACAAAGCCCAGAAAATTCCCATTCAACTCACATATTTCGAGCAACAAATCATCTTTGTCAGTGCTTTTAACATGATAATTTCTAAGTATCCAATAAGATACGTAAAAACAATAATGTTGGTCAGGTTTTAGACCAAAGAACTAAATAACTGACGTCACTTACTTGTGGTAGGTTATTAACAAAGATTTTAGTGTGTCAAACAGATCATAAATATCATCAAAAACAGGTTGAACATTTTAAGTGATCAAGGGATCATTCTCCTCTCTTTAGCTTAAAAAATGGAAAACATGAAGCATATCCACACTTTATTATTTCATATCTATTCTTCAGTGATTCTCTTGCATAACTTATTAAAGGGCTAGTAATGGGTTTTCTCAAATTTTAATGTAACTAATAAATACAACTTTACCATTAAAATGAATTTGTTGTACTACAAGGATAATTTATGACCTTTTCTTTTAATGTCTGAACCATGAAATGTGCCAAAAGCTTTTTGTTGTCTGTTTATAAGGACCTATGTGCACTATTTTAATGAGTTGCACATTTCTATTTTTCTTAAGAAGCCATCATAGTGCAACATTCGTTTTCATATTAAGAAATTCACTTAGATATGATCGGTGTCTCCAAAGAAGCAAAAGGCAATGATCTCAGTTAAATGTCTATTGGGAATCTCTCCATTGTGTAAGGCTGTGGTTTATCTTGCTCACAATAGATTACAAAATGAGGAACATGGGTTAAGGCAAACTACTAGTGTGTGTGTGTGTGTGTGTGTGTGTGTGTGTGTGTGTGTGTGCGTGTGCATGCATGTGTGTGTGTGTGTTTGTGTGTGTATGTGTGTGTGTGTGTGTGTGTGTGTGTGTGTGTGTGTTTTATTTGTACTGTAGACCAGAGGATTTAGGTTCCTTTCCTTGAACCTTAACTGAGGAACTGTGTATAGTGGATGGTTTCTGGTGAAAGCAAGGGAGTTTTGTTAAAGATGTGACCATTAGTGGATTCATCATGCTTCTATGGCTGGCCCCACATCCAGGTGTATATAGTCAGTGCAATGGGTGGGATAGATATGTATGTATGTATGCATTTATGTATCTATGTATGAATGTATGTATATACATCAGGACACTAGGACACAGAGGTGCAGAGTGGGTAGATCATAGGTATAACTGAGGGGAGTGGAGGCAGATATATAATGATCAAAATATACGGTATGAAATTTTCAATGAAGTAATAAAAATGCTTGGGGAAAAAAGAAAAAAACTTGTTCTTCTCTTAAGAAAAACTTTAATACATATTAATAAAATGTTAAACAAAAGGAGATTATGCAAAATTGTAAAACAGATGCAATCAGAGGAAGAAAATTAATAAACAGTAGGACTGAAGACTTAGCAGGGCTCTTTGTCTAATTACATATATTAATATTTATTGAATACTTTTGTCATGTACTTTACAAATTTTATCTCAATTACTATTCATAGCAATTTTATGAAGTAAACATTATCATGCTGATTGTTAGAGGTAAGTGTGTGGGACTCAAAGAATATACAAAGCGAACCCCAGCAGTTGTTAAGTAGAACAGGAAGTTTTGAGCTCAAGTATCCCTAATCCCAGAACGTACATTTACAATACTGCTGGATTGAGCCAAATGAACCACTCCAGCACATATCCCTGCGCTCTTAGCTCAAAATATTATTTCTTCAATTTGAGGTTATTTCTTAGAGGTTAACAGCCATTAGAAGTTGTGTTGAGCAAGTCATGAACAAAGTTCCTCTCATATTCTATACCTATAACACCCAACTTCAGAAAACTAAAATATTATTGGGTTAAAACAAGCACTTCCACTGGTCTTTATCTCCAAGCCTCTTCTTCCTCAGGATTAGGTTTCAGATATATAGAATCCAAACACTGAAATGACATTAAATGTAATATGTTTATCAAGGAATCAAGTCATCCCATTGGCTGCGTAGGAGAGCAAGTAAGGGATAGAGACAGAACAAGGCCACCCCAGAGGACGTCAGCAAATTATTTCACTGCGTTACACAAAACATAAAGAATGTTAGGATGCTAAGAAACATGGAAATGGGTTTTTAATTCTTTCAAAGAATAGCACCAACCAAAGCAAATGACAACTTTTTGGAAGAAAGAACCAATTGTTCAAGCTACTCATGTCCTTACAATTAATAAAACAAAGAGTGTATTCAAAGTGAATAGACACGTCCCCTTTCTCTCACAAAAAGGGGCCATTGCATGGGATGCTTTAGAGAAGCCCACTGTACATCTGTAAACATTGTTCATTCAAGAAGCTGGACACTTCAGTGCATGACAAGGGTTTATCTGATATTTTAGGAATTCTAACCATCTATTTGTATATGTGTATATGTGTGACAACATAAAGCCTTTTTGCATTTGTCCTCTCCTAATCATGGATACCAATACTACACCTCTGCATCTGGGTTAACAATTCCTCCTTTACAGATCTGACATCTGAATATTTATTCCTCCCAAGAGCTGTTCAGGACTCAATGCTTTTCACAAGTCCTTGAGTTTCTCTAGTCCCTGAAGTAAGCGTCATTTTGAACCACATCCAAAAGTTGCTTCTGTTCCTGGCTTTTGATGAACTGGCTCTTTCATGGAACTTCATACCTCTCACTAAGAAAAAAATGGAGTAAATCATATGCTGTGTCCTGGAATCGTTTGATCTGAAAAACCTGATATGCTTAAAAGTGAATTCTTGACATCTTAGCTGACAGCGATGAATAGACATAAGTAACAAGTAAAAGTAAATAGTGGAGCAACCAGATGTAAAATAAATTAACATTTTTGGATGGACAACTCTTCTGCTGGTCAGTGTGATGCCTACTGAACACTAAATGGCTCCATTTTCTTTCAGTGGGAACTGTCCACTCTAACGGACAGCTCTGGGAACACTGTCATTCTTCTGCTGAGTAGATGATGGTTACAGTGCGTGTTTGTTTTAAATAGTTTTAAACAGTGTACATATCTGAAACATAACATAATGAAATGTTACTACCCTAGGTTTTATTAGTTCTGGGTCTCAGAGAGAAGGTGTTTAGTCTGTGAACTTTCAGAGATACCTTCTGCAGATGTAATGTTTAGCTAGAAGTCTAACTCTCATTCCCAGTAGTAAAACATTTGTCTTTCCTTTTTTTTTTTTTTTTGCAAGCAAGAGATGGTTTTATTTGGAAAATAGTAGAAAACATTCTTTTTTATTTATTTATTTTTTTAAAGCATTTTATTCACAAAATGAAAACTTTAAAGTTAATTGTTAATTTGTAATTTAATACAACAAGAGAAGAAAATACTGCTTTTTATAATTTTACCTTTGTTTAAAAATCAATTGTACATACTTCCATATCAATCTATTTATCCACCTATCTAAGTAACTATTATCTATCTATCTTTTTTTTTACATTTTATTTTCTAAGTTTTTTTTTTATTTACATTCAAGATCATTTCCCCTTTTTCTGATGTGATTAATTCTGATGTGATTCGGATAGGTCTTCCTTTGTATGTTACTTGGCCCTTTTCTCTTACTGCTTTTAATATTCTTTCTTTGTTTAGTACATTTGGTGTTTTGATTATTGTGACAGGAGGTATTTCTGTTCTGGTCCAGTCTGTTTGGAGTTCTACAGGCTTCTTGTACATTCATCGGCATCTCTCTCTTTAGGTTAGGGAAGTTTTCCTCCATAATTTTGTTGAAGATATTTACTGGCCCTTTAAGTTGCAAATCTTCACTCTCATCTATACCTATAATCCTTAGGTTTGGTCTTCTCATTGTGTCCTGGATTTCCTGGATGTTTTGGATTACACGTTTTTTGCACTTTGCATTTTCTTTGACTGTTGAGTCGATGCTTTCAATGGTATCTTCAGCACCCGAGATTCTTTCTTCCATCTCTTGTATTATATTGTGGATGTTTGCATCTATGACTCCTGATTTCTTCCCAAGGTTTTCTATCTCCAAATGTCTCCCTTTGTGATTTCTTAGTTGTTTCTACTTCCTTTTTTAGATCCTGGATGGATTTGCTGAGATCCTTCACTTGTTTGTTTGTATTTTCCTGTGTTTCTTTAAGGTATTTTTGCATTACCTCTTTCAGGATTTCTGCCTGTTGACCCAAGTTCTCCTGCATTTCTCTGAGTGATTTTTGTGTTTCCTTCTCATGGGATTCCATCTATTGATCCATCGTCTTCTGCATTTCTTTAAGCAGTTCTCGTGTTTCCTTTGTAAGGGCATCTATCCGTTAATTCATTTCTTTAAGCACTTTTTGTGTTGCCTCCCTGTGGGCATCCATCTGTTGATCCATATTCTTCTGCATTTCTTTATGTAATTTTTGTGATTCCTGTGAGAGTGCATCTACCCATTGATTCATTTCTTTAAGCGATTTTTGTGTTGTCTCCTTGTGGGCCTCTATCTTTTGATCCATGTTCTCCTGCATTTCTCTAAGCGATTTTTGTGTTTCCTTTGTAAGGGCTTCTAACTGTTGATTCATGGTCTCCTGTAATTCTTTATTAGATTTATTTGTGTCCTTCTTGTGATCCTCTAATAGCATCATGAGAAGTGATTTTAAATCCAGATCTTGTCTTTCGGGTGTGGTGGGGTATCCAGGACTTGCTGCTGTTGGAGAGTTGGGTTCGGATGGTGCCATATTACTTTGATTTCTGTTAGTAACATTCCTACATTTGCCTTTTGACATCTGGTTACCTCTGATGTTAGTTGGTCCTACTGTCACTGGCTGTTGGTTGGACCTCCTGTGAGCCTGCAAAGCTATTTCTGGCCCCCCTGGATTATCAGGATTCCCCTGGCACCAATTTCTGGGGCCTGCCCTGCTCCTGAATGACTATGGAGCCCTGATGTGCCTTGCCCCAAGTGATGTTATACTGGGAAGTCCCTGCACATCCAAAGGCTCAGTGTAATGGATTCCCAGAGCAGAGGTTGCCAAAGGGAGGCTGGTAGGCTCCTGCCCTGTGCAGGGGTGTGTGATCTCTTCCAGAGTGGGGGGGGGGCGTCCCTCTGCCAGGCAGAAGTCCCACAGCAGAGCTGGCGCGCTGGTTACTGCAGATCTGCCCAGCTCTTGGGAGCAGCGTACACACAAGCCACCCGAGACCCAAGTGATATTATGCCTGTCTGTCTCCGAGCCTGCCAGTCCCAACTACCTGGCCACTGGAGCAAAGGTGGTGGAGCGCACTCTGCACTCTCTCGGTGGCGCTGGTCACCCTGCAGAGGGGATGGCCCACAGCAGATCTGGCGCCCAGACGACCACAGTGCTATCCCGTTCTTAGGAGCAGACAGAAGCCCCAACAGGCCGTGTCCCAAGTGATGTTATATTGGGGAGAACCTGGGTACCTGTCTCTTCAGTGCAGTCTACCGGAACAGAGGTTGCCGAAGGGAGAAACATTTGTTTTTCAAAGAACTTTCTATATTAAATTGTATGTGTTTGGCTTTGTCTGTAAATAAACTCGCAAGTTCTGTCCTTGTATTGTCTGACCATCCTAGCCTGACATATCCTAATGTGGTTTACTTTGCAGGTGATCTAGTTCTTACTACTAATTGTGAATGACTGGTTGGAATGAGGGGATCAAGGGCATGCAGTATCTGCTGTTATCAACAGTATGTAAGGCATCATTTGCCTGAATTATATAATACGACATTTGACTGAAATGTAGGTATTTGCATGAACTTGAACCTATGGGTCAATGTAAAACAAACAAACAAAGATACCTCTGCTTGTAAATTGCTAGGTATTTCAAAATAAGACTGTGACTAGTAATGGAAACCTACCAACTGCTCTGCTGCAAAGTCATGGTTGTTGGAAGAGAATCTATAATGAATAATTTGCTAAACTAACACAATCCCTAACAACAATCAATCCAAATGCAGAGTTGTAGTGCCCAGTCCCAATGGATACATCTACAAAATGCTCCTGAACCAAAGCCCATGAAACCTCATGTCAGAGGTGGGGGAAAGATTTTAAGAGCCAGTGGATCATGGAGTTTTCTATGAGATATTTTTTCTTCTAATATCAGAAGTTTTACTCATAATGTCTTACCCACATGACAGCCTGGACATAAGCTCAACAAGGATGACACTAATAAACATGTCAACTCGGATGGATAAAATCCCAGAAGACCCCAACCCAACAGGCAACTGAGGAAAACTAGTAACGGAAAAGGTTGCCTTACTTATAGAAGTGTATACTAATTTATTGTTATATTAAAATATATGTGTGTGTATAAACATATATATGTAATTATAAATAAAATTATATATAATCTTTAACAACAATCTATAAATATTTGTACTTATGCCCACAGATAGCATGGTAGTCATTACCCACCATCAAGGAAACACATGCTATTACAAGGTCACAAATTTGAAAGAGAGCGATCAGGGGTATTTAAGACAGTTGGAGTGAGGAAAGGGAAGAAAGAATTATTGTAGTTAAATTATAATCTCAAAAATAAAATATATGTAATTTAAAAAACATGCTATAGCCTAAAAGAATGTAATATAAGCACATCTGACCAATTACAGAAAATATAATGAAAGTTATTTTATTTTAAATGCATGGTTTGCTTTTATATTCATTATTGTATGCAAGATAAGCATCCAATGAAAAAGATAAAAAAGAGGCTGAAGAAAGTTCTACAGCCTTTGGAACTAAGAAACAGAACATGCTTCTGTTGGTAGATAGTGACTGGCAGGTATTGTCTAACTTTTTACCCATCAAGCACTTCTAAACATGTGGAGGAACTCAATCTTGTTTCTTGCTACATTTGAGTATTTGCCTCATGAAGATAGCACTTCATTTTCTCAGAAAAGATCCATTTGAAGAATTAGGTCAGCACATTATATTGTCTTTTATTATTATTATTATTATTATTATTATTATTATTATTATTATTATTATTATTATTTTCTATATTCTTTATTTACATTCCAAATGATTTCCCCTTTCCTGGTTGCCCCTCTCCCAGAAAGTCCCACAAGCCCTCTTCTCTCCCCCTGTTCCCCATGTGCCTAAGAATTTCATGAATTCATTGTCTTAATATCAATAGAGTTTTCCTACATGCACCTATGTGTGCAAATGTATCTTTTTTTCCCTTTGCCCAAATACTTACTCTCTTGTAAACAACCTTTATTCTTTTTAGATCCTGAAATAAAATTAACTTCTGTTGCTCATGCTTTAGTACATGAGGTCAGTTTATAAACAACTCACTACTCTGAAACAGTTACCTTCTTTAAAGTAACACAATTATTGCTTAAAAGGCAGATGCTTATTAGCATTGCTTGACAGATAGTGACATTAACCTGGAAAAGAACTAACTATATCAAAGTTGTGCACATAGAAGACAATTGATAAGAATTCTATAGGATATGAAAAAGCCCCTGTGGTTTTCTAATGATGAGAAACCTAAATAGCTCCACACTGCAGGAGAATGCTGAAATGCTGGATACCTTGGATACATTCTTAGGATGTATGTAGTCCATTTACAGCAAAGCAAACCATCGACATTAGCTGCTTCTAGGTAGCTCTGACCAAATAAGAGACAATACGCATCTTAAAGGAGGAAAGGTATCTTTTGGCTTGAGGGGATGCAATTCATCATCAACTGACTAGTGGAGAATATGTGGAAGTCCCTTGCTTACGTCCTCTCACACCAGAAATCAGAGAGAGACATATATGTTCCTGTTCAACTTACAGCCAAGATAGCAGCCCATAGAATGGTGCTGCCTACATTCATGGTGGACTCCCTTAAGCTCAGTTAATCCTCTCTGAAAACACCTTCAATTACAGATAGGACCTGCACATCCCTAATTCTCTAGATATTTCTTAATTCTATCAGGTTGACTACTTATATTAACTATCACACTAGACAAATTGCTAGCAACTATCTAATGAATTTTAAAATGTAAAAATTATGAATATGCACTATTTCTACTGGCTCTTCCAAACTTTGCTTCTTTTTGTTCCATTTTACAGCCAATGATTTAATCAATACCTTCATGTCTTTGCATTAAGAAGCATAGGTAGATAAGGTAAATATTATATTCTTAAGTTATCAATCTGTATAGACACCAAAAGTTCATTACTTGCCTTTGTCTGTCTGTTCATCAATCTGTGTCAGGTTACCTAGTGTTCCCTATTCCTGTTAGCTATATTACACATAGTATGGTTGCTTCTTATGTGATGCACAATTAAAACTAGTATTACTCTTCATTTAAAAAATCTTTCCTTTTATGAACATTTAGAAAATATTTTAAATTATTTTAATATTAATACACTTGTTAATGTTTTGTGATGAAATGAATTCCACTCCCCATTTCTTCTACCCCAATTTCTTCTTTATGCCCCTTCTTTCCCCTCCCAACTTCATGTACTCATTCTTATTTTTAATACTCAAAGAATGCTAATGCCTTGAAGTAGTTTTCTTTGCCTCGCACTGTCCAAGTCTACCAATTACAGTTCATTTTTAGAAAATATTTTGACTTAGTATAAAGAAAATAATTGGTTGAAAAAAGGAATAAAACATTTGAAAATCAACGTTTTGTAGGGTGCCATGACCAACAGAAATTAATTTTATATAGTATCTTAAAATCATAGTTAGGGGACATATTTTATTGCTAAAGTTCAAATTCAGATAATGTTAAATGAATACAGGCTAATACACATTGGATAATATAATATCAACTTGGCCCTTGATTAATTCTGCACCATTCGTTCTGAAAACCTGGTCAGAGAACTTCAAAGTTTGTTAGATTTGTAAAAAGGTCAATGTGATCATGTGAATCCTTATAATGAAGGAAAATGTTAACTTTCTTCATAAGTTTCCAGTACAGTTCCACAGATTTATGATGTGTGAGATACTAACAGAGGGAATAAAGAAGAAAATCGAACAATCTAGCTATTTTATAATAAATAATTAGGAAATTTGTAAAACTATATAACAATACCATTTTATTTCCTTTTTGAAAAATAGTCTTCATAAAAATATGCAATTTATGTCAACATAATTTGTTAATGATACTGTATTACATTTGGGGTGTGTGTGTGCATGTGTGCGTGTGTGTGTGTCTGATCAGGGAATCAGAGGACAATTTCTGAAAGTTGATTCTTTCTTTCTCTCATACTGATGCCAGAATTGATCAAACCCAGGTCCTCAGGCTTAGTAGCAAATATCTTAACCCAGTTAATCACCATTCTGGCCATAGGATGTTAATTTGCTTCTTTTATTTTTAGACGGGGACTGTCTAGATATTCCTGGCAGGCTGAAACTTTGGTGTGTTGATCATGCTGTTCTCACTCTTAAAGAGATTCACCAGATTCTGCCACCTAAATGTTGCAATTATATACATGTGTCACCATACCAGACAAAGAATTGCTGTGCTTAAATGGACTAGTAGATAAATATTATATAGTTGTATTTCTAATATAAATACTTAGACACAGAACCCTGTAACAAAACAAGTTTAGGGAGATTTCTAAATCTTTACAGTACAGTACAATAGGCAGCAATGGGACACAAATATTTTATAATATTGTATCAGAGCACTGAAAGGTAAGTTCATTTTTGAATTCTTGATTTCTAAAGATGCCTAAATCAAAGTTAGAGGAGCAGTTGTTAGAATAGTCCCTAAAATTATTCTGATTAATTGTGAAAATTAGATCCATGTTTCTTTTTGATTCTCTTCTTTTCGTTTTCAATTTTATTTTGTTTTATTTGAAACAGCTTCTACTGTAATTTCAGATGGCTTCTCTGTTCATAACCCAGGACGACCTTGAAATCCAGATGCTCCAATCATCAAAGCTCAAGTTCTGGACTTACAGGTGTATGACACCACATCAGCTGTCAACATTCGTATTTTTGAATTTGTCATTAACAAAACATACATAAAAATGTTATATACAGTATTTTCTATTACTCTTAGGTATTTCATTCCTGTGTGATCATCTTTACCAAAGATGCAACTTTTACCAAACTGGTATATATTCTGCAATCCAAAATGTTTCGATGACTTTTTTTATTTATTTATTTTCTATATTTTTTATTTACATTCCCAATGATTTCCCCTTTCCCGATTAGTCCCTCCCTGAAAGTCCAATAAGCCCTCTTCCCTCCCTCTGTTCCCCATTCAACCCCCTCTTGCTTCTCTGTCCTGGCATTCCACTACATCCAGTCTTTCCAGGACCAGTGGTCTCTCCTTCCATCTTCTTGGAAATCAATTGATATGTGAATTGTGTCTTGGGTATTCCGAGCTTCTGGGCTAATATCTACTTATCAGTGAGTACATACCATGTGTGTTCTTCTATGATTGGGTTACCTAACTAAGGATGATATTTTCCAGTTCTGACCATTTGCCTAAGAATTTCGTGAATTCATTGTATTTAATTTAAGTGTAGTATTCCATTGTGTAAATATACCACACCTTCTGTATCCATTCCTCATTTGAGGGATATCTGGGTTCTTCCCAGCTTCTGGCTATTATAAAAAAGGCTGCTATGAACATAGTGTAGCATGGGTCCTTATTGCATGCCAGAGAAGCCTCTGGGTATATGCCCAGGAGTGGTATAACATGATCCTCTGGGAGTGTCATGCCCAGTTTTCTGAAGAACCGCCAGACTGCTTCCCAAAGTGGTTGTACCAGCTTGCAATCCCACCAGCAGTGGAGGAATTTTCCTCTTTTTCCACATCCTTTCCAACACCTGCTGTCTTCTGTGTTTTTGATCTTAGCCATTCTGAGTGGTGTGAGGTAGAATCTCAGAGTTGTTTTGATTTGCATTTCCCTAATGACTAAGGATGTTGAACATTTCTTTAGGTGCTTCTCAGCCATTCGATATTCTTCGGGTGAGAATACTTTGTGTAGCTCTGTACCCCATTTTTTAATAGGGTTATTTGGTTCTCTAGAGTCTAACTTCTTGAGTTCTTTGTATATATTGGATAATAGCCCTCTGTCGGATGTAGGGTTGGTAAAGATCTTTTCCCAGTTTGTTGACTGCCGCTTTGTCCTTTTGACAGTGTCCTTTGCTTTACAGAAACTTTGCAATTTTATGATGTCCCATTTATCAATTCTTGATGTTAGAGCATAAGATCAAGAATTGTTCTGTTCTGTTCAGGAAATTTTCCCCTGTGCCCATATGTTCAAGGCTCTTCCCTAGTTTCTTTTCTATTAGTTTCAGTGTGTCTGGGTTTATGTGGAGGTCCTTGATCCATTTGGAATTAAGTTTAGTACGAGGAGATAAGAATGGATCGATTTGCATTCTTCTGCATGCTGACCTCCAGTTGGGCCAGCACCATTTGTTGAAAAGGCTATCTTTTTTCCACTGGATGGTTTTAGCTCCTTTGTCAAAGATCAAGTGGCCATAGGAGTGTGGATTCATTTCCGGGTCTTCAATTCTGTTCCATTGACCTACGTGCCTGTCACTGTACCAATATCATGCAGTTTTTAACACTATTGCTCTGTAGTACAGCTTGAGGTCCAGGATGCTGATTCCCCCAGAAGTTCTTTTACTCTTGAAAATAGTTTTAGCTATCCTGGGTTTTCTGTTATTCCAGATGACTTTTTGAATGGCTCTTTCTAACTCTAAGAAGAATTGAGTTGGAATTTTGATGGGGATTACATTGAATCTGTGTATTGCTTTTGTCAAGATGGTCATTTTTACTATATTAATTCTGACAATGCTTGAGCCTGGAAAATGTTTCCATATTCTGAGGTCTTCTTCAATTTCTTTCTTCAGAGACTTGAAGTTCTTGTCATGCAGATCTTTCACTTGTTTGGTCAGAGTCACACCAAGATACTTTATATTGTTTTTGGCTATCATGAAGGGTATCATTTCCTTGATTTCTTTCTCAACCTGCTTATCCTTTGAGTATAGGAAGGCTACTGATTTGCTTGAGTTGATTTTATATCCGACCACTTAGCTGAAGCTGTTTATCAGCTGTAGGAGTTCTCTGGTGGAGATCTTTGGGTCACTAAAGTATACATATTGGCTACAAATAGTGATAGTTTGACTTCTTCCTTTCCAATTTGTATCTCTTTGATCTCCTTTTGTGGTCTAATTGCTCTAGCTAGAACTTCAAGTACTATATTGAAAAGATATGGAGAGAGAGGGTAGCCTTCTCTAGTCCCTGATTTTAGTGGGATTGCTTCAATTTTCTCTCCATTTAGATTGATGTTGGCTACTGGTTTGCTGTAAATTGCTTTTACTATATTTAGATATGGGCTTCAAATTCCTGATCTTTCCAAGACCTTTAGCATGAAAGGATGCTGCATTTTGTCAAATACTTTTTCACCATCTAATGAAATTACCATGTGGGTTTTTTTCTTTGAGATTATTTATGTAGTGGATTACATTGATGGACTTCCTTATATTAAACCATCTCTGCATCACTGGGATGAAGCCTACTTGATCGTGGTGAATGATCGTTTTGATGTGTTCTTGGATTCGGTTGGCAAGAATTTTACTGAGTATTTCTGCATCAATATTCATAAGAGAGATTGGCCTGAGATTCTCTTTCTTTGTCGGAACTTTATGTGATTTTGGTATCAGCGTAATTGTGGCTTCATAGAACGAGTTGTGTACTGTTCCTTCTGTATCTATTTTGTGGGATAGTTTGAAGAGTATTGGTGTTAGTACTTCATTGAAGGTCTGATAGAATTCTGCACTAAAACCATCTGGATTTGTGCTTTTTTGGTTGGAAGACTTCCAATGACAACTTCTATTTCTTCAGGTGTTATAGGACGGTTTAGATGGTCTATTTGATCCTGATTTAATTTTGGTATTTGGTATCTGTTTAGGAAATTGTCCATTTCCTCCAGATTTCTACTTGTGTTGAATACAGGCTTTTGTAGTAGGATCTGATTATTTTTTGAATTTCCTCAGTTTCTATTGTTATATCTCCCTTTTTGTTTCTGATTTTGTTAATTTGGATACTGTCTCTGTGCCCTCGGACTAGTCTGGCTAAGGGCTTATCTATCTTGTTGATTTTCTCAAAGAACCAACTCCTAGTTTTGTTGATTCTTTGTATGATTTTATTTGTTTCTACTTGATTGATTTCAGCCCTGAGTTTGATGATTTCCTGCCTTCTACTCTTCTTGGGTGTATTTGCTTCCTTTTGTTCCAGGTATGCCATTAAGCTGCTAGTGTATGCTTTCTCTCTTTTCTTTTTGGAGGCACTCAGGGTTATGAAATTTCCTCTTAGCACTGCTTTCATTGTCTCCCATAAATTAGGGTATGTTGTGCCTTCATTTTCATTAAATTTTAAAAAGTCTTTGATTTCTTTCTTTATTTCTTTCTTGACCAAGTTATCATTGAGTAGAACATTGTTCAGCTTCCATATGTATGTGGGCTTCCTGTTATTTTTGTTGTTATTGAAGACCACTCTTATTCCACAGTGATCTGATAAGAGGCATGGAATTAGTTCGATCTTCTTATATCTGTTGAGGTCTGTTTTGTGACCAATTATATGGTTGATTTTGGAGAAAGTACCATGAGATGCTGAGAAGAAAGTATATTCTTTTGTTTTAGGATGAAATGTTTATATATATATATATATATATATATATATATATATATATATATATATATATTTGGTCCAAGGCTTCAATTAGTTTTACTGTGTCCTTGTTTAGTTTCTGCTTTCCTGATCGGTCCATTTCAGAGAGTGGGGTGTTGAAGTCACCCACTATTATTGTTGAGGTACAATGTGTGCTTTGAGCTTTAGTAAAGTTTCTTTAATGAATGAGGGTGCCCTTGCATTTGGAGCATAGATGTTCAGAACTGAGAGTTTTTCTTGGTGGATATTTCCTTTGACCAATATGTAGTGTCCTTCCATGTCTTTTTTGATGACTTTAGGTTGAAAGTCAATTTTATCTGATATTAGGATAGCTACACCAGCTTGTTTCCTGGGACCATTTGCTTTAAGATTGTTTTCCAGCCTTTTACTCTGAGGTACTGTTTTTCTTTGACACTGAGGTGCGTTTCCTGCACGCAGCAAAGTGCTGGGTCCTATTTATGTATCCAGTCTGTTAGTCTCTGTCTTTTTATTGGAGAATTGAGACCATTGATATTAAGAGATATTAGGGAATAGTGATTATTGCCACCTGTCATTCTTGACACTATCTTTATATTTGAGTGGTAATCTACTTTGGGGTTTGATGAAAGAAGGTTGCTATCTAGTTTTTTCCAGGGTGTAGTTTCTCTCCTTGTATTGGAGTTTTCTCCCTATTATCCTTTGCATGGCTGGGTTTGTGGAAAGATATTGCGTAAATTTGGTTTTATCATGGAATATCTTGGTCTCTCCATCTATGGTGATTGAGAGTTTCGCTGGGTATAGTAGCCTGGGCTGGCATTTGTGTTCTCTTCAAGTCTGCATGAGATCTGCCCAGGATCTTCTAACTTTTGTAGTCTCTGTTGAGAAGTCTGATGTAATTTGCATAGGTCTTCCTTTTTATGTTACTTGGCCTTTTCTCTTACTGTTTTTATTATTCTTTTTTTGTTTAGTACATTTGGTGTTTGATTATTATTTGATATGATGTATTTCTGTTCTGGTCTAGTCTGTTTGGAGTTCTGTAGACTTCTTGAATGTTCATTGGCATCTCTCTCTTTAGGTTAGAGAATTTTTCCTCCATAATTTTGTTGAAGATATTTACTGGCCCTTAAGTTGCAAATCTTCACTCTCATCTATACCTATAATCCTTAGGTTTGGTCTTCTCATTGTATCCTGATTTCCTGGATGTTTTGGGCTACACATTTTTTGCATTTTGCATTTTCTTTGACTGTTGAGTCAATGCTTTCTATGGTATCTTCAGCATCTGAGATTCTTTCTTCCATCTCTTTTATTCTATTGTTGATGTTTGCATCTATGACCTCTGATTTCTTCCCAAGGTTTTCTATCTCCAAAGTGTCTCCCTTTGTGATTTCTTAGTTGTTTCTACTTCGTTTTTTAGATCCTGAATGGATTTGCTCAGTTCGTTCACTTGTTTGTGTGTGTTTTCCTGTATTTCTTTAAGATATTTTTGTGTTTCCTCTTTCAGGATTTCTGCCTGTTTTCCCAAGTTCTCCTGTATTTCTTTAAGTGATTTTTGTGTTTCTTCCTTATGGGATTCCATTTCTTGACCCATATTCTTCTGCATTTCTTTAAGCGATTGTTGTGTTTCCTTTCTAAGGGCATCTACCCGTTGATTCATGTTCTCCTGTATTTCTTTATGAGAGTTATTTATGTCCTTCTTGAAATCCTCTAATAGCACCATGAGAAGTGATTTTAAGTCCAGATCTTGCCTTTCGGGTGTGATGGGGTATCCAGGACTTGCTGCTGTCAGAGAGTTGGGTTTGGATGGTGCCATGTTGCCTTGATTTCTGTTAGTAACATTCCTACATTTGCCTTTTGCCATCTGGTTATCTCTGGTGTTAGTTGGTCCTGCTGTCACTGGCTGTGGCTTGAAACTTTTGTGAGCCTGTAAGGCTATTTCCGCCCCTGTGGATGACCGGGTTCCCCCGGCACCATTTTCTGAGGGGCTGCCCTGCTCCTGAGTGTCTTTAGAGCCCTGATGTGCCTTGACCCATGTGATGTTATACTTGGGAAATCCCTGCATACCTGTAGACTCAGTGTAGTCTATCACCGGAGCAAAGGTGACTGAGTGGAGGCTTCTATGCTCCCTCCCAGCGTGGGTCACTCGGCATGGCAGATGCCCCACAGCCGAGCTGGCGTGTAGATGACAGCAGAACTGCCCAGCTCTTGGGTGCAGGGAGCACACCAGTTGGCTGTGTCCCAAGTGATGTTATGCTTGGTTATCCCTGCACCTGGAGTTCCCAACTACTCTGTTGCCAGATCAAAAATGGTGGAGCTCGATAACTTAATTTGAATCAAGAATATTTCCTCACTAGAGTTTGTTTAATTATTTATAGTTTTAGGATTATAATCTTGCTGGCCTGAATCAATAAAGCAGTCAGAACCATGTCAATGAGAATAGAATCTCTGGCTCTCTGGTTTGTTCCTGCGTGAATGTATCTTCAAGTTCTTTAACCTCTCTGTGTTACGATGTGCTTAGTTCAAAACTAGGAATAAAATTATCATCTTCAAAGTTGTTTTCTTGCACATTAAATAGCTTAATACTTGTGAAAATCTTGTGTATTTAATTGTGTGTATGTGTGTGTAAACATGTCAATTCTAGTGTGCGTGTATGTATATGTATAGGAACAAGTAGGGACCAGAAGTCTTTGACAAGTGTCTTGCTCTGATGCTCTTTACTTTGTCACTCTGTCTCTGTCTCTCTTTCTCTCTGTCTCTGTCTCTCTCTCTCTCTCTTCCTCTCTGTCTCTGTCTCCCTCTCAAAGAAAGGTGCCCCACTGAACTTGGAGATCACAAACCAGATAGTTTGTCCAGCTACTTTTGAGTTCTAGAGATTTGTCTATCTTTATTTCATTAGTGCTAGAATTTCAGCTGTGTATCTCTATTCCAGATTTTTATGTAAAGCTGGGATCTGAACTTACAACCTATTGTTTGTGTGGCAAGCCCAACATTTATTAAGTCATCATGCTATCTCTGCCCAAATCTGATCGCTTTGATGAATTTATCACAGATGCTACATAAAACCACCATATAAAATAATGTGTTTATTGACTCCCATTCCAAACAAGGCCAGTGATAAGTGTGATTCAAGTTTGAGAGAGTGTTTGCCAGAACTGTGCTACAGTGCACACGTGTATAATAGTTTTATCTGGAAACCGGAATTTTAATTCTGTGCTCATTCCCAACTTATGTTAAGAATATTAGACACAAATGTAAGAGAAAGCTAGCAAAATCCAGCTCAGGATGTAGACACCTAAGCTTGAGAATACCACAGAGAAACTTGAACATGCTCACCTCATATAAACACAATGGCTAAAATTGCCAAAGGCAGGAAGTTGGATCAAGCCCTATAACTAACTTGAGTTTAGATTTTCCATCATATAAAAGCAAACATAATTTTAAAATTATTGCTAATATTTCCATTTCTTTATTTTCTTTTAACCTCTGTAAAGAGTAAGCACAGTATTATACAAAGTTATTTAGCCAAAACCTAAGGAAAAACTTTTTCCCATCCTTTTCTGAAATTTCATATCGGGTAGTTTTCTAACTCATATTTTCCAATGAGATAAGTTCCCATTCTACTGCCAGAAACTAAATTCCCAAAGGACGACAGAATACAGGAAGGACTAACTGGGCTTTTCAAAGGTACCAGGCCTCAGCTTATTTAGGACAAACAGCACCACATTTCTTCCAATTGATTTGCTTTGTACTTTTTTATTAAAACGTATCTGAATTCCAGCAATTAGATGAAATGAAGTGCATTATCAGAAAAACTGAGCCCTGATTACTTATCTGTTTTTATTTAACACATGAGAAATGAGATAAACAAACCGTAAGCAGAAATAAAAGAATAAAATGGGTGGGCATAATTTAAATAATAAAAAGAGTGAAATTCTCTCTAAATGGATGACAGAGCTAAAGCTGGTAGATTTTTTTGATAAAATCATTGAGAAGCTTCTGTTTATAGTTGAAGGAAAGTTGAACCTCATGTCACAGAAGGCTCAAGGATTATTAGCCTTTGTAACTCAATGATTGTTCATTCGAAGTAACTGATAAGGAAAAAGGTCATGTTTACCTAGCAGTTCTATAGTTTAGTGAATGTTTACCACTGAAGGAAAGAGAAAAGCAAACTTTGAAGTACATACTTTTTGAAATAGTGAAGCACTTTGATTCAGAATCCAAAACACTTTAATTATGTTATAAAATTTTTAATTTATTTTTTAATTATATGCATGTACTTTGTGCATAGCCTTTTTTGGACTTGTGCACATGCCTACCAATATCCTCAGAGACCATAAGATTTAACTAGATCTCTGGAGGTGGGATTAGAGATACTTGTGAGCTACACCACAACCATCTCTTCAGTCCCTTGTAATGACTTCTTAACCCCATCATATATCCTTTCCCCGTGGATTTAAAGCAAGAGGACTCCAAGTAAATAAATTATCTTATTGTAATAAACAGCACATGCTTCTCATTTATTTCCCGAGGAAGGAGTATTAGCTACTTTTCTCATTGCTTTGACCAAATATCCAACAAGAAGCAACTTATAAGAACATGGATTTAATCTTGATCATTGTCTGAGAAGACAAACTGCAACTGGTGATGAAACATGGTGGTTGTAGAGATGGTTACTAGTTCACATCTTAAAGCACCAGAAAGAAGAGACTGGGCAAGCAGTAATCTCATTCTTCACCTTCTGACGATTCCACAGCTGGAAACTTAATGTTTAAAAACTCGAATCTATAGTCATTTCACACTCAAATCTTAATAGAACAGATTACCACTTAGTTTGAGTTTAAATGATGCTGAACTGTGTTATATAGGGTAATATAGGCCATAATAATTTGTGGGTTAACAGAAGGGCATTAAATGGAGAAGTAGCTCAACCCATAGTTTCTGGTATTACCCTTATCCTTAAAGACAAAAGTAAACCTACATTTTCTTTTCCTTTGCCAACAGACTAGAAAAGATCCTTGATGAAAAATGACAAAGATGAAAGAAAGCTCTTAATTTGTGAGGAGGATACAGCTAAGCAACCAACAATGAGAAAATTAAAGGGAAAGGTAATCTATGAAAGAATATAAACAAAAACATGGTATATGATGACAAATTAAAGCACTTAAGTGTAGCAGTACAGACATGAATGAACCAAGAACATTTTGAAAAGGATGAAAAAAAAGGATGCTTCAGTTTAATGCTAGAGTGAAATTGCTCAGTTAAAGTATTTGCATCTCTGCACTTGTGATTTCACTGTAAAGAAACGTCTTCACAGCCAAATATTTCGAGACTGAGTCAGTTTTGTCTAAAGAAGATACTCCTTAAAGTCAACAGTCTACATTCTCTGAGTTGTGTCAGAGGTTCCTGGGTTCATTTGAAATGACATTTTGTTTCATGATGAATTCACACTGTAATAACCCTCCAGGTCTAACAGTGAGAGGGATTATAGCATATTTAATCATGGGAAGCAGAAAACAGCCTTGACTCATGAAATCTTTCCCAAGTGCTTAGCCCTTCAACTTCCCAGCACAGAATAAAAACACAATGAATACAATGGGGGAGGGTATGGTACCCAAACCCAAGTCTCCATTCCTGCCCTCTCAGAATGAAAAGTTCAAAAATTCCTGTTATTGTTCTGAAGAAGCAACATAAAGTTTCTAAACTATTATAAGTTATTTTAAACTCCATTAAATGTTTCATAAATTCATAACTGACATCACAAGTATTTTGTTAGATAATATTTAAAATGGTTCTAAAGTGAGGGAGTTGTGACTACTCTCAAGGCAGTCTTAGGGAATTTGTGACTATAGTTAAGGCAGCCAGAGTGGGGGATATTATTAATTTCTTAAATTTTTTGAGAACTTCATACATGAATATTTGTATAGTTTTATCCACCTCCCTTCAGTTTCTCTTACTCTGCCCCCTACTTCCTCTCAAATTCATGAGCTTTTCTTTAACTATTCATAACACACACACACACACACACACACACACACACTGAGATAATCTGGTGGGTACTCTTTACTTAAATTAATCATTTTATTTGTTTATAGCCAAAAATTTTGTACCTGTCTTGGACCTTCATACAGTGTTCTTCCCCCCCATGATTCCTCCCCTTCACCTTGGAGAGCATGCCCCTCCCCACTCCCCGTGTATTCCCCTTCCCTGGCAACTAACTTGGACCCCTGCTGTTACTTTTATATATGTAGCTGTATTTCTGTTTAAGGTTGACCATTTGGTTAGACAACATATCAGAGAGCTAATCTTCAGGAGAAGACTAATTGTCTCTCTAGACAACAATTAATTTCCTATGGTTCTTGGTTTAAGGGTACAGCTGTAAGATTCCCCTCACCTGTTGACATATCAATTGGAGTTGTCCATTGCACAGGTCTTGTTAGATGATCGTATTATTGAAATTTCATGAGTACAATTTCCCTGTCAGATGGAAAAGACAGAACCCACAGCAGACCTACTGGTCCTTTGACTCTTACACTCTTTCCAACTCTTTCCTTGATGTTCTAAAAGCCTTAGGTGAAAATGGTGTGATGTAACTGCATCAGTTATGTCTGAACTCCCTATGGTTAGTTGTTCTCTACATTTGACCTTTTGTGAGTCTTTGTGATGGTCTTCTTTGAATTCTGAAAAACATCAAATAGCTTTTTTCATGAGGAGTGGAAGCTATACTTCTCTGAGTATATGAACAAGCATAAAGAATGCAGCTAGAAATTATATACTGGTTTAGAAAAGTAGCACTAATGAGTACTCTGCTAGAGTCCATTGTCTTTCCAGCCATGGGAGTTGGATAGTTTTATAGTACCAGGAATCTATTTTCCTCCTACTGGTCATAAGTCCAATTAAGTGATTATTGGTTACCCCACGAAATAAGTATCACTATTAACATCAATTTATATCTTGATAATCAGGGCACTGTTGTGCTTCCTAGATTATATAGCTTAGTTGGACCATTAGTTGCCTTTTCTTTTGACAGCTTACATAACACTTCCACATAGTATGAGAGCTAGTCATCAGGAAGGAAGCTTTCATATCACCTTGATTCTTCCAGGTTTTATGTCTGAATTCTATATTGACATAACAATAGGGTTTTATCTTCAAGTTCTGGAAAGTCACTAAGAAAGGGCAACAGCAATAAACTTTATTGTTTGGGGAGTCTCTTAAACTACCTTGACCAACAATTCAAAGGGAGGTTGCCTATGCTTAACACTGAATTTTCTACTAGACAGTCTATGACAATATTAAAGAGCTTTACCACACCAAGGAGCTTAACTTCATTCAAATTATATATATATATGTATAAAACTACACACACACACATGTATGCACTGTATGTTTTTTCAATAATATAAAATAATATGTTTCCCTATGGTTTTTTGAATCATCCATAGTATTCATTATTCCTCTTCCTTCCCTCTCCATCTCTATGACCTCTCTCCCTCAGATAATGCCTGCCCCCATTATTTTCTGATATTTTCTTCACATTGTTCTCTAGGGCTCCTCCTCTCCACATTGATCCCTTTTATTTTCAAGGTTTTTGCAATTCCTACAGGGTATATACTCACAGCTAAAGATTAACAACTATTTTCTATACATAAGACTTATATTTTTCCTTCTGGGTTACCTCAATCAATAAATGACCATACTATCAAACAAGTTTACATACTCAATGTAAGCTTGAAAATTCCTCATTACATTCTTCACAGGAAGAGAAAACTATATTCTAAATTTAATATAGTACCAGAGAAGACCCTGGAGAGACAAATAAATTCTATGAAAAAGTGGAACTATAGTACCAGATTTCAAGCTATAAGGAGCAAACTCAGCATGTGTCTGGTACAAAAACAGACATGTAGATCAATTGGATGAAATGGAAAATCCAAACATGTGTAAGTATGACAGCAGCCATCTTGTATCCAACAGAAAGGCTCCAAAAATTTTCAGTGGAGATAAAACATCATCTTCAACAAATGGTCCTGGAAAAGCTGTGGAGAGATGAAATTATGCCATTATCTACAAACCAATACAAAATCCACTCCAAATGGATCAAAGATATTTGTGTGAAATCTAAAACACTAAACCTGAGAGAAGGGAAAAACAAGTATTGCCCTATAAGACATATATTTTTTAACAATCTAAATAAGATTCTATTCTCTCAAGAATTCGGGCCAATACTTCACAAGTGAGAACTCAAAACTACAAGGTTTCTTTGAAGCAAAGGACATAATTAAACACGTGAAGAGGAAGCTCATAGAATGGTAGAGAATATTCATGGACTATATGTTGACTAAAGGAGAATTTCCATAATAAACAAACTCATCACAATTTAAAAAATGAACCATCGAGCTGAACAGGGAGTATTTTTATTTATTTATTTATTTATTTATTTATTTATTTATTTATTTATTTATTTATTTGCTATATTCTTTATTTACATTCCAAATAATTCCCCCGTTCACCCCTCCCCGAAAAACACATAAGCCTTCTTCCCTCCCTCTGTTCCCCAGTCAACCCCCTCCTGCTTCTCTGTCCTGGTATTCCCCTACCCAGCTGCATCAAGTCTTTCCAGGACCAGGGACTTCTTCCTTCTTCTTGGGAATCCATCGATATGTGAATTGTGTCTTGGGTATTCCGAGCTTCTGGGCTAATATCTACTTATCAGTGAGTACATACCATGTGTGTTCCTCTGTGATTGGGTTACCTCAATTAGGATGACATTTTCCAGTTCTACCCATTTGCCTAAGAATTTCATGAATTCATTGTTTTTAATTGCTGAGTAGTTTTCCATTGTGTAAATATACCACGATTTCTGTATCCATTCCTCCCTTGAGGGACATCTGGGTTCTTTCCAGCTTCTGGCTATTATAAATAAGGCTTCTATGAACATAATGGAGCATGTGTCCTTATTGAATGCCCGGGAGTCCTCTGGGTACATGCCCAGGAGTGGTATGGCAGGGTCCTCTGGAAGTGTCATGCCTGAGGAACCGCCAAACTGATTTCCAGAGTGGTTGTACCAGCTTGCAATCCCACCAGCAGTGGAGGAGTGTTCCTCTTTCTCCACATCCTCACCAATACCTACTGTCTCCTGAGTTTTTGTTCTTAGCCATTCTGACTGGTGTAAGGTGAAATGTCAGGGTTGTTTTGATTTGCATTTCCCTAATGACTAAGGATGTTGAACATTTCCTTAGGTGCTTCTCAGTCATTCGATATTCTTCAGTTGAAAATTCTTTAGCTCTGTAACCCATTTTTTAAAAGGGTTATTTGGCTCTCTAGAGTCTAACTTCTTGAGTTCTTTGTATATATTGGATATTAGCCCTTTGTCAGATGTAGGGTTGGTAAAGATCTTTTCCCAATTTGTTGGTTGCCATTTTGTCCAATTGACAGTGTCCTTCGCCTCACAAAAAACTTTGCAATTTTATGAAGTCCTGTTTGTCAATTCGTGATTTTAGAGCATAAGCTATTGGTGTTCTGTTCAGGAAATTTTCTCCTGTGCCCATGTGCTCAAGGCTCTTCCTCAGTTTCTTTTCTATTAGTTTAAGTGTGTCTGGTTTTATGTGGAGATTCTTGATTCATGTGGAGTTGAGCTTAGTACAAGGAGATAAAGGAAACGGGAAAGGGGAAATGATTTGGAATGTAAATTAAAAAAATAAAATAAAATAAATAATAAAAAAAAGGAAAAAAGGAAAAAAAAAAAGAATGGACTGATTTGTATTCTTCTGCATGCTGACCTCCAGGTAAACCAGCACCATTTGCTGAAAAGGCTATCTTTTTTCCACTGGATGGTTTTAGCTCCTTTGTCAAAGATCAAGTGACAATAGGTGTGTGGGTTCATTTCTGTGTTTTCAATTCTATTCCATTGATCTACATGCACGTCACTGTACCAATTCCACAAAGTTTTTAGCACTATTTTTCTGTAGTACTGCTTGAGGTCTGGGATGCTGATTCCCTCAGAAGTTCTGTAACTATTGAAAATAGTTTTAACTATTCTGGGTTTTTTTGTTATTCCAGATGAATTTGAGAATTGCTCTTTCTAACTCTATGAAGAATTGAGTTGGGATTTTGATGGGGATTGCATTGAATCTCTATATTGCTTTTGGCAAGATGGCTATTTTTACTATATTAATCCTGCCAATTCATGAGCATGAAAGATTTTTCAATCTTCTGAGATCTTCTTTGATTTCCTTCTTCAGAGATTGGAAGTTCTTCCATACAGATATTTGACTTGTTTTGGTACAGTCACATCAAGATATTTTATGTTGTTTGTGGCTATTGTGAAGGGTGTCATTTCCCTAATTTCTTTCTCAGCCTGCTTATCCTTTGAGTATAGGAAGGCTACTGATTTGCTTGAGTTAATTTTATATCTGGCCACATTCCTGAAGTTGTTTATCAGCTGTAGGGGTTCTCTGGTGAAGGTTTTGGGTCACGTAAGTATACTAACATATCATCTGCAAATAGTGATATTTTGAATTCTTCCTTTCCAATCTGTATCCCTTTGACTTCCTTATGTTGTCTAATTGCTCTAGCTAGAACTTCAAGGATTATATTTAAAAGATAAGGAGAGAGAGGGCATTTTCTATTTCCTCCAGATTTTCCAGTTGTGTTGAGTACAGGCTTTTGAAGTAAGATCTGATGATTTTTTTGAATTTCCTCAGTTTCTGTTGTTTTATCTCCCTTTTTGTTTCTGATTTTGTTAATTTGGATACTGTCTTTGTGCCCTCTGGTTAGTCTGGCTAAGGGTTTATCTATCTTGTTGATGTTCTCAAAGAACCAGTTCCTGGTTTTGTTCATTCTCTGTATGATTCTATTTGTTTCTATTTGATTGATTTCAGCCCTGAGTTTGACGATTTCCTTCCTTTTTCTCCTCTTGGGTGTACTAGCTTCTTTTTGTTCCAGGGCTTTCAGATGTGCTGTTAAGCTGCTAATGTATGCTCTCTCCTGTTTCTTTTTGGAGGCACTCAGGGCTATGAGTTTTCTTCCTGGCACTGCTTTCATAGTGTCCCATAAGTTAGGGTATGTTGTGCCTTTATTTTCATTACATTCAAAAAGTCTGATTTCTTTCTTTATTTCTTCCTTGACCAAGGTATCATTGAGTAGAGCATTGTTCAGACTTCCATGTGTATGTGGGCTTTCTGTTCTTTTTGTTGCTATTGAAGACCACCCTTACTCCACAGTGATCTGATAGAAGGCATGGGATTACTTCGATCTTCTTATGTCTGTGAAGATCTGTTTTGTGACCAATTATGTGGTTGATTTTGGAGAAAGTACCATAAGGTGCTGAGAAAAAGGTATATTCTTTTGCTATAGGATGAAATGTTTTATATGTATATATATATTCTATGTTATATATATATAACATATATTCTATGTTATATATATATATATAATACACACATATATATGTATATATACATATATATATATACATGTATATATATATATATTCTGTTAAATCCATTTGGTCCAAAGCTTCAATTTGTTTCACTGTGTTCCTGTTTAATTTCTGTTTTCCTGATGGGTCTATTGGGGAGAGTGGAGTGTTGAAGGCATCCTCAATTATTGTGTGAGGTGCAATGTGTGCTTTGAGCTTTAGTAAGATTTCTTTTATGAATGAGGGTGCCCTTGCATTTGGAGCATAGATGTTCAGAATTGCAAGCTCTTCTTTGTAGATTTGTCCTTTGACCAGTATGCAGTGTCCTTCCTTGTCTTTTTTGATGACTTTAGGCTGAAAGTCAATTTTGTCCGATATTAGAATGGCTATTCCTGCTTGTTTCCTGGGACCATTTGCTTGTAAAATTGTTTTCCAGCCTTTTATTCTGAGGTAGTGTTTGTCTTTGACACTGAGGTGTGTTTCCTGTACACAGCAAAACGCTGGGTACATATCCAGTCTGTTAGTCTATGTCTTTTTACTGGGAAATTGAGTCCATTGATGTTAAGAGATATTAACGAATATTGATAATTGCTTCCTCTTATTTTTGATGTTATTTTTTTGTTTGAGTAGTTATCTTCATTTGGGTTTGATGAAAGAAGGTTACTGTCTTGCTTTTTCCAGAGTGTATTTTCCCTCCTTGTATTGGCGATTTCCCCCTATTATCCTTTGCAGGGCTGGGTTTGTGGAAAGATATTGTGTAAATTTGGTTTTATCCTGGAATATCTTGATTTCTCCATCTATGGTGATTGAGAGTTTTGCTGGGTATAGTAGTCTCGGCGGGCATTTGTATTCTCTTAGAGTCTACATGAGATCTGCCTAGGATCTTCTAGTTTCCATAGTTTCTGGTGAGAAGTTTGGTGTAATTCTTATAGGTTTTCCTTTATATGTTACTTGGCCTTTTTCTCTTACCGCTTTTAATATTCTTTCTTTGTTTAGTACATTCGTTGTTTTGATTATTATGTGATATGAGGTATTTCTGTTCTGGTCCAGTCTGTTCGGAGTTCTGTAGGCTTCTTGTATGTTCATGGGTATCTCTCTCTTTAGATTAGGGAAGTTTTCTTCCATAATTTGTGAAGATATTTACTAGCCCTTTAAGTTGTAAATCTTCACTCTCTTCTAAACCTATAATCTTCTAAACCTATAATTAGATTTGGTCTTCTCATTGTGTCCTGGATATTTGGGGTTACAAGCTTTTTGCATTTTCTTTGACCTTTGAGTCAATAATTTCTTTGGTATCTTCAGCATCTGAGATTCTTTCTTCCATCTCTTGTATTCTTTTGTTGATGTTTGATTCTATGACCCCTGATTTCTTCCCAAGGTTTTCTATCTCCAAAGTTGTCTCCTGGATGGTTTTGCTAAGTTCCTTCACTTTTTTGTTTGTCTTTTCCTTAAATTCTTTAAGATATTTTTGTGTTTCCTTTTTCATGACTTCTGCCTGTTCACCCAAGTTCTCCTGTATTTCTGTCTTTTTCTTTTTTCTTTTTTTCTTTTTTGAGACAGGGTTTCTCTGTGTAGCCCTGGCTGTCCTGGAACTTACTCTGTAGACCAGGCTGGCCTCGAACTCAGAAATCCGCCTGCCTCTGCCTCCCATATGCTGGGATTAAAGGCGTGCGCCACCACTGCCCGGCTCTCCTGTATTTCTTTAAGTACTTTTTTTTTGTTTCCTCTCTATGGGCTTCTATCTGTTGACCCATATTTTCCTGAATTTCTTTAAGCAATTTTTTTGTTTCATTTATAAGCATTTCTACCTGTTGATTCATGTTCTCTTGTGCTTCTTTAAGAGATTTATTTATGTCCTTTTTGAAATCCTCTAATAACAACATGAGATGTGATTTTAAATCCAAATCTTGCCTTTCTGGTGTGTTTGAGTATTCAGGACTTGCTGTTGTCGGAGAGTTGTGTTCGGATAGTGTCATATTGCCTTGTAGCATTCCTACATTTGCCTTTTGCATCTGGTTATCTCTGGCGTTAGTTGGTCCTGCTGTCACTGGCTGTTGCTTGAACCTCCTGTGAGCCTGCAAGGCTATTTCCGCACCCCTGGATGACTGAGTTTCCCCTGGCACAGATTTCTGAGGGGCTTCCCTTCTCCTGGGTGCCATTGGAGCCCTGGTGTGCCTTGCCACAAGTGATGTTATACTCGGGATATTTCTATATACCTGGTTGTCCCTATCTGGTCTGTCACAGAAGCAAAGATGGCGGAGGCTGTTGGACCCCCTTCAAGCGCTTACCCTGCAGGGCAATTGTTCCACTGCAGGGCTGGAGCACAGATGACTGAAGAGCTGCCCAGCTCTTGTGCACAGGCAGAACCCTAGCTTGCTCTGTCCTAAGCAATGTTATACTCGGGATATCTCTGTGTACCTGGTTGTTCCTGTCTAGAACATGGAGTTCTTAAAGAAACATATCTACCCCAAAAGGCATTCATCATTTTTAAAAATTAGGGAAATGGAAATTAAAATACTTGGATATTTTATCTAACCCTTGTCAGAATGACTAGGATAAAGAAAACAAGTGACTGAAAACTGGCATGATCTTAGTTCAGATGTGCTCTTTTCCAATATGATGGGACACAGAGACATACTTCTTAACTAAATAATCATCCTGGATCACAATGCTTCAGTTAATTTGTACATTCAGTTAAGTTGTCATCTGTAACAACTGCATGTTTGATAGTGGTCCATCATCTTGCTGTCTTGAAGAACTGTTGCCATGTTAGAACTGTCTATGAACAATAAGATTCTGTAGGACCATGGTAACAGGGCCCAAGTTTCAGTTTCCTGAACCATGTGAATTACTGCAAGAAAGGACTGGCACTCATGTCCACAAAACCTCTTCAAAGACTTATTTTCTGCCAGTGAACAGATAGCTGAGGTTTTTCTCTTGTGATTTAAAATAAGAAAAAAAATGACTATATAATTTATTTACATTAAAAATATAGTTTCTGCATTGAATTTTATAGCAATTACAATTGCCAAAGCTCACTTTGATCAGTATTTTTATAACATGCAAGCTTATGTTTAAAATAAAATGAGAATTGTATCATAAAAAAGAAAACAAATGAAATAAATGCTGGGGAAAGAAGTGGGAAAAGGAAAACCTTTGTGTACATCTGATGAGAATACAATCTGGTACACTAACTCGGGAAATTACAAATACTAAAAATATATCTATATCTATCACCCCTTGGCATGTATCCCAAGGACTTTAAATCCACTCTGCAGAAACTTTCTCAGCCGAGTTCTCCCCATTTTATTCACATTAGCTAGTAAATGGAAACAATGTTTTATACGTGACAGATGGATAATGAAGATGTGATACATTTACACAATGGAATACAATTAAGTGGTAGAGGGAAAGAAAGTCATGAAATTTGGTGGTACATAAGTGACATAATTTCTCAAGAGTTTTATTTGTCAGCAGGTAATGTCAAATGAAGATGACTGTACAAAAATTTAATTGGTTGATAAGCATTTCAAGAAAAACACACAAAAAAAAAGATATATAAATAGTAATTGATAAAAGTAACATTCATTATTGAACCTTGAATGCTCAGTTTAATTCCTGAAAACAGTGTGTTTTATAATAATGCCCACATGTTATGTTTCATTACATTCATGACTATGTTGAAAGACATTAAAAGTGTTTTATCAGTTAAAAATCAAGAAGGATAAATAACTTGTTACAGATGGTTGAAGCAATAAATTGTAAATTCAAGAGTTACCTTTGGGTTATTTTTATTAACTTTGTGTTCTGGTTTGTATCTTAAATGTCAAAAAAGGCCCAGATGGTGCTACTGGGGGCTGGTGGAACCTTTGGGAACTACAGTTTAGTTGAAGAATGACTCTCTATTTCTCTCTCTCCTTTTTCTCTCCCTCCCCCATAGTTTCCTTCCTTTCCCCCCTTCCTTCCTCCCTTCCTCTTTCCTTTCTGCACTCCATTCCTCTCCCCTCCCCCTTTCTTCGGGTCACCAAAGTACAGGTTTCTTCATTGATATACCATAACACCACAGGCCCAATATACTTGGATCTGGTTACTATAGACTGAAAGATCTGAATATGTGGACAAAATAAATCTAGTTCCTCATTATAAGTTTATTTTTCTCATAATATTTGTCACTGAAACCCAATATGATTAACAGATCCTGCTACAGAAACATCAGTATTGTATCCTGTTAAATTTAAAGAGTATTTTTCAATCAAATATAAAGTGTGCATGAAAGCATATCATAAACTATTCTAAATTTCTTTTACTTCTTCACATATAATAAAATGTTGTATATTTTTCCCTTTAATTGAAAATAGAGGGTTTTTCTCATATAATAAAGCCTGATTGTGGTTTCCCTTCTCTCTTCAGCTCCCAGTTTCTTCCCATCTCTGCTTGCATCCAGATCAATTCTGTGTCTGGCTCTTCTTAGAAAGCAAACGATTTTTAAGGGATAATAATAAAATAAGATAAAATATAACAATATAGAAAACTAACTCATCAAAGAAAGCTATAAAAATAATGTGCACATATGTGAATAAAAGGAGTTTTTAATGTGTGAGTATATATCTACCTAGGGTATATAGCTACCTGGGTTAGAAAGTCATATGCATTTCTTTATTCTCAATGTTACAAAGTAAACATGTGGCGACAAATTGAATCTTAAAATACAAGTAAACTTCCTTATCATAGATTTGCTTTGCTTTGCTTTTTTATCTGTGATGACAACTGCAGATCCAGTGTAACTATTACACTTTGCCATAATTAAGACTTTAGCTGACACATTGAACACATCAGCTCTCATTCTAGCAAGAGCTCGGTCAGAAGCTTTTCCACTAAGTACAGTATCTTGATGAGACTCATGTCCATGTCTTCTATGTGTTCAGAATTCTCATATAGTACATATGTCTGAACTCTACATCTGAGTAGGTGAACAAACACTGCTGTATCCATCAACACCATGATTTGATGTTATAACATGCTTTGAACAACTGCTTAGTCATAAATATGACTATGAAATTTCTCTAGAATGAGAAAAGTCATATAAATTTTTCTATTCAAAAGGTCAATCTTTCTTTCTGCTATTTCTTTTAAGACTATTTCTATTTTGAATAAGCAAAGGAGACAAAAGATAAATAATATTTATAAATGTCTTTTTGGCTAGAGTTGTCCATGCCAACTTTATCATCACAACTACTTAATATTTAGCTATTTCCATATTACTTTTTACTAAGTTGAACACAAATGAAAGATAAGAATAACTTAGGCATGCACCAAGCCAGAGAAGTGTGCATAAATATAACACTTTTGTACCCCATGTAAACTAAAAGAGACATATTCATTGTGGAAAGCAGTTTATATAGAGGAATACAACTTGAGCATTGGCTTGGGATTTTTATTCACTTGTAAAGGGTTATTCACCCTGTATCTTTGAGAATATATAAATGCTTTTGTAAATAAATCACATCTCAAGAACTGCATGAGTTCTGAAATTCAGAAGCCTTGAGGTGGTGACATGGGATTACATAAAAATGTGTGATTCTACGTGAATTTAGGGGCAGTGTTCTCTCTTGTTGTGTAACCTTTGGCTTTGAACTAGATATCTTATTCCTGGACTGTTCTTTTTTTCTATATGTACTAGTGTGAAGGCGAAAACCTTCTTGCTTTGTATTGCCTGAGACTGAAGTTCATGACTGACTGCATTCCATTGTTTGCAGATAGGATTACCAATGAATGCCCCAATACTATGCTGTCCTGCCTTCATGAAGAAGAAAAAGAGTCAGCCCATATAATCCCTAGAGAAATAGATGTTTGAAAGTGAGTCTTTCAAAACAAATCATGATGAGGATGAAACGATGTGCAGATAGAGGTAAAAGGCATGGGGTGATGAGCTATTTTTAAGATGTATTTCATTATATGTTTTTAAATTAATTACATGTCTGTAGGTCTGTGTTTGGGTATGTGCTTGTGAGTGCTCATGGCATAAGAATAGGGCAGAAGCATTTGAATATATCTCACAAATTGAGGTAATTCACAATGTCCAAAGGAAACAGCTTTTATTTCACTTTATGATTATTCTGTCATATTTTTAGTAGAAGAAAAAATTAAATATCTAACTTGCCAAACCAGTTGTTATATCCCACCCTTTTTCTGAACTAATCTACATAGTAGAATCATCCTCAACATGGCAAAAGACTATGTTACTCCTGCAACCCTCTTTAATATAGAGTTTCACAGAGGCTAAGTCTTCAGAAAGCTGTAACACTAGGGATAAGTAAGATTTGTGATTAAGTTGTATTAGTTATTTTTCCTTAAAATAAAGAAATTTATCTAATGCTATCTAATAGTGATGAATAGATAAGAGAAATTATGAATGGAAAATATTTGACAATGAGAAAGATAATGGTAGCTCTCTCAATTATGTCTTTTAAACAAAACACTGGCAAGATTTTCCACCTTCATTCTTGAGGAAAATAGGTTCCTGCAAAAGTTTAGACAAAATAAAATTGTAAAATAGCTCCTTAATTTAAAATTTTAGTTGTGTATTAATTATTCAATAATATAATTGATATTAACAAATAAGACTAGATGGTTGACAGTTTATAATGTTAAATGTAAGAACACTGTTTTCTATTTCCAAACATTATATCAGTAGTAATATAACTATGATTTCTAAACTAAGGATTCCAAATCCATTTACTTATTTTTAATTCATGTGGAAAGATCAAGACGAGATCTATAAATAACTTTAAGGTTATTTTCATGAGCCCATGAAAAAATTAAAATGTTATTGTAGAAAAGTATACCCTACTTATTATATCACAGTCTTCAATTAAATTTGGAAACCAATCTGTAGCTCTAACTACACACTGTTCACTTTGGCAAGGTATGACAATTGTAAATAAGTCATTTTTTTCTCTTTAAGCAGTTTGTAGTACAACTGGACATATATAGATACTCATAAATCCCCAAATTAAAATAGCATCAATTAACACAATTCTTTTTGTTGTTGCTAGAGCCTGACATGGGAAATAATTCTGTTTACTTCATCCTTATAGAGATGTGAAGGATATAACTAAATTAATTCCATTGAAAAATGGGCAATGATGAAGAACTTGAGAACCAAGTTTGGGAGCTCTTTATTAAACTCATGGCCTTGAGAGGGAGAATGATCCTAAAATGCCGTGGTAGCATTTATATTCCAGAGGGAGTTGTGCACACCAGAGAGTTAAAGGTCTAATGTCTACCACATTATCACAACTGTCCAACTGCTAATAACTCTGAAAAAAAAAACTTTAACATCTATGAGTGGCTCAAAGCTTAAAGAGAAGAAGCTGTCCTTGGAAGACCTTAGATTGTAGTGCCCACTTCACTTTAGGTGAGCTGTTGAGTCTAACTATGCTGAATCCAGTGTGTAAAAGCACTTGAGTAAAGTAAGTATGTTTATCTTCTCTAAAGAGAGGACTCAGCTCCGTTTGTTCTGAAGTTCATATGAACTGAGAGAAAAGAATGTAGGCAAGTAAGTCATGCTACTGCGGGGGGAAGCACAACAAGGACACGGGTATACTCATGACACTTGGAGACATATTTGTCCCTTTGTGACATAATAGTCATGGATTGAGCTGAGGAACCTGATCTCCTTATTTCTTGGTGTGCCTAGAGAGGGAAGAATAATGGATGGTCTGCAGGAGAGACAGTCCCTCAAATGTAAGTGGGTTGTTTATTCTCCCTGTTTCATTCAACAATCATTTGTGTAAGAATACTATGACTTTATAAAAAAGAAAAAATCAAGGCCCCAGGTATGTTAAAAAATTGATCTAATCATCTTGTCATTCAGGCAGGTGAAGAAGACACAGACGTGGAAGCAAGGCACACTCGGTGGGTGATTTCCCTTTCCCTACATGTAGCATATTATTAAATGACAATAAATAAAATACTTCTTCTCCTCATAAAAGATTTGGGAACATACATATAGGTGTGTATAATTTTGGAGAAATGTATGAAGTTCTGACAAATCACACCATCTGTCAGTGCATCAACAGCAGCTCATCATAAAACAAACTGAGCAATATATACTCCTTGCTCTCCACAGAACTTCAAATGATTACTAAGCAAATTCTTGCATTTTGCTTTGTTTTCTTTTCAGAAATATTATCTCTCATATCATTTTGGGTACCTTTCTATGATTTTTCATTTTTGTAGACCCTTTCCAGCTCCTGATCCATTATGGTAGAAATCATGAACACAATTGGGAAGAGTAGAAAGATAAATAATTTATCAGTCTCATTCTTTTCTGAATGCTTAAAATTTATTAAGGATTTATACTGCTGTGGAAGTTGGACATAATAGTATATTTCCTATCTGCCAGCAGTCACCTGACTCTTTCAATCTGCCATCTTATGATTCAAAGGTGACAACTGGCCAAACTTTCATCATCATATAATTCACAGCTTGAGATAGAATTCCAGAATTGAACAGACAACAAGTCAATATGTTTATAAATGTGTTTAGTGATCACTTGTCAACACTGTGTAGAAAAAAAGAGCCATCTCTCAACCTGAGAGAAAGAAACTGATGGAAAGAATCAAGTTTGTCACCTTCTGGACTTGTAGGCAGTGTCATAGAATCACATTTCTCTTAACTTAAGATTTTCCCTGCAAAGGATGTTAGTACAAGGCTATTTATTGTTGCTCAATACATTCTTTTTAGATTAACTCAACACACTTTTTTAATCTAACCACAAGTAATAGTAAGTTATTGTATGTTAGTTATAATGCTGTTATAAAATATATGTTTTAAATTTTATAAAGGACTATTTATAAAATAATTGTATGTACAAATGTATGTTCAAAAGTAAATACAATAATTTTTTTCTCCTAAAAAATAACCAGAAAGTAGGAACATCAAATCCCCAAATGCAAAATGTAAAAAATTTCACTTAATAGCAAATAAATTGGAGGAGTAGGTCAATCATACTACTTCTTTTTTTTATTTGATATTTGCTTTATTTACACTTCAAATGGTATCCTCTTTTCTCAGTATCCCTCCGGAAATTCCCTATCCATCCCCCTCCCCCTGCTCACCAACTCCCCCTCCCCCAACTTTCCTGACTGGCATTCCTTCACAGGACCAATAGCCTCTCCTCTCACTGATATCTGAAATGGACATCTTCTGCTACATTTGTAGCTGAAGCCATGGGTCCCTCCTTGTGTACTCTTTGGCTAGTGCTTTAGTCCCTGGGAGCTCTAGGAGTACTGGTTGGTATATATTGTTCCTCCTGAGGGATTGCAATCCTCTTCAGCTCCTTGAATCCTTTCTCTAGCTGTTCCATTGGGGACCCTATGCTCAGGTTATTGGTTGGCTGTGAACCGTGGGTATTTTGATCCACCTTCCAATAAGGATCAAAGTATTCACACTTTGGTCTTCCTTCTTCTTGAGCTTCATGTGGTCTGTGAGTTGTATCTTAGGTATTCTGAGCTATGGGGCTATTATCCTCTTATCAACAAGTGCATACCATGTATGTTCTTTTGTGATAGGGTTACCTCACTCAGGATGATATTTTCTAGCTCCATACATTTTTCTAAGAACTTCATAAATTCATTGTTTTTAATAGCTGAGTAGTATTCCATTGTGTAAATGTACCACAGTTTCTGTATCCATTCCTCTGTTGAGGGAAATCTGGGTTCTTTCCAGCTTTTGGCTATTATAAATAAAGCTGCTAAGAACATAATGGAGCATGTGTCCTTATTACATGTTGAAGCATCTTCTGAGTATATTCCCAGGTGTGGTATAGTTGGGTCCTCAGGTAGCAAGTGGATCAAGTACCGCCACATAAAGCCAGATACACAGAATCTAATAGAAGAGAAAGTGGGGAAGCAACTGAAGCACATGGGCACAGGGGAACTTTTCCTGAATAGAACACCAATAGTTTATGCTCTAAGATCAAGAACTGACAAATGGGACCTCATAAAATATTGCAAAGCTTCTGTAAGGCAAAAGACACTGTCAATAGGACAAACCGGCAATCAACAGACTTGGACAAGATCTTTACCAATTCTACATCTGATAGAGGGCTAATATCCAATATATACAAAGAACTCAAGAAGTTAGTCTCCAGAGAATCAAATAGCCCTATTAAAAAATGGGGTACAGAGCTAAACAAAGAATTCTCACCTGAGGAATACTGGATGGCTGAGAAGCACCTAAAGAAATATTCAACATTCTTAATCATCAGGGAAATGAAAATTAAAACAACCGTGGGACTCTACCTCATACCAGTTAGAATGGCCAAGATTAAAACTCAGGGGACAGCATATTCTGGAGAGGATGTGGCGAAAGAGGAACACTCCTCCATTGCTGGTGGGACTGCAAGCTGGCAAAATACCACTCTGGAAATCAGTTTGGCAGTTCCTCAGGAAAAAAAAATGTTGCTCAATATGTTAAGCAGCTCTCCCCCTCTAAATTTCTAAGTCCCATTCATAACTAGACATATCCAGGAAAGTGGAATGATTAGTGATCTGCGGGCCATGGGATTTGCTCTCTTGTCAGATCCCTCAATAACATGTCCTTAACGTTACTCATCACTTAATGAAAAAAAATCTAATAGTTGTTGATGTCCTAATGATATCAATATATGCAATATTGATCCAAAGTGTAAAGCTGATGAGATAGTTCCTGTGTGGAAATGGAATCATAGTAAAGGCTGAAGGATAAATCATCAGTTACCCTCTGCCTTAATTGGTTGGATTCCACCGAATCTGAAACAATCAAAGAATAGAGAGATAAAAGAAATGAAAACAACACACTTCCAAACATGAACTGCTGGCATTGAACACTGGCTAAACTCTAGCCAGCCTAAACACTTAGTCTCCTCATTTACCCACCTGGAATGTAGCATTTTAATATCTCCAAAAGGGAGAACAATATTTTCAATGCTATAGTACCTCTAATATCCAAGAAGCTTCTTAGATTCTACATATTTCTGGATTTCCCCTGGTATCTGTCTAAAGATGTTATTTATCTGGAATATATTAGCTTTCTGTTTATTGCTCCTCAGTGTCAGATATGAAATCTCATCTGGTGACAAAGAGAATATATGGGACAACGTGTTAAGTGAAATAAGTCTGGCTTGAAAAGACAAATTCCACATGATCTTACTCACAAATGAAATCTGAAAGAATGTAGCTCATAATTGTGAGTAGTAATAAGTATTCTCTGAGGCTGAGGAAAGTGGAGACAGGAGCCAAGGAGAGGGTTTTCCAGATGCCATGCCTTAATTCAATAGAAGGGCCAGTTCTGGCAAATACAGTGTGAGAGGCATGACTACAGTGAGAAGTCTCCTTAAGTTTGGAGCAAACAACACACAGCTGTCCTTGGGACAAGGGCTATGAAAAGGGTTTTCAAAGCTCACTTTCCTATATAAATAGGGAGACATTTTTAAAAGGAAAACTGGAAAGAACAGAATAGAATCAGTGAGATAAAAAGGAGGACTACACAGTTCCGTTGCGCTTATCAAATCAGTCCACCTTACTGGAATTTTCTTATTCACAGATCCTTTCTTTCAACAGATATTTTATTCAAACTATCAGGTGAACATAATACACTCTAGAGTATGGTGTCAGAAGAATAGATGTGTTAGCAACAATTTATTCTCAAGAAATAAAATTTCATATCTAACATGAGGCATGCGAGAAGCCACCATATTTCCTAAGTGTGCAGAGGTGAGCAGAGCAATAGCATCATCAGAGGGGGCAATGCAGCCAGTTGCAGAGATATCTCTTCAAGTGTAGAGATGTTCGTCCTGTAATCCATTTTTGGAACAATGGATGTTTTTAATGACTTAATAACCCTTTTATGTAAACATCACACAGTGCATTCAAAAATTCTTTTAACGGACTAAATGTCACTATATTAGAAGAGCAAACTAGGAAGGTTATGGACAGTCACAAACCACGTGAGAATTGATAGCTTTGATGCTTTGGATTATTTCAATTTGGCACCACTGATATTATGGTGAAAAGTGGATGCTAAACTTATACTAAATTATTTCTCTACCGAAAGAGACAACATGGACTTTTTTTTCATGACAATTCTTCCAAGGAAAAGGCCAGATGTGGTTTGAATGACAGAATAGAGTAAACAGGAAATTGGGTGCCAAGGCAACCAAGGGCCACATAGAGAAAAGTTCAGAGAAGTAACTCAAGGCTTCCAGCCCAAAGCTGCACATTGGGGCTTTATCAGAACTGAGTCTTTTGAGATCTGCCTGTCACCAGACAGTACTAAGCACACTGTTTCTAAAGGAGATCTTTGTTCTAATTCTCTTCTGACAGGAAAAGCTTCTGGGTTCACTCAACCCCATCCTCATCCTTTACAAAGAAAACTATAGAGAGAATTGTTAGATTCCCAGGGGCTCTCCTTATTTAACTAGCTCTGTCTAACCAGAAAACCGCCTAAGACTATAGCCCTTCACTCACTATAGCACACAGCAAAAAGCTTACTTTTATTTTCTATCCTTTGGGGTTCCTCAAAGTAGAGCTGTCCCAGAAAGGAATCCTTTGTAACTGGGTCACCTAAGTGATTGATAAAGGGGCAGAAACATTCCAAAGATAGAGTGGCTACTGCTTCTTCTCCTTAACAGGACAACAGTGCAGAATGTCTGACCCACATTCAACTCATGGGAAGGTAGAGCTATCAAGCGAATAATAATAATAATAGTAATAATAATAATAATAGAAATGACAGCATTCCTCCCACTAACTCTCCCAGATGAGAGCCTCTAGCATACATTACACAAGTGAGTAGATTGTGACAATCTGCTGTAAAAGCAGGATTGCTTCAACATTATTTTACAACAATGAACATGTGCTTTTTTTTTTTTTTTTTTTTTTTTTTTTAGTAAGTCGAAGAATCACGTTGTTCATTCTCAAAACTCACAACCCTACCAATTCTTGTTTGGAGTGCTCCACGGTTGAATTCTTTGGAACTTTATCTCCAATTTTGCATTTACTGCCAGGATTATTGTTATTTCACTAACAGAAAAAGCAAAGACTTTTCCCCAAGAGTATTTCTGAGTTTGGAATAAAAATGATTCCCTTCTAGTCTAGTGATCATAACATTCTCAGCTCATATATATGAAGTAGGATCACTTGCGGTGGGCAACTGGAAGTGCCTCTGGCTAATTTTAAGAGAAATATATTTACTCAAAAAGTAATTAGGCTTATAGCCTCTGCAGGAAAATGGAGAATTAGATTTTGGGAATAAGAACTTCATAAAAACAAAACAAAACACAACAATTGAATTTGAATAAAATGTCCAGCATGGAAGGCATGTTTCTGCTACCGAAACACCAACCAACACTCCTGGGCACTGTACCCTTATCTTCAGATCTAACTACACATTATCAGTTTCTCTTCCTGGTTATTTGACTAGTGTCATGAACAATGTGAAAACTTGCCAAATCTTTATGGGCTCAGGTGTGCTTATATACGGGAATCCATTATGATGAGGCTGTAGAGTTTTGGCTTTCCCTTACAGAAAGAGGATTTGAGATGTGTCCTGAGGCATTCACCTGAGTGTCCAGCCATTTTTCCCCCAGCAGCATGTATACAATCTAGCTACAGTTTAGAATACATAACCTGGGGAACGATAACTGAATAAGGCTCCACGTTTGGGTCAATGAGATCATTGCCCTCCCTGGGTGCCAAGTTCCCAGTGTTGCAGCCTTAATGTCACCCCTAATTCTGCCCTTAGCATCTCACCCATGCTATGTAAATACACATAGTAAACTCATTGCTTCCTCGGACAAAGCTTTGACAGAAGAGTATATTAAATTGTCCTTAAGACCTCACAGGGACGGGTAGATCTTGTTTATATTTCTCCCAAGAAGAAAAATAAAAGCTTCTCATAACAATGACTGGCTTCAGATGAAAATTCCCAGGCCCAAACACCAGTTGGCCAGGGTGAGCTCATACCCTGCTTGTCTGCGTTTCTCACACAAACCCCACCCCCACAGGTCAGTTACCATCGGGACAATTTGCCTTATAAGATTAGCTTGAGACGAAAAAGTTGGAACTCCCACAGAGGTCTATGACTAGACATAATGTATGCATATAGCTATATAAAACAGGGCAGTGACTGAAGTAGAATAGAATTGAAGTACAATAGCCAAAGGAAGATAAGATGGCCACTGACCACAGCATGCCTCTCTTCTGTAGCAGAATTGGCTGCTTTTTTTTTTAACCAAATCTCTAGATTACTTACCAGAACCAATACAGATGCCTTTTTTTTTCTCTTTCTCTCTCTTCTAAATGGGAGCTTTGCTTTTGTCTTTGTTTTGTTTTTGTCTTCTTGATTACAGGATAAAGGTGACTGAGGAGCAGGTGACTTTCTTCAGACACGTGTGCTCATGGATGATGAGAGAAGAGGTGGGACTTTCATGATCTCTTCCAGCCTGGCAGTGGCTCAGATATTCCAAATTTTTTTTGTTTGTTTTCTTGAAGTTTCCCAAACTTCAAAGTGTTTCTCAGCTTTGATTTTTCCCACTGCTCACAGCAGCTGTGCGGGGATATTCTTTCCAGAGAAGGGGGGAAAACAAAACAAGACAAACAACAAAAGCAAACAAATAAATAAACCACAAGTCAGGACTGGTAATAGCATGGTTTTGTTTTCACAAGAGTGAACAACGTCCATGTGAATATACAAAAAGTGAAAATATGAAAGTATTGTCAGTTGTATTTTAAGCAAAGGACACTGGATCTCCAATTCCAATTATTGCACACTCTGGCAAGAGTGAATGGAGCTGTTTTTCAGTGTCCTAGGCTGCAATGTAGTTTGTATCTGAAAAAAAAATATTGTTTTATACTTTTTTCTCTCATGGCCTGAATAATGGAGATAGGAGATTCCTAATGTTCACAGGTTATTGAAACAAAATCATTTTGGGGGAGTTATTTAAATTATAATATACTATGCCATAGATGCACATGGCTTATGGAAAACAGACTGGAACCAAATGCAAAGTGTTTAAAAGCCAAATTAATCAAAAGACTATGATTGACATATGTGACCTGAAATAATTCAGCCAATTACCACTAAAACAAAAATAACACTCTTTATAGAATTTTAGAGCACTGAGAAACTGAATGTAATAGTCAAAATACTTACATGCAAGAACAAGTAATTCTATTCTATAGACCTTGAAATGTTTAAATTTGAAAAAGGAATACAGAAATTTTAATTGCTGCTATAGAGGTGACACAGATTTTGGAATTATTTGACGTTAATTTTAGTTACAAACCTTCTCCAGCAAAACAAAATGACAGAAATATGCTTGTAAGGAATGGAATGGTAGCAAAAGAAGATAGAAAAAAGTAAATGGGAATACTAAAATAATGTAGCTCTTAGTATAACATTATGTCTAATAGCAAAATTATTGGGTCAGAAAGAAGAGTCAGAACATTGAAAAGCCAAGAATAAATTCTATTCATTTCATATAATAATCTGTATTAGGAACTGACAAGAGATACCAAGAGGGCTACTACATGTATTATCAGACTGCCAGGAAAATGGGTGGTAACAAATATATTTATGAAATTAACTTTATTTAAACTTATCAAGTTTGCTATGGAATTCTCTACAGAAGATTGTGTACATCCTGGGTCAAGGGGTCAAATAAAAGTACAGAAATTAAGCCACAGTGAGTTATCTTATCTTGTTAAAATTATAACTTCTGGGATCACAGAGAAAAGCTGCTTTCATTTAGTTTATCTTCTGTGGTTACTGTATCTATGACTGCTATGGTCACCATGTGATAACTTAAGCTTAGTACAGTCAAAAGTATGGTTGTCTCACTTCAAAAATGTTTCAATCCAGGTTTCTCTTAGGCCCTCTCTTATAGTATTTAGCTTCAGATTTCTAGTCATGTCAGGATTAAGACACAATTTACAAAACAGCACAAAGGGAGCGCTTGCTGGAGCTTTGTTAATATCTGCTCTACACACATTTTATACTGCCTTCCAATGAATGAGGAATGGATGCTTACTCCATATTACCTAATACTAGACCTTCAGTTTTTCAGAGCAACTTTCAAGCAATCATATATAAGACAAATAAATATATGTTGTGAGAAAGAATCACAAAACACTAAAGGTTACATTTTGATTTTATAAGCATGACCATAAATAACAGAACAAGACATCCTTTTGTGTTACATATTTTTCAAATGACTCTTATTTACTTACATTACGACTCAATCTTACCCCTCTCATTGTCTACGTGCACTGAAAATCTAGAAGAAATTTTTTCACTGTGTCCAAGATAATCATCATTGGCAATATTTAGAAACTCAATGAATTTGGAACTAGGGTGCAGCTTGGTTGGTAGGGTCCTAGGCTAGCATCCTCAATGTTTTACATTCCTTACTCAGACCCATGTGAAGCAGACATGGTAATGTGTGTGATAGCAGCAATCCTTACTTTCTGGAGGTGGAGGGGAGGATCTGAAATTTTAGGTCATTGAGAATCATCATAGTTTACATATAGAGACAGAGGCCAACCTGGAATATATCAAATCCTATTAAACGAAAGAGGAAAGGAAAAGGAAAGAAAGTCACAGAATGTGTCCTGAAATGCATACATTTTCTAAATTAGTCATGATTTTGGAGAAATTTCAATAAATGGTAAATGATGGGAAGAGGTTTCATGCTACAATTATATGATCTTACTGTGATACTTTATTTCATCTATTAATTTAGTAAAGATTTGTTGTCTATTTCTTTCTTTTTTTTTTTTTTTTTTTTTAGGAATTATTTATTTGAGTACACTGTAGCTGTCTTCAGACACACCAGAAGTGGGCATCACATCCCATTACAGATGGTTGTGAGCCACCATGTGGTTACTGGGAATTTAACTCAATACTTCTGGAAGAGCAGTCAATACTCTTAACTACTGAGCCATCTCTCTACTCCCTTGTCTAGTTTTTAGGTTGTAGCTTTGAACATGTGGCAGCCCGTAATTTAGGTAAAGTCTTTTGTCTACTGTATTTGGACATTTGAATAATATGAGCATCCTGGGAAGCATAACAGTTCTATATAGCTATTTTGTTTAATAACTTGTTATTGAAAATCTAATCTTTACCAAAGAATAGAGGCTACATAAAGGGAATATCAGGGCCAACTTTTTGTTCTAGCTTTTAGGTTGTAATGCTAGCTAGTTTTTATGTCAACTTGACCTAAGCTAAAGTCATTTTGCAAGAGGAAACCTCAGTAAAGGAAATACTCTCCATAAAACTGCCCTGTCTGTAAGGCATTTTCCTAATTAGTTATTGATGGGGAAGGGCCCAGTCCATTGCGGGTAGTAGTCTTGGGTTCTATAAGGAAGCTAGCTGAGCAAGTCATGGGAAGCAAGCCAGTAAGCAGCATCTCTCTAGAGCTCTGCATCAGCTCCTGCCTCCAGGATCCTTCCTGCCCTGTGTGAGTTCCAGCCCTAACTTCCTTTGGTGATGAACAGCAATGTGGGAAGTGTAAAGCTAAATAAATCCCTTTGCTCCCCCCCAAAAACAAACAAACAAACAAACAAAAAAAAAAACAAAAAAAACTGCCCTGTCAGTGTGGCATTTTATTGATTAGTGAAGGGATAGCCCCCCGATGAGTGGTCATGAATTGCATAAGAGAGCAGGCTGAACAAACCATGGGGAGCAAGCAAGTAAGCAGTGTTTGTCTTGGCTGCTGCTCCAGTTCCTATACACAGGGTCCTTTCCTGATTCCCAGTAACAATGGATTTATATAATATAAGGGGAAATAAATCCTTTCTTCTCCAAGTTGGTTGTGGTCATGGAGACTTCTCACAGTATTAGAAACCCTAACTAAGACATCAACTAAGTTATTTTAACATAGCCATGTGAATTAAATATGCAAACTCCAGCTGATTGAGCATGATATACTCACTGTGAATATTTTGCTTAGAAACATTTTGCACATTTCCTAAGTGTGAGTAAAGATGCCAGGTCTACAAAAAGGATGAAATCCCCACATTCAATGCAATCTTTTTTTTTTTAAAGAGCTGATTTTTGACCCTCCTGCTTGAAATTAGTAATTATGCTTTTCATCTTCTAAGGCAACATTTTAACTTTAAGGGATTGAGTCACTTGATTAGCACAGTTTGGTTTTTCTCAGGTGGTTTATTGAATGCAACAATTATCATCTCTGAAAAATGAAGCTCAGTTGTTCAAGAGAAATTCATTTTGTTTATCCATTGATGTAATATTTTGGTCTATTATCAAAAGTAGCTTTTATCAGGCAGTTACCAGGGCATGTACTTGGATGCAGTATACTCCAGCTCTATGAAGGCTGATAAATGTAAGTTAGTAAACAGTTAATGCTCATTATTCCTCCTTCAACTGGGCTGGATTTAAAACCATCATGGAAGTATACTTCTGGATGTATTTGTAAAAGTATTATCAGAAAATTTTAACTGAGGTCAGAAGGCCGACCCTGTGGGTGGCACCATCCTATGGATGGAGGCTTAGACTAAGAAGGAGAAAGAAAGAAAACAAACCCATCCTTTCTTAGGTTGATTTCTATAGATAAAACATCCTACCTTCAGTAGATAGACAGGACTTCAAGTGGAGGGATGGAGTTACCAACTCACCGTCAAAATTTCTGACTCAGAATTATCCCTGTTTAAAAACTTCAGGGACAAAAATGGAGAAGAAACTGAAGGAAAGGTTGTCCAGTGACCAGCCAAACTTGGGATCCATCTCTTTTGGGGGAGGCAACCAAGGCCTGACACTATTACTGATGCTAGATATGCCTACAGACAGGAACCTAGCATGAGTTTCTGAGAGTTTCTACAAGCAATTGACTGAGATAGACACAGATACTTTAACATACCTATTAGACTGAAGTCAGGCACTGCTATGGTTGGAATCATGGAAGGATTGAAGAAGTTGAAGGGGAGGGCGACCCATAGGAAGACCAGCAGTCTCAGCTTACCCATATCCTGGAAACTTCCAGAGACTGAGCCACCAACCAGGCAGCAAAACACAGGCTGGTCCAAGGCCCCTACACATATATAGCGGAGGACTACCTGGTCTGACAGTGACAGCAGATGTGACTAATCTTTGAGAGACTTAGGCCCCAGGGAAAGGGGATGCCTGATACAGAAGGAGGGTCTAGATGGATAACCCTTTCAGATGCAAGAGGCAGGAGGAATGGGATGAGAAAGTGTGTGTGGGGGGAGGGGGGTAGCAGAAGGGAAGGCAACACCTGGAATGTAAATAAATAAAATAATTTTTACAGAAAGAAAGAAAGAAAAGTAACTAATGTTCTAGGTTTCTCATTCTATCTAGCTCTAGTTATCCTGAAATTCTCTATGAAGCCCAGGCTGGCTTTAAACACAAGCCAATTCAACTGTTGCAAGACACCAAGTATGGGGTGTGGTTTTCAGGCTTAAGCAAAGTGTAAAGAGTTTATACTAGTAATCACCACATTTTTTTATCAGTCTTTTGCCTCCTCTGTTGGGTTCCTTTCTCTTCCTCCCTTTCACCACATTCGTCCTTTAACATAACTTAGATCATACATGCAATTTCTCAGAAGATTCTCACTTGGTGTACTTATATGTATGCTTGCCTCACAGATAATTCTAGGTATGTGTCTGGTAAATTTGTTATCTGGAGAAACATATTTTCTCCTTTGTAAAAATGTCTTTGACATAAACTAATTCCCCACTCCCTTCACATCCTCCATGTTCTCCCTTACACCTCTCTTCATGGAGAAACTGAACAGATTTCAATTCCCTCATATTCAATAGGAAGTATGTGCTCATGTGAGTCCAAGAATGTGACCAGCCCTCATTTTGTATAAACACATCAAGCTAATTAAAGCAGTTGGAAACTGCAAAAATAATCTTATTGGAATCTAGAAATTATAACCTCTCAGTTTGTTTTGAGGCATTTTTCTCTAACATTGCTTAAATAGCTATCATTTTTTTAACATTTGCATTCTGCCCAAACCCCCGAGGGAGGATAGTACCATTGTAATTATGGTATATTCTTCTGAGATTCATAACGAGGTATTATTTTGCTAATGGAATATTCAAATAGTCTGTAGTAATTTATCAAATAGTCCTAAGTCCCATTTTCTCAGTGTGAATCTTTTTATTCTCAGGTACATTGATGTGTGTGTATAAGGGGGGTTATCAAGGCTTTATTGTAATTCAAATTATCCATTCCAACATTCCTTCATTACATATCATATATATATATATATATATATATATATATATATATATATATATATATATGAGGTTTAGAAGAGTTTATAGAATTAAAATTATTCAGGCTTTATGACAGAAGAAATTTCTGCATATTAATGTATTTTTCCATGTGAAACCTAATTTTGAAATTTTACTAAATTGCAGGTGGAAGAAGCCAAAATGTAATTCAACTTTCTTCACACTGATCTGCTAGTGCCAATTTTAACTATCAGCAGAGTACTCCAGCAAACTAGAGATTCAGAAACGGAAAATTTTTCAGCTCAGAGTCTATTTGCTTTCATCTTTAAAAACCAGAAATGTAACAAAGGTGACAAAGCTCAGCTTCATACCTATAATGCTAGCATTTTTGATGATGAGACAGAAAGATTAGCATAAATTTGGGTGAGGTCAGAGCTACATACCAAGGAGAAAGAGTTAAGGGGTGAAGAGGAGAAAGGAAAAGAGGAGGAAGGAAATACAAGGAAAGGAGAAAGGAAGGGAGGGAGGGGATGAAAGGAGGAAGGAAAGAAGGAAAGAGGAAGGAAGGAAGCAAGGAAGGAAGCAAGGAAAGAAGGAAGGAAGGAAGGAAGGAAAGAAGGGAAGGAGTGAAGAAGGACAAGCTAATGACATGACTAAACCCTGGTGAGTTGCCACCAAGACTGACAATCCAAGTTTAATCCCAGTGCCACCCTAGTAGAAGGGGAGAAGAGATTAGCAACTTTACTGTGAATTCCTCAAGTCCGCCATGGTACATTCTCATGGGCCAGTGTGCACACACAGACACAACTATAAATAAATAACTAATAATTATTTTTAATCCACAAATTAAGGCTAATAAAATTCTTGTTGAACCATACATCATAATTTGGCACAAAAGTCTTAGGTGTATGTGTATGCTAATCAATATAATATCAAGCAAGCAACTGCAAATCAGACAGTTTCTCCTGATGGGGGAAGCATATTATATTATAGATTAGATATTTCTTATTCAAAACATTTGGAATCAGAAATATTCACACTTTGCACATATACACCCCCACAAATTTTGGTATAGATGAATGAATTTAATTAGAAGTCTTGGCATGTTTAAAGAAAAGATCAATTTACATTTCTCATTTACTTTATACATTTTTGCCCAAATGTCCTTTAACCCAATAGTTTTAATGCACTCATGTTTTGAGGGAGATTTTACAGGTTAGGTGCAGGTGTAGGTTGTCTACCTGGGATGCCATACTGGTGGTCAAAACAATTCAGATTTTAGACTATTTGGATTTTGAATTTCATATTAAAATTCACAGTTTGTACATACATTTTAATAATGTGAAATATATAAACTTTTTATCTGAATTTATAGTAACCTGGGAAGAACACTTCTGATTGTGTCTGAAAAGGTGTTTCTAGACATGATTATCAGATGATCTGAGGAGGCAAAATCCATTCTTATGCTGTATAGACTATTCCACAGGCTAGGACCCAGACTGTGTTTTTTAAAGGGAAACGGAGAAAACTAAATGATTGTCAATACCCACTGCCCTCTGCTTCTTGATTAATAGAGATGGGAACAATCACAGCTTCGTGTTCCTGCTGCCATAAACCCTACTTCAACTTCCCTGCTTTGATGGACTATATCACTTCAAGTGTGAACAGAATAAATTCTTCTTTCTTAAGTTGCTTCAGAGTATCATATATTTAAAAGAACTGACTAATACAGTGTACAGCTAAACAAACAATGACTGAAGGACAGTAGTTCCTAACCTGACAGGATGGTGGCTTTTGTAAAGTCAAACTTGCCAGTTTCCTTTATGATACTGCCACCTGAAGAATCAAAAAGACCCATTTAAACACAGCATTGAAGGTTCGCGGGGATTTAATGTATCAGAGTGGACAGGCGACTGTGCCTTATAGAAGTGGTTCAGAGGAAGTCTGAAGAATAGATTTAGGACTTGCTATTTCCTATAATGTCACAATGTAACCCTTGAAATTAAAGCTCTGTTCCAGCATCACAGACATATGGTGACAGACGTAAGCTGGAGAAGCTGGAAGTTCCTGCCTGCATTCTTGGGGACCATATGGCCTGCTACTGTGTTTCATTGTCCAGTAGAGAAAGGATAGAAGGAAGGAAGGAAGGAAGGAAGGAAGAGAGGGAATGGTAGGAAGAAAAGGAGGAAGAAAGAAGGAAAAACAGAGAGAAAAGAAAAAGAACGGAAAGAAGAAAAATAAAGAAAAGAGAAAAAATAAAAAATAAAAGGCAGACTTGTGACTCAGTATAGATGAAATCTCCCCCCTCACTGCAGGATGCCCACTCCACCCATATTTACTTTACCATCCTTAGTACTTAGTTTGCTCTCCATTCTTTTTGTTTGGTTATTTGGTTGTCTCTTGTAAGGAAAAGTTGCAGAGGCTGAGTCAGACTGAGTGTCAACAATGCAGCAGTAAATTCCTCTCCTGTAAGGATGATGTCAGTTACCACTGCTTCTCTCTTGAGGTATGTGCCCTGGGAACTGGGCCTTCTGACTAGCTATGGCTGGTCTTTGAAGAGGGGGCTCTGTTTGCGGTGTCTTTTTTTTTTTTTTTTTTTTAGGTGAGAAGGTCAAGAAACTCTCTCTCAGAAAAAGGTGGAGGTTTCCTGTGGTATACCATGCAAGGTTGTCCTCTGTCTTTCTTTTTTTTTTTTTTAATTTAATTTAATTTTATTTTTTTAATTTACATTCCAAATCACTTCCCCTTTCCCGTTTCCTCCCTCCCCGAAAGTCCCATAAGCCCCCTTCCCTCCCTCTTTTCTCCGTTCAACCCCCTCTCATTACTCTGTCCTGGCGTTCCCCTACATCCAGTCTTTCCAGGACCAGGGGTCTCTCCTTCCATCTTTTTAGAAATCTATTGATATGCTGATTGTGTCTAGGGTATTCTGAGATTCTGGGTCAATATCCCCTTATCAGTGACTTCATACCATGTGTGATCTTTTGTGATTGGGTTACCTCACTAAGGATGATATTTTCAAGTTCTGACCATTTGCCTAGGAATTTCGTGAATTCATTGTTTTTAATTGCAGAGTAGTATTCCATTGTGTAAATATACCACATCTTCTGAATCCATTCCTCCGTTGAGGGACATCTGGGTTCTTTCCAGCTTCTGGCTATTATAAATAAGGCTGCTATGAATATAGTGGAGCATGTGTCCTTATTGCATGCAGGTAAAGTCTCTGGGTATATGCCCAGGAGTAGCGCAGTAGGCAGCGCGTCAGTCTCATAATCTGAAGGTCCTGGTCCTCTGTCTTTCATGCACATAGAAATAAAGGCATCTACATATGCCAACACACACACACACACACACACACACACACACACACACACACACACACCCTTACTTTTAGCTAGGCTCGATGGTATTGGCCTATAATCCCAGGAATTTAGAAGTCTGAGGAAATAGGATTATCAGTTTAAAACTAGCCAGGGCTATAAAATAAGTTCCAGCTCCCCTGCCCCAAAGCAACTTAGAAGTATTGTCTCAGTATTAAAAAAAAAAAAAACTTGAAAGAAGTGGTAGTCGATGTCATTTGGTGATATAATATTCGTCTAAGTTGTGAGTTAGCTCATTAGCCATTGCTGCCGTATTTCCAGTGGAGAGAGTTGCCTTGCTATAATGATCCCACTGTCCTGCAGAAGCAGGCTGTGGTTTATGTGCAGAGGCTGTAAACAGTAACAATCCTCAGGCTGCTCTCAGGATGCACAGAGTTGGAGCTTAGGTTCTCTTCTTTTCTTTTTTTTTTATTTTATTTATTTATTTTTTTAATTTACATTCCAAATCATTTCCCCTTTCCCGTTTCCTCCCTCCCCAAAAGTCCCATAAGCCCCCTTCCCTCCCTCTTTTCTCCATTCAACCCCCTCTCATTTCTCTGTCCTGGCGTTCCCCTACATCCAGTCTTTCCAGGACCAGGGGTCTCTCCTTCCATCTTCTTAGAAATCTATTGATATGCGAATTGTGTCTAGGGTATTCCGAGATTCTGGATTAATATCCCCTTATCAGTGACTGCATACCATGTGTGTTCTTTTGTGATTGGGTTACCTCACTAAGGATGATATTTTCAAGTTCTGACCATTTGCCTAGGAATTTCGTGAATTCATTGTTTTTAATTGCAGAGTAGTATTCCATTGTGTAGATATACCACATCTTCTGAATCCATTCCTCCGTTGAGGGACATCTGGGTTCTTTCCAGCTTCTGGCTATTATAAATAAGGCTGCTATGAACATAGTGGAGCATGTGTCCTTATTACATGCAGGTAAAGCCTCTGGGTATATGCCCAGGAGTGGTATAGCCGGATCCTCCTGGAGTGTCATGCTCAGTTTTCGGAGGAACCACCAGACTGATTTCCAGAGGGGTTGTACCAGCTTGCAATTCCACCAGCAGTGGAGGAGTGTTCCTTTTTCTCCACATCCTCGCCAACAACTGCTGTCTCCTGTGTTTTTGATCTTAGCCATCCTGACTGGTGTGAGATGGAATCTCAGGGTTGTTTTGATTTGCATTTCCCTAATGACTAAGGATGATGAACATCTCTTTAGGTGCTTCTCAGCCATTAGATATTCTTCAGGTGAGAACACTTTGTGTAGCTCTGTACCCCATTTTTGAATAGGGTTACTTGCCTCTCTGGAGTTTAACTTCTTGAGTTCTTTGTATATATTGAATATTAGCCCTCTGTCGGATGTAAGGTTGGTAAAGATCATTTCCCAGTTAGTTGGTTGCCGCTTTGTCTTTCAGTTTCACCTTAGGAGACTTTGATAGCAACGTTTTTCCCAAAATCACTGCTCCTATGTGTGTCTTATTAGAATACGAAAAGTTTCCATTCTATTACTTCATGGATATTTTTTTGAGTCTCAGAATAAATTTACGTTAAGTGACCTACAAAAATGCTTTATCATCTTTGGAGAGCCTCCAGAGCAGAGAAGGGAGTGTTCCTTCTTTGAATAAAACATAAAATTATTGTACAAATGATGTGTAGTCTTTTCATTCTCATGGAAAGTCTCAGAATCAAACGTATGTTCTAGAAACTTTGCAGTTACTCCTTTGCAACATCTCACCAGAAGCTTCATGATGGTCTCATGACCTCAAGTAATTTTTCAAAAGATTGAAAACTAAGAGGAAGCTGAGCAGTAGTGACACATGTCTTTAATTCCAGCACTTGGGAGGCAGAGGCAGACAAATTGCTGAGTTCGAGGCCAGCCTGGTCTACAGAGTGAGTTCCAGGACAGCGAGGGCTATACAGAGAAACCCTGTCTCTAAAAACCAAAAAGAAAATAGAAAGAAAGAAAGAAAGAAAGAAAGAAAGAAAGAAAGAAAGAAAGAAAGAAAGAAAGAAAGAAAGAAAGAAAGAAAGAAAGAAAGACAACCAAGAGGAGTTTAGGAGTCATGAGGGGACATAAATTTCTAACAATTTCAAAAATAATATTCATGTCTTTTGTTAAGAACATGTATGTATCTATTAATAAACATATACAATCAAACTGCTCAGCCTGTATAAAGCTACTCGAATGTACATGATTTCAGGGCTTGCCAATTGATATTGGATAACCAATTTGGGGATTTAAAAACAATTAAAAAAATAGAAGTCATTAATTTGAATGAGGGCAAGGTGGTATAAAGGAAGGGTTGGGAGAGGAAAGGGAAACGGTGCAATTATATCCTAATTTCAAAAGATATAAAATTAATTAAAGAACATGTATTTGAGTACAAGCCTGTCCAGATGTGGTCTTTTGCTGTGTGCTGTAAAGCTAAGTGTGGGTATACAAGACCTGGTTGCCCCAGATACAAGAAAGTCTGCATGTAGACTGCAGTGACTCTATGTGAAGTTGCCACCAAATTACTTCTGATTAGTGACCAAAGATGCCTACAGTTTATAGCTGAACAGAATTGAGATAGGTGGGACTGGGGTCCTTAGGCTTGGAATTCATGGAGACCACAATATGGGGCAAGGAAGACAAAACAAGATAGAGAGAAGAGAAGTTGCCGTGGGGTAAAAATCTTAAATAGAGGCCACATGTTTTGGCTAATTGGAGTTAACAGCAGACCAGATAAAACATGACAAATTATATAATGGAATTGTTGGCTGGGAAATAGACATAATAACATAGAGGACAGTTATCTACCCAGTTCTTGTGTTAATTAAGACGTATCATAAATACAAAGTTTGTATGTGTCTTTTATCCAGAAAACAAATGGTCAAAGTTGGAGTATAAACCCCATATTGAGATTAAATATTTTCACCAATTCAAGCCTGTTCCTCTGGGACCAACTCTTGGAGGGTGGGGAGGAGAGTGTGAAGAAGTTGTAGTAGGTGTTAGCATGATCAGACTAGCAAAAATGGCACATGTAGGTGCTTGAAGTTGTGTTCAAAAAATATCAAAGAAACTAGATTTGTAAGATCTAGAAGCCATCATTGATTAATGTACCAATTAATCAATGACTCATTGCAATGAACATTTGCAAGTAAAGCTATTTCAGCAAAAGGGATTACTGCATGATAAGCGGTACCTTCCACAGTGAGATTTTTTTTTTGTTTGTTTGTTTGTTTTGCTTTGTTTTCTTTAGGGGGGGATGGAAAGGCAGAAGGAAGATAGACATGCAGGTACAGGGTGATGAGTGAGATTGGGGAGCATGATGTGAAATTCAGAAAAATAAATAAAAACTTTTATAAATTCAAATTTTAAACTAGTACACTGCAAAATATACGTACATGTATTAGTTTCACATAAAGCTGTGCAAACAAATATAATGCTTGTAAATGAGAACTAATTTGTTCAGTTGTACAAGGAACTAGTACTCCAACAGTAATACTTTGTTTTCTGCACTGGTTTTGGATTACTATATTTAAATATCTGAGGAAGGCCAGCTTTATAAAGAAAAGTGGTTCGTTGTTAACAGAGTTCTGGAAGTTCAATGTCACCATGCTGAGAACTAGGATTGGACTTGGTTCTCTGGACAATTTTGGAGTAACAGGCCTCCTGGTAAAATCATTTACATTTAGAAGTGAAAATTCACACTGCCAAATTAAGAATCAAAGAGAGCAGGGGAGAGAAACTGTTGTGTATCAGTTTCCTCCAAGACCCAAAGAATCCCTCCTACAGGAAAGCTCTTTAATGCATTAGAATAAAACTCGAAATAGCTTTAGAAAATCCCTGAAATTTAGCAGATTCACTAGGCCCCTCCCTACCAAGAATAAACAATAAAGAGTGTTAAAAGTCCTCTCAGAAAACTCAAGCCACAAATACTCTGAGGCAAGTCTAGCTGCCTAGAAGCAGAGGTTTAGATACCTGGGTCACTAAAAAGGACACTCTCCAAGTTGTTGAACCTCCTCTAGGTCACGCAGTGTGCTCCAGGTGATGTTGCTGTCTTTAAGTCATTTCTCCTTATGTAAATAACTCCCCAAACATATTTCTTTAAGAAACTTGAAAATAAAACAAAACAAAACCATACTGGTTTACCAGTTGGACTTTGGTGGTATTTGTACTTTGATCTGTCAAAAGATATTTATCTGGGCCAAGTAGACATATGTTGCTTCTCCCCAGGAAAAGTCTTGTCAGACAATAGCAACACCTCCCACAGAGACCGATAAAGAGGACCTACTTGCTTATGGACACTGTTATGCATTGTTAGAAGCTGTGTGATCAGTATTATAGTTAATAATCATTTCTTTATGTGATTATTGTAAGCATTCATTCTGATGCACGTATTCTGGAATGTAAGGAAAGCTGTTGTGGGCCGGATGAGTAATTACTTCCCTATCAGCAGCTTGCCACCCCGGCTGCCTTGAACTAATGGCCTGCCAATCAAACAGCTAACTAAACTGTCCCAGTGCCAACATTATAAACACTATATGGGTGTTATGGTGATTGGAACTAGAAATATCCCCCATTGACTCATGTATCAAACACTTGGTCCCCAGTTAATGGTACTGTTTGCAAAAGTTATGGAACCTTGTTAGAGTAAGCAGTTGCTAGAAGTGTGTGCTGAGAGTTGATAACCTTGCTCACTTCTGGTCCACCCTCTCTGGTTCTCATGTGTAGATGGAAATGGAATCAGCCAGCTTCTTAATTCTGTCATCATGCTACCATGCCTTCTCAGTCACGACTGACTCTATCTCTTTGGAACAATAAGTCAAAATAAATCCTTTCTTCCCTAAGCTGTTTTTAATCATATTTTATCATAGCACAGAAAAACAAATAATACAGATGACCCAAGAAAAACTTCATGATGTTCTCAACTGATTGCCCTTCTCTGAATTCATGTTCTCAGCCAGAACTTTCAAGCAGTTTATACTGGATCTTTTGCTATTATAAGCCTGGGATGAATTCTAGATGATATAGCAACCATTCCCACCTGGGCCAGAGGGAGATTACCATATCCTTTGATGGTGAAGTAGAAATAGTGTTATGATTGGTGTGGACACTACCCTCTGTGAATGTGAAGTGTGCCGTGACCAAGCATCCCTCCTCTGGCTAGGAGTAAGGGTCTGAGTTTCAAGAACCCTCTTGTGCTTGTTGCTCCTGGTGTTGCAACCTTAGGCCTACAAACATTTCAAATTAAAATGGCACTCCCCTCTAAGCTTCATCCCTATAGACTAGCATTAAAATGCTATGCACAATTCTGGAGGACAAAATTAGCCATCAACCTCATCCACTAGTGAACCTTGTGAGCGACAATAATGACTCACTTGATGCGATATACCCACTGTTTCCATAGTGACATGAATGCTATGAAAATATGGGACCACTTTATGATTGGATCTAAGGCCTGTTTCTGAGATGGAACCTGTAGCAGCACTGATTACAGGGCACAGAACGTAACTAGATTGGCTGTAAGTCCTAGGGGACAACTTAATATTATTATTCAGCCAGTTGGACATAGGATTTAAATTACTCCTAGACTTATTGTCCTACCTATAATTCAGTGCCTCTCTCAAGGCTCTAGACAGAGAACATTTTTACAGTACATGGCAATAAACACATAGACATTTAACTAGCCAATATGCTGAGTATTTAGATACTGGGCATTATCAGTCCTAACTAGGATGCACATATCACTGTCCTCTCTTTAAGGCTCAGACATCTTAGTGAAGGAAGAGTGAAAACATTGTAAGAGCAGAGGTGGAAGATGACTACAACACAATAGGGCAGTTATGCATATAACCTCACAGCAAACCTGACAGCATTTAGTTTTAGATTAGTTTATCCACTTAAGGCTGGTTTAGAGAGGAATTGGAAAGAGGTGAATATGTTCATATAATTCTAAAAACCCACACAAACTCAAGCGAGGCAAAAGCCTACCATGCAGGAAGGAAATTAAGCACAAAACTCCACTTCTAGCAGCTGAGTGTCTATTTACATTTGAAGCTTGATGAGAGAAAGAGAGAGAGAGGAGTAGAAGGAGGAGAAAGAAGGGGGGAGGGGAGAAGAGAGGAGAAGAGATGGGAGACAGATGGGTGGGGAGAGGGGAAACAGAAGAGGGAAGGGGGGAAGGTAGAGGAGAGAGAAGGGTGTGGGGAGAGGGGGAAGAGGGGGAGAGAGGGGAGAGAGGGGAGGGGGGGAAGAGAGAGGAGGAGAAGGGGAGAGGGGAGAGGAGGAGAGGAGGAGAGGGGAGAGGAGAGTTTAATTTTTTTTTAACACTACGTCCCCTGGTAAGACAACCACAGTTTAGGGCAGACCCAACACCTAAGAGCAGTTCAACACAGACTGGACTCAATAGGAAAAATAATTAAAAATTTAAAAGAATTCAAAATTGAATGGGTATCCACTTAAGGCTGGGTTTGAGAATAATTGGAAAGAGGTGAATATGTTCATATAATTCTAAAAGAATTAATAATTGTATTATTTTTAAAAATGGTTAATTTCAAGTGATTTTTGGCCTAATTTTAGCATTGTGTAGGCTGAGCTTCTAACATGAAGAAAGAAGCGAAACCCACCGGAGAGCAAAGGCTGCAGGGGGACAAGAGCTGCAGCTGAGCAGTTGACAGACCACGCTGTAAAGCACCAAGGTGACCTGCAGCTTGACAACTGAAGGGAAAAGCAGCTGAATCATTTGAACGAGCAACCAAGGTAGACACAGGGATGAACAGTGGACTTCAAGTGCTTGGAAGACTGGGGCTGAAGATGGAGAGAAGCTGTAAAGAGCCAGAGAAGAAATTATCAGCCCTGGTAGCTGGAAGAGTTGTACAGTAGGAAAGGAGGCTTATGGGACTTTCGGGGAGGGAGGAAACGGGAAAGGGGAAATCATTTGGGATGTAAATAAAAAATATAGAAAATAATAATAATAATACTAATACTACTACTAATAATAATAAAGACTTTAAGACAAGGGATACTGTTAAGAACTCAGGATCCTGTTGCCTCAGTCTGCCCAAAACCTCAAAACCTTCAATGTCAAATGACTAAACCTTGAGGCCCGTTCCTGGTGCCAATCAATTTTCTTGCCTCAACTCTTAAAAATTCTGTCAGTGGTAACATTGCTATACTCCTGACACAAACATAAGTACATGAACTTTGAAGAACACATCATATCCAAATCTATCCAGTCAACCCAGTGATGATGATGTCAACTTTGTCCCAAACTTAGGAAGATGAGCATCACTTGTACACATTCCATTTTCCCATATGATTCTCTGGAAACTTGGATGTGACGTCATGCCAGCTAAGAATCACTGACATCAAAAGTGGATTCCCCAGGTATGTGCTAGGGAAGAAATTTTATTTCTGGCCATAGAATAGAGTTGCTTTTCAAGTTATATTTCTTTCTTTCTCCTATAAAAGATGACATTATTTTATGAGCAGGAAATATTTATCTTCGTTTTCTCAAAGTGAGGCTTTTGAATAGTTTCAGATACTGTGGAAATATTTGTCCTCAAAGTTGACGTTAGCTTACTGTGCTTATGGCAATAATACATGGAGCTATCCTCCAATTCCTCTATGCCTGACCAACAGTCAGCAGGCATAATTTCCAGCTTTCTTATTGCCCCAGGATTTTTCACTAATGTGAAAACACATTTGACATTGGAGAGATTAAACCCCTTCCAAAACATACCCATGCAATCATTCCATAGCTTAATTCTCTCTGGAATACATTCCAGTGGAATTTTCCTCTGTCTACAGGTGTTGAACTTCACTTTAACACCTACAGTTTGGAATAGACTCAGAAAGAGAAACAACACAGGATTCATTGCTTACGCTGGCCTCATTTCAGACCCCAGAGAAAGGAATCGTGGAACTGATTCTAGACAGACATTCCTTAATTTTGTCACAAATCCTTTTCTGCCTTCCAGCCTTCAATATCAATATGTCACACTGAATTATTTCATTAAGTACTTCATTGCCTATGTAATCTGTTTGTCTTTGAAGACAAACTTTAGATCTACCTGAATATGCCTGCAAGCTTTCCCCTCAAAGGTCACCTGCTGGCTTTTAAGCTGGGAGCTGTATGCATTCTTTTCCTCTCCCCCTCATAAATATATATTGCAGTTGCTACTGTTATTAAAGAAAAATTATCCTTTGGTCCTTAGTGATCCACCATGCTCTTCCCACCCTTCAGTCTTGTGCTGACCTTGCTCCCACAGAAAGACAAGAAGACAACCTTAAGTGACAAGGAGACAAATTTCATTTTGTTGGGAACTGCCTTTTCAATTATTTCTCTCTTCTCGATTTCTCCTTGCTGACCTGGTCCAAGCTGTTGCTTTGACAGGGGTCTCTAACCTCGAAATTAAAATATGTAAATTGTTATGCTTCCTGCACCAGAACCAATAGAGTCTATGCATTATACTTGCAAAAGATCATTCCATTCTGTTTTATACTGGGAAAATATCATCACCTCCTTCTGCCATTTCCCATTATAAAAAAAAATCATGCCCTGCAGACTGTATTAGAAATATATTTCTGCATCATATATTTCTATTTTAGAAATGAAAGATTATTAGTTCCCGTGGCCCATCTTGTGTCACAAGGAAAATTTATATTTGTGGGTACATTTTTAAATGTCTCAATCTTGAGATGGAGCTTATTTAATTTGAAACATAACTACACTTTTATTCACTTAGCTTTTACTTAACAGGCAGCACACCTAGAACAAATCCTAGTATTGCGCTGTCTTTCTGTCCTTTCTTGATTTAATTCTAAGGACTAAGATGTATCTTTCTCAGCCACCTGGCTCAGTCTGCACTGTTTCGAGCTAAAACAAGTCATCTTCAAGATCATGCTAAGTACTTTTTCCTGTGTGTGGATACATTATTTTCCCCATCAACTCAGAAAGTTCTCTTCCTTCACCCCATAAAAAAATGTTGCTGTATAAAGATCCACTGAGATGACAAACCGCCTAAGGCTTATCTCTGATGCTTGTGATAGTTCTTAGAGATAAATGAATGATTATGAGTTGTCCAAATTCCAAAATCCGTGTGGAAACTCTTTTATGGGATTCATTTGTCAATGAGAGGGATGGAAATGACAAATAAAACTGTTGTTAAAATCAATGTTTGTTGCTTTGGGATACATTTCCTATTCTCTATTTTTGTTGAAATCTAGTGGCTTTAGACAAGTTTTTGTTAAACTCTCTCTCTCTATCTCTGCATATGTGGTGTGTGTGTGTTTGTCTGTGTGTGTGTGCGTGTGTGTGTGTGTGTGTTTATGTGTGCATGTCTGTAGAGAACAAATGATAACTTCAGGTGTGATTCCTACTCAGGCCCCATCCACCATTAGCATTTTTGTTTTGTTTTGCTTATTGATACAGGATATCTCATTGGCCTGGAGCTCACCTAGAAGACTGGCTGACTAGGGAGCCCTAGAGATCCACGTGCCTCTATTTCCTGAGCACTGGGATTATAAGTGTATGTGATCCTGTCTGGCTCTTTATGTTAATTCTTGAAATTAAACTTAGGTTGCTGTTAATGTAAGGCACATACCTTACGATCTGAGCTATTTCACCAATCCCAGTAGTAGACTTTTAATCCCTCTTCAAAGTGTAAGCATAGGTATGGAGTAGCATTAAGTAAAACATTGAGAGTTTAAATTTTTACATAGTATTAACCATGGGCAAAGATATGAGTTACATATCAAGATTATATATAGCACACCAAGTCTTTTGGCATGAGCAGGCTATGCACAGATCATGTAACTAATCTATCTAGACTTATTATATACACACATAAAATTACATATTGCAAGTCAGTATACTTTAAGACTGACAGGAGTCATTTTCACTTAAACATGTCAAAAGAAGATTGATAATTATCAGTCATAAAAGCAGTGATCCATTAAGGAAGATATAGGATAAAAATCCTTAATCCTTTAATTTAATGAACACCATAGTATGGATTGACATGGTGGGAGAAGCCATTTAAAGGCTAAAAAAAAGATAACCAGGAAGCAACAAGGAAGCAAACAGCTGTCACTCATTACTGTAGACGGAGGCCACCCGAGCACATACTGAAGGCCCACTAGTCTTTGAGTGTTGAGAAGAAGCTGGGATGCTTTTCTCTCATTTGATTGGTCTTCATTTCCTCAAAGTTATTGGATGCATCCCTTAGTTATGGTGTTCCACAAGACAGAACTTGGCTGTAAGATAACATTTAGATTCATCTTCATCTTCACTTATGCATATGTGTATGTCGGCACACGTAGGTGTGTATGGCACCTGTGTGGAGGTGACTGTGAATTCCAATCAAGAACATTAGATACCCCAAATCTGGGATTACAAGTGGTTATGAGTTGCCAACCATGGATGCTTGGGATGAGAGAGAGCACCAGACATTTTTAACTACCAAGTCAAACAAACCTCCGGCTGAATTCAGCATATCAGTAAGTGACTGTGGAGTGTATGAGCATACACATGTGCTGATTATGTGAAGCACTGAGGTTTGTTTATGAATTACTAAAGGCAACAAAGCAATAAGCAAATCAATCATAGAATGCAATGGAGTGGGTTAGCTCAGAGTAAGATACAGGATTTCTTGTTGAATAAAACAGTTACAATAAGTGGAACAGTGACAGAAGAGAAATATGCTGCCACATGTGGTGTTTCCTATAAGGAACAGCAAAGGGTGAGTGCATACCAGGCAGAAAACCTCATCTCTGTGGACAGGTGTGCAGAGTATGTCGAAACCTTAAAATCTATGCAGGTCACTTATGAATTGAATAGATAGCCATGCTATTTGCTCTGTGCTAATAGCACAAGCATGCCAGAGATTGGATTTTTCTAAACCGTGTGAGAATGCGGTAAAGGAAAATGGCGAAAATTTAAAGAACGAAAGTATGGGACAGACAGGGAGATACTGTGATTCCTTTGAAGAACACTCTCTGTACTTGGAAGGTGCTGACTTAGAGCATTCTTACTTGACAGTTCGCCCTGGCTGGGGAACATTTGTAAAGGAGAGTTCTGCCAAAACAAAGTGTCCCTTGCAACTCTAAGTCTCTAAACTTATAAAACAATTTCTTTCAAGGAAAAAGAGTTCTATCTTCTCGTTGAGCTATGTCTTCTTTTGAATTGTTTTACTTAAAACAACCCCTTTAACACAAAATAAACATTGTTAGTACATTGCTAGAACTTAACAAAATTTGAATTCTGTTTGATGGTGTAATAGTGTAAGCATACAGGATTACAATCACACAGATCACTTTGTTTTGGGGGATAGAGTGTTAGCTAGTTAAGGGAATGTCAATGATAAAAGGTATCCATGGAGAAAAAATATTTAGGTTTGAAGATTGCAAAAGTCATCACTTTGAGAACATCTGCAAGATAATGGCACTACTATTAAATAACCTGTTTTATTGAATTTATGGGGTTTTTTGGTCACATATGGTAAGGTACATGTGTGGAGGTTAAATTACAATTTTGAGGAGTCTGTTTTCTCCTTTTACCATTGGGCTAAACATTGTACTCAGGTTTCCATGCTTGGCAGCAAGCGTCTTGACCTATGGAAACATTCTGGGCTCCTTTTCTCCTTATTAAATGCAGACACTATTATAAGCTGCTGTGAAATTTACAGTGCGCTAAGAGTTCATGTGAACTGTTTGATGATAGGTTCTTACAGGTGAGGTGCTTGGATTGTGCAACATGGGTATTAGCAAGAAGAGGGTTTCACTGAAAAAGCAGAAGCTAGGGACGGCATGAAAACGCAACATGGAGGGGCGTTGATGTCTAAATGATACCAGCATGATTGAGATTCAGTGTCTTTCTAATAACAATTCACCAGCAGGATAGATGAGCACAGACTTGGAATTTATAGGTTCTAATATTTTCCCATAAGAAAAATGAAGGCTATAAAAACTTTTTAAAGTGTAATTTTACTTTTAGTGTTATATCTGTCAAGAGAGGCTATATTGTTTAATGAACAGGCTAAGTTGCTATAACTGAGATACCCAATGCAAGGCTTTAATAGGATTGGGGTTTATTTATCTATGACACACTGGCTATAGGGAAATGGATCTAAGATGAAAGCTTTACCACAGAGAAAATGGGAAGGTAGGCCAATGTCTCAGACCTCTCTGGAAGCGTTGAACAATTCTGGCCTTGAAAAGAATTTACTCACGTGGCACCTAAGTTACAGGACAAGGCAGAAATACATATAGTCCCTGTCTTTTGAAAAAAAAAAAACTAGAAATTTATTTAAATGTGAAAAGAAGCAAATTCATAGATAGCCAGTACTTCCTGCAATTTGATATCTGATACTGCTAATCTTGTTGGTTAGCTTGAAGAAGGAAGATGCACCCCAAACCTGGGCCATAACATCTGTGGCAGCCCAAGTAAAAGGATATGGAAGAAAGGAACAGGTCTTTGCCTGCTCGGCCGGATACTCACTGACAATTCTATCATGGGACTGATTATGAACTCCCAGTTCATCAGGACTCCAACATTCACTAAAGACCAGTAGCTCACCAGGAACCCTTTGAGTCTCCAGTACCAGACTGGGGTTGCTGAGATGTCCAGCCTCATAGAATAAACAAATACAAGATTCTTGGCTTTTCTGTTGTGAGATAGCCATGTTTGCACTGAGACAGCAAATTTATTAGCCAGTCTAATAAACCCTCTTTTAATATTATATACATATATAATACATATCATATATATACATATATATGTATATATATATACATACACACACACACACACATATATATATATATATATATACACACACACACACACACACACACACAGTGTGTCATTTTTGCTCCTTTAAATAATCTTCACTAATACACCATCTAGCTGCCTGTTTTATTTTTTTTCCTTTACCATCTTTTTTTTTTCTAAGTTTTTTTATTTACATTCCAAATCATTTTCCCTTTCCCGTTTCCTCCCTCCCCGAAAGTCCCATAAGTCCCCTTCCCTCCCTTTTTTCCCCATTCAAGCCCCTCTCGTTTCTCTGTTCTGGCATTCCCCTACATCCAGTCTTTCCAGGACCGGGGATCTCTCCTTCCATCTTCTTAGAAATCTATTGATTAACTGCCTGTTTTAAATTTACACAGGAAAAAAACCTGTTTTTGTTTATATAGTGCAACATGATATTTTTTATAAGTACACAATGTACAATAACTAAATTAAGCCATTCTATGTAGCATGGGAATGGTAGCAATACCATTTACATGACATTTATTTAAAATACAGAAAAATACTATTGGCTATATTTCATGGTAAATTGTGTCTTTTTTTTTTTGAATAGTGTATGCACTTATTTTAAGAACTGTGTGAGTAAGAGGTAGGTAGTGTATTGAGCTTATGTGTAAGTGCAGGCTTTGGAGGATAATCTGTGGATGTCACAGGGCAACCTCAGTGTTCTCAGGTGTGTGCAGCCTTCTCTTATTTGAGACAGGTTAACTTTGTTCACTGTTGTTTACACAATATTAGCTGGCCTTGGAGTTCCAGGGGATTCTTAAATCACCCTCGCCCCCATCTCACAAGAGGAGCACTGGTTCTGTGCTTCAAAGGCTATGTGCACGTGTGTTCTGGAGAACTGTACAGGGTTTACATTTGTGTGGCAAGCTCTTTCCTACGAATTCATCACTTCAGTTCTTGTTTGTACTTTTAGCGATAAAAATTATTTATTATATTCACTTTTTTGCTACTAATGAAGGAAAAATATTGTCAGTTGGGTAGAGAGAAAACATTTTATAGTGTAAGAAATGTCTCAAGTTAAAGAGGAAGTAAAATAAGCAAACAAAAGTTTGCCAGGTATTTGAAAATATCTCCATATACGTAGCCATTCAAATGAATAATGAGGGAGAAATCCAGCAATACTCAGTCACCTGCTATTGACCATAGAGGGCCTCCTGTAATTTCCTTCTTTCTTTAGCAAGCTAACTGCCTTGCATTTGCTCTTACTGGGAGTACTTGACACGTGTTTGCTTTCCTGCCAGTTTAACTAGATTGTCAACCTCTGGCACTGTACCATATCACTGTTGATATCTCTGAGTATCTAGTAAACCTACAGTCACTTAATTAATTCATAGCAAGGGTAATAATAATTAAATATCACAATCCATTTTAAGAAGGGGAGCAGTAAGTGATTTTTTTTTCCTTTATCAAACCATGTTTAAATTAGCTGTGTTCATTTTCTCATTTGTCAGCTAGCCTGAATCGAGAATTCTGTTCACTAAATTTTAGTCATTACATAAACATTATGCACTATCCTGCCACAGGCTTTCAAATATGCTTATTTATATGCAGCCTTTGGGTTTCCCAAAACTATTATAGTCGTGAGATGACCTAGAGATGCCCAGGTTTTCTCTGAGGAATGGAGATGTCTGCCTCATCTAAGTAATATTAGGGAAATGATTTATTTAAGTTTTGATATGGAAGAGCTAACATAATTGCACATAAGCTATTAATATCAAAATTGAAATGAAGACAATCTAAGAAAATAATAAATACCTAATATAAAAATAAATCATAACTTCCTCTGAAAGGCCCTATACAACTTCAATTAGCTTATTTTTCTAGTGCTTATTATTTGAAATCATTCAAGGCTGCCACTGATGTGTCTTAGTGACACAATACACTTCTCACAACTCATTTTGTCTAATGGTATGTTCAATCCATTCCTTTGAAGTAATTAACATAATCACTAACATTATAAGATCATTTTCCTCACTCCAAATAAATGACCATCCAACTGGTGCCTATTCTCTACATCCACAAACGCTTAGTTTATTATCATCCACGTGACTATAGAGAAATGCTGTACATATGAAGAAAGGAATGAAGACTCCAACCCCCCACCAGGAAGATGAAATTCAAGAATCAACCCTCTAAAATACTTTCACATCAAGAAGTTTGTGGAATAAACTGAAAATACAATCAAATACAACAGGAAATATGAAGGTCATGAAAGTCTTCCCTAGACAATAAAAATTTGATTTTTATTTCAATGGGTTTAAAAAATATTAACATGGCTTATACTTTGCATGTAAGTTGATTTAAACAATATTTTATAGTATACCTTATGAAAATAGTATATATGCTATAAGCTTCCTTGTATAAAATCGTGTTATTTATCAAGAGTTTGAAATGTAATACATAAATATTAGAGGCATTTTTAATTTTAGTGAGGGTAAGTTTTAATTAAGTCTGATTATAGCTTTTGTTCTCAATAAACAATAACTTTAAAATGGCTCTCAATTTAAATGTCCACTTATTAAAAATTCATATATGCTTAACATTTCTCTTTTATATTTGTTATTAATTTACTTTATGTCCTAGTTTCAGTTTCCCCTTGCTCCTCTCTGTCTTACCCTCTTCCCTCCTCTCTCTCTCCATCCATTGCTCATCCTCCTTTCCTCAGAAAAAGGAGGCCTCATATGGTTATCAGCCAGCTTTGGCATGTTAATTTGCAGGAAAACTAGGTATATCTTCTTCTATTGAGGCTAGAAAAGACGGCCTAGTCAGGAGAAAGTGATCTAAAGGCAGGCAATATAGTCAGAGACATCCTTTGCTCCCATTTATGAGTCCCACGTAAAGGACCCAGCTGCAAAATGTTATATATATTCACTGGCCTAGGTTTATCTCACGCATGTTCTCTGCTTGGCAGTTCAGTCTCTATGAGCTTCTATAGGTCCAGATTAATGGATTCTGTATGTTTTCTTGTGCTTTCCTTTACTCATCTGGTTTCTTCAATTCTTCCTCAACTTTTTCCACAGGTTTCCTCAAGTTCCATTTAATTTTAGCTATGTGTCTCTGCATCAGTTTCCATCAGTTGCTCTGCGAAGCCTCTCTGATGATAGTTATACTAGGTTCCTGCCTGCAAGTATAGCCGAATAAAATTAATAGTGCCAGCAGTGGGCTCTTTCTCATGGCATGGATCTCAAGATGGGCCAGTCATTGGTTGGTCCTTCCCTCAAATTCTGTTCCACCTTTACCTCTGCACATCTTGTAGCACAGGAAAAATTGTGGGTCTAAGGTTTTGTTGCTAGGTTGGTGTCCTAATCCCTTCACTGGAAGTCTTGCCTGATGTCAGGGTTTTCTAGAGTCACAGAACTTATGGGTAGTCTCTATATAGTAAGGGAATTTGTTGATGACTTGCAGTCTGTAGTTCAACTCCCCAACAATGGTCAGCAGCAGCTGTGAATGGAAATCCAAGGATCTAGCAGAGGCAAACAGGTGAAGAAGAGAGTCTTCTTTCTTCTAACATTCCTATGTAGGTCTCCAGCAGAAGGTATATCCCAGATTAAAGGTGTGTACCACCATTCCTGAATCCGGGACTTGCTTTGTTCCAGATGATCTTGAACTCAGAGATCTCTTTGCTTTAGTTTCCTGGGATTCATAGCCCCTATATCTCAAGATCTACATGCCAAGGTCCAGGTCAGAAACTTGTGTTTCCCAGCCTCAAGATCAGGATCACAGGTAAGCCTTCCGATTCTGAATTGTAGTTCATTCCAGATTTAGTCAAGTTGACATCCAGAAATAGCCACTACAGCTGGTAACAAGAGATGGCCAGTTCAGTCTCTGTATCTCCCACTGCTAGAAAACTTAGCTAGGACAAACCTCACAGATTCCTGGAACTTTTCATTGTGCTAAGTTTCTAGCTGGTTCCAGAAATCCCCCTATCCAGTTGTCTCTTCATGTACTCTCTCCCTTCTCTCTGCCCTCTCCTTCCTATATCTCATCCCTCTTGTTCCCATATCCAACTTCTTCTCCCCACCCAGTCCCCTACCTCTATCCATCTTCTATGTCTAATACACTTTTGCTTCTCAGTAAGAATCAAGTGTCTCCCCCATGAGCCCTTCTTGTTACTTAGCTTCTTGGGTTCTCTGTTTTGTAGTGTGGTTATCCTGTATTTTATGACTAATAACCATATCTATACCATGTTTGTCTTAATGTGTCTGGGTTACCTCATTCATGATGGTTTATCTTAATTCTATCTCTTTTCCAGCAAATTTCATGATATCATTGCTTTTAATTGTTGAGTAATATTTCATTGTGTACATGTACTACATTTTCTTTATCCATTCTTTTGTTGAGGGATATCTAGGTTGTTTCTAGTTTCTGGCTATTATGAATAAAACTGCAATGAACATAGTTGAGCAAGTGTTTTGTGGTATTGTGGATTACTTTTTGATATGTGCCTAGGAGTGGTATAACAGGATCTTGAGGTACATCTATTGCAAAATTTCTGAGAAACTACTGAATTGATTTCCAAAGTGGTTGCACAGATTTGAACTCATACCAGCAATAATGGAGTGTTCCTCTTACTACAGACCCTTGCCAACCTGAGCTGTTATTTGAGATTATGATCATACCATTCTGATTGTTGTAAGATAGAATCTCTGAATTGTTTTGATTTGTATTTTTCTGACGGCTAAGGATGCTGAGTATTTCTTTGAATGATGCTTGGCCATTAGAGATTCCTTTCTTGAGAATTCTCTGTTTAGATCCGTACTGGATGTCTAGTTTCTTGAGTTCTTATATATATTGGATGTCAGCCCTCTGACAGTTGAATAGTTGGTGAAAATCTTTTTCCATTCTGTAGGGTGCCATTTTGCCCTTTTAACAGTGTCCTTTGCCTTACAGAAGATTTTCAGTCTCATGAGGCCCAATTTATTAATTGTTGATCCTAGTTTCTGAGCTGCTGCTGATCTATTCAAGAAGTTGTCCCCTGCCCCAAAGCATTCAAGGTTATTCCTCACTTTCTCTTCTGTCAGATTTAATGCATATAGTTTTATGTTGAAGCATTTAATCCACTTGGAGTTGATTTTTCAGAAGAGTGATAGATATGGATCTATTTGCATTCTTTTACATGTAGACAGCACCATTTAGACCAGCACCATTTGTTGAAGATGCTATCTTTTTTCCATTGTATACTTTTCAGCCCTTTATTGAATTTCAAGTGTCTGTGGGTGTGTAGATTTTCTTCTGGTTATACCTTTCCATTCCATCTGTCAATCTGACTGTTTTTATGCAACAACGATGAGGTTTTTATTACTGTTTCTTGTAGTGAAACTTGAAATCAAGGTTGGTAATACCTCCAGAAATTCTTTTATTGTACATGATTGTTTTAACTTTCCTGTGTTTTTTTTATTTTCCACATGAAGTCAAATTTCTTCTTGCAAGGTCTGTAAAGAATTGTACTAGAATTTGAAGGGAATTGTGTTGAATCTGTAGATTGTATTTGTTAGGATGGCCATTTTTTACTATGCTAATGCTACTAATCTATGAGAATGGGTGACTTTTTAGTCTTTTGATATCTTCTTCAATTTCTTTCTTCAAATATTTGAAGTTCTTGTAAAACAGATCTTACATTGCTTGATTAGAGTTTTACCAAGACATTTTTACATTATTTGTGGCTATTGAGAAAGATGTTTCCCTAATTTCTTTCTCAGTTCTTTCATTGTTGCATTCTTTATGGTTGTTCTTTTGAGATAATTTTGTATCCAGTCACTTTGGTGAAGATGTTTATCAGCTTTAGAGGTTCCCTGATAAAATGTTGGTGTCATTTATGTATACTATCATATCATCTAGAAAGTGGCATTTTGACTTCTTACTTTCTAATTTCTAGCTAAAGCTTCAAATACTACATTGAATGAATGAGGATAGTGTAGACACCCTTGTTCTGTCCTTAATTTTAGTGGAATTGCTTTAAAGTTCTCTCTATTTAACTTGATATTGATTATCAAGTTGCTGTATATTGCCTTTATTGTGTTTAAAATGTGCCTTGTATCCTAATCTCTCCAAGACATTATCATTAAGAGTTGGATTTTGTCAAAGATTTTCAGTATCTAATGAGATTATCATGCATTTTTTTCTTTTAGTTTGTATATATAGTGGATAACATTGATAGAATTTTTTTATATTGAACCATCCCTACATCTTTGAGATGAAGCCAACTTGATAATGGTGGATGGTAATTTGGATGTGTTCTTGTATTTGGTTTGGGAGTAATTTATTAAGTAATTGTGCATCAATGTTCATAAAGGAAATTGCTTTGAAATTCTCTTTCTTGTTTAAGTCTTTGTGTAGTTTAAGTAATCATGTGACTAGGGACTCATAAAATGAATTTGACATTGCTCCTTCTCTTTTTATTTTGTAGAATAATTTGAGAGATATTGGTATTAGCTCTTCTTTAAATGTCTGGTAGAATTCTGTACTAAAAAAACATCTGGCACGTGGCTTTTTCTTGGTTGGCAGACTTTTAATGACTGGCTTCTATTTTATTAAATGTTAGATGTCTATTTAGACAGGTTATCTTATCTTTATTTATCTTTGTTATGTGGTATTTATTTTGAAAATTATCCCTTTTGTTTAGATTTTCTAATTTTATGGACTAAGGATTTTATTTTCACTGAGACCTAATGATTTTTTGAATTTCCTTGTGGTCTGTTTTTATGTCCCCCTTTTTATTTCTGATTTTGTCAATTTTGACGTTATACCTCTGCTTTTTAGTTAGTTTGACTAAGGATTTGTCTATCTTCATGATTCTCTCAAAGAACCAGCTTTTGGTTTCATTGATTCTTTGTGGTGTTCTCTTTGTTTCTATTTTATTGACTTCAGCCCTGAATTTGATTATTTCCTGACATCTACCCTCTTGGTTTACTTTTTTGTTGTTCTAGAAATTTCAGGTGTGCTGTAAAGCCAATAGTATGAGATCTCAGTAATATCTTTATGAAGGAACTTAGTGATATATACTATCCTTTTAGCACTGCTTTCATTATGTCCCATAAATTTAGGTATGTTATGCTTTCGCTGAATTTTAGCATGCTTTTCTTTCTTCTTTCTTTCTTTCTTTCTTTCTTTCTTTCTTTCTTTCTTTCTTTCTTTCTTTCTTTCTTTCTTTCTTCTTTGACACCTTGGTCATTGAGTAGAGTTAAGTTTCCATGAGTTTGTATGTTCTTTGGTTTTGTTGTTGTTGTTGCTATTGTTGAAGTCCAGCTTTAATCCATGGTGGTCTGATAAGATACAGGCATTTATTTTAATTTTCTTGTATTTACTGAAACTTGCTTTGTGACTGAGTATATTATTTAACATTTCTTGTTTAACGAAATTAAATGAATATAAAACATTTTATGAATATTCATTCAATTGTCTTAAAATTTCTTATTAGGATGTAGCTTTATCGATTTTTCAATTATAAAAGTGTTTTATATGTTGTGTATAATTATAAAAAACAATCCACTCTAATGCTGGCTACACTCTAGTAATGCGGTCTCCCCTTCCCCATTGGGAGCTGCAAGCCTTCGTTTTCTCTGTTTCCTGCTTTTTGCCTGCCTCCAAACTTCCCAGTCATGTGCCCTCTGTGGATACCTGTCACAAATCCCCATAATCCAGTAAAATCAAACTTCCAGAGGCTTATAATTTATCAGTCAAATTTATACCAGCAAATTCTCAACCCCCAAAATGCCCATACAAAGAACTCAAAACTCAATTGATATAAACACAAGCTGTCCTCCTAGATGAGGCAAATTGCCTATATTATTCTATAGCTCTTCTATCATATCCATAGCTACCTGTGACTCTGCTAAGCCATGTGGATCAGGTTCATCTTTCTCTCTGATAAGGTCCATCTTGTGTCTTCATCTCCATCCTCCTCCTCCTCCTCCTCCTCCTTCTTCTCTCTCTCTCTCTCTCTCTCTCTCTCTCTCTCTCTCTCTCTCTCTCTCTCTCTCTCCCTCTATCTCTCTATCTCTGTCCCCACTCTAAAACTCTTAGCCTACCTTCTTTTTCCACTGCCCAATCACAGGCTCTATCCTTATCTTTCACCTGCTCTCACCTGCATATAAACAGCAATCCACATTTTGTGTGGTGAATTATGTAAAATGAAAAACATATTATTTGCAGGTTAAAAAATATAAGTAGATTTACATAGTGGAAAACCAACTTATGTGCTATTACATTGAAGTTTGGTAATGGTATATATAAATAGAATTTATATTTCTAACTCTTAGAATACAGGAATAAACAAAACTATGAAAGAAAGTGTGATGAGTCATCTTTATGATCCACATGATCAAGAACGTTTTGGAATCACTTTGGACACATCCATTTGTACGTATCTGGACTTCCTGATAGGAAAATCTATTGTGAATGTGCATGCCAACATTCCATGGAAAAGGAGGAAAATGAACTAAGGGATAACATTCCTCTCTGCTTCTAGATTGGCCCATACATGTAAAAGATGTCAGTCATGTAGGGCGATGATTCCTGACACCTTTCTTTCCTAGTCATGATGGACTGTATTGCTTCAAACCATGAGACAAAATGCATTTGTCCTCTCTTAAGTTGCTTCTTGTTAGGTATTTTGTCATAGTAATGAGTGAAGTAACAAATACAGAAAGTGTTTTTTCTTGGTATGTTTGTTTTAAATGTATGCACATCGTTTTTGTCTGATGTACCTCCTACCTCCATGTTGTGCCTAGTACCTTGGTTTGATGAATTGCTACATACTAATTTACATTTCATTAATGGTTGACAATTCACCAGTGCCTACACTTTATGTGTCTTAAAATACTAGAACTCACACACAGTATACATGCTCAGAGCCACGTTTTTCTCTGTTGAGAGACACTTTTATCAGAAATCACTAAGGGTTGGCTACCCCTTCAAATTATTATCAAGTGTCCTGATTCATTTGGCCAACACAAATTTCTTAGGTGATTTATAACACACTTTTGGAATATATAATTATTTTTATTAGGGTATTAACTCATTAAGTTTTTGACCACATAGAAGAGCTGCCATGTATCATCAAGGTAGAGTTTAACTGAAAGCTTATCATGACAAGTTTCTTTGTAGAAGCCTATTAAAGATCTTGAGGTCTTGATAAATGGGGCACTTATTTCTAGTCTGACTGCTTGCTTACTCTGATTACTTACAAGGGAAGCCTAGAATGCCATATATGAAATCATAATTGTCCAGATAACAAATGGCAATTCATATTTCGCAGTTGATTTATATTACCAACAGATGATAGTCATCCAGGAAAAGAAAACATGGACTCATTAGTTTAAATTAGAAAATATCACTATTTCATGGGCCATACATGAGCCAATATGATTGATACAGCTACTTCAGAGAAACAAACATCAGGGACAGAAATATTATATAAATGCATGATGATGAATACTTCCTATTGTCATTGTCATTTCACTCCACAAAACACAGAAATGACCACACTCAACACTAAGAGAAAATTTGCTAATTCAAGTGGCCATTTAATAATATTCAGTGGTATTGCCTGGCTGAGTGTCAAACCATGCAGGCATTGGTCCACTTACCAGTATAGCTGTCTGATGGACACACATAGCATCTTTATTTCTAAAGTCATTTACACATTTGTAGATGGTAGGAATCAGAGAAATTATCAGTTTTTGAAACACAGCAATCTAAACTTTATGGATGTTTGTCTCAGTCAAATTTGTCTTGCCATGTTATAGACATGCTTCTCCTGCTTCTATGAGGATGCTCTCATACTCGTCTATCCACTCCTGCCTCACCACCTTAGCATTCCCCTACACTGGGGCATCGAGCCTTTACAGGTCCAAAATTCAGTTTTTCCAAGACAACTAATTTCTTGACAGTTTAGGTTTGATATTGCCATGATTACATTAGTAAAAATCTAAGCAATGTTATTTCAAGGTTTTCTAAAGAGAAATTTAATCATAAAGAAATAGAATTCAATTTAATATTACCTCTAAATGATACAAAAAAAACTGTTTCAGTTGCCAGAAATTACCAGTATGTACCAGAATGGTGATCAGTCATTTTCTTCCTTTAGGACTTATTTCTAGCTGACAGAGAAGGGAATTCTGGGGTATGCTTGCTAGGTTTTGTTACATTACCATCTTTCTTCCTCTTGAGATTCATAGATAATTTATTTTCTCTTCATCCAGGTTACATCCTGCGAATGAACCTTCCTACACTGTCAGCTCACTCATTATGGATTTCAGATTTTCTCTCCATTCATTTGAAGACATGAACTTCTTCTAACAATCTCGTTAGGCATGAAATTCAAAGCACTTAACTTCTCCTATAAAACAAAAGACAGAGCATGCTCAGGCAACTATTTCCAAATTGGCTATCTCTCAAGTTCACCATGGGTAAAACATCGAGAATCTGGACACAGACAAAGATAAAACCAATTTCATTAACTTCTGATAGCTTTTATCTGGTAGAATACCCACTCCTGCCCTCACAGTAAAACAGAGCCCTTCCAATACCATTATTGTTCAAAAGGCTAAACTAGAGTTCCCATGGTAACTCCCAGAGCCGTGAGAGCTGGATTAAGGTGAATAATAGATAAGCTGCTCACTAGGAATTCACCAAAAGGCAGATGAAATTTTTAACTCATTCACATCTGATTTCAGTTTGAAGTCATCTATCCTTCCCTCCAAAGAACTGAGCCTGAATATGAGGCTAATTAAATCATTTTCCAGATATCCTAACCATATATAAGAAGTTGAAAACTAAACAATAAACCACTGTTTTGACCCTACCTTCTGATAGACTTGATCACTTGGGGACTAGTAAGATGCATGGCTCAGCATATAAAAACAATTGCTGCCATGCATGATGACCTGAGGTCTAACCTTAGAACACAAAGAGTCAAAGAGAACTGATTCATACAAGATGTACTATAATTTTAATCTATGTGCCGTGGCATGTGCTCCTTCCACACATGCTCTTACATAAAATATTCATCTCACTCATACTAGAGATAGCTACTTCCACCTTAAGATTCTCTGTTGAAGCATACTGGTCCTCTCTTGATTTCAAGCTTTGGAAGCCCCTGCTAGGAACCAAGTGAAGCTAGGTATTTATGCCCTAAGATCTCCGCTTACTCTATTACTGCCTGACAATGATCAAGTTTTTCCAATCAAAGCTATAATTGCACTCTGGCCTCTTCTACATCTTTGGTTTTCTCTGGTTTACCCATTCTTGCTCAATTTTGAAAATTTCTATTATGGTTTATGTGTAAGTGTCCTCTTCGGACTCAAATGTTTCATCCCTGGTCCCGATGATAGTGTTGTTTACTGACGTTGTAAAGCCTTTAGAAAGTGGACCTAACTAGAAGAAGTGAGGATTCTGGAGGATAAGCCTAGCTTTTACTATGGAGATGTGAGCAGGCAGTTCACACTACTGCTACCACAGCACTGCCTTGCTCTTCTCATGTACCTTTCAGACTATCCCCTAAAATGAAGGTCCAAAGAAATCATTCCTCCCTAAAACTGGTTTTTCTTGCACAGAAAAACAAAGTAAGTTACACAGGCCCTATTTTGAGAGTGCTATCATATGTGTCCCTTTCAGGATTCTCCTCTATGTACAGAATTAAATTTTAGAATATTATATAATGGCTAACTTTCTATAACATAAGCAACTATCAAAGATAAGGGGACAAAGAAGAAATCTAAAATGTTTTTAGGAATAATGTTTATTGTAAAGGAGCAATTTCATACAGTTGCCAAACCGTCAGTGGGTGAAAACATTCCCTTAGCATTGTCAATCAATACAGTGTTAAACTTTTAAACTAAAGACAAGAAGGTGAGAAGGTGAAAGCTAACACGTGGCATATATCCTCTGTGCATGAAAAATTTTTATGTACTATATACTCTCTAATCATTATAACAACCGTATGAATTAGAGTTAGTAAAAATCATGTTAAATAGTCAAAAGCCAACCTCATCCATATTGCTGCTAGTCAAGGAATTGATACAGTTTTATATATATATATATTGTATATATAAATGATTATATATAATATAATGATTATGTAATATAATCATATATTATATATATATATAATATATGATTCACTCTGATATATATATATATATTTCTATTTAAAATATTTGACAAGCAAGTGGGGATAAAGATAATTTTACAACAGTACCTCAAGGACTAAAAACCACTGATTGCTACCTTCTCCCCAGGGCAACCTTAGCTACCTCAAGCATTAATTTAAAGTTGGTTGTTACGGCTTCTTGGCTCCTTCCTCAGGTGCCTGGAGTTCTCAGTTGTCATGAAGTTGATGCCCCACAATCCCAAAAAACAATCATTCATCAGGTTTCATCATGGAATCTTGTCTCTCAGTACACATTGATATTCTTTCTTTTATGGAAGAAAAAATACAGAGAATCCACATTACCTTAACCAAGCATAGATATGATCACAGAGTCACAGCTGCCCTCTCAGGCAACACGTAGAAATGGAATACAGATGCCTTTCCATTTTGTATTATATGTTCTTTGTTAACAAATGGTTTACCAAGCAGAAGCTGTCTCTGAACTCCCTGAACACATCAGAAGAAATGGCCACGGACATTTATCCATCCTTCTGCTGAAAGATATCAGAAGAGGAGTCTCCTGCAGCTCAGCTTCCCATAGCTTTTCTCACCCTGGCTTTTCCTTCCTATCCTGGAGTTCCCTCTTGGTCTACTAATTTAAGTCAGCACAGGAAAGTTCCCCCTACAACAGCGGAAATCCCTCTATCCTTCACCTTAGCTCCATGGCGTCATTCATGCATCTGCTTGGCCTCTTTCTACTATTTTCACAGATCTCTTTCTAGGAATAAGTGGATAGACGTGAGATCCAGTCACCACCTACTTTCCCTTAAGTGCATGTGAGCAACCCACTGCAGATGGCCAAACCAGCATTACTTTAGCATCCACAGAGATTTTGCCTTGAGACAGTCTTCTCTTCTCAACTTTCCTTTTAATGATTCATTTTCCTTTAGTTTGGAATTCGACTTAATTGGTCCCTCTAAACTGTGTGTTTCTTGATGTCATCTCTTCTCTCATTTTCCTTTGTTGTCTCATTTGTCTTCTTTATTTTTCCTATTTTCCCACCTTCTTCTATTTTTTGTTTCTTTTGATTATTATTTTCCATCTTCACTTTTGTTCTTCCCTGGCAGAATGGTCAGAAAAGTGATAGTATGGAAGAACATTTCATAGGCTTAGTAGACTATAGGTAAAAGTTAACCTGTTTTATGAGTTAATAAGTTTATTAGAGAAGGTCATGCCATGTTTGAACTCACAGAACAAAATTTATGGTGGTTGACAACACTATAAATATGATAATATATTTAAGTTTCTATATACAAGAATACTATAGACTAATGCAAATGAGCAGAGAGGGTTGAGAACTTATATATTAAATATTCAGTTTTCTCAATAGTTAGCCTTATCTATAGTACACTAAACCATTGACTCTACACAGGCAACCACATGGGTGTTGTATCCAAAACCAGGAATACAATAGTATTGCATGGCTGTCCTCTATTTTTCCTAGTTCCCATATTAGCACCATCTAATCAGTACCTAACATTTTTCCATTTGATATCAGAAGCAGCTTTTGCCTTTCTCCAGACTCAATTCCAAGCTGCTTGCAATAGTTAATAGAATGCATCACTTGAGAAGTCTATTTCCCATTCCTGCAAAAGCAGTATAAACGCTACTGCTGACAGAGGAATTGGTGAAGAATTTGGCACCTATATAACAACAGAATGTTACTTCTCCCATGAAAAACAGTGAAATCTTATCACTTGCAGGAAATTGCCAGACAGTGTTAAGTGAAATCAGTCAAGCACCAAAAGACGAATACCATGTTTTCTCATTACATGTAGAAACTATAATCATTGAACGCATAATGTTTTAGACAGTAACCTCACAGTCTGCAAAGTTTGCAAAGAATAGAAAAAGTAGATGGCAAGAATGGCTCAACAGTGCAGTTTTATAAGGGAAATAATTTTCAATATTCTACAAGTAGTAGAATACCTATTATTGATAATTAATTATTTCAAAATAACTACTAAATTGGACCTTGAATATTTCCAACAGAGATAAATAGTCAGAGATTGAGATAATTGACATATTTTCCTTGATCTGATTATTACACTTTATACTTCTATTTAACTGTCATGGTGAACTCGATAAGTATATCAATTATTATGAATCAATTAAACATTAAATAAAATTTAAGTAAATACACTTATTAAGTAATAACTATGCTTCTTATCATGTACAATATTATGAGTTACTTTTATTCTTTGCTCAATTATAAAAAGATGTTTCAATGCTTTTACTTTACATTAATAATCAGATATAATTATAGTTTTCATAAAGATATGAACTGTCCTATATAATTTCAAAACAGAGTTGCTAGCTAATATGTAGATTTCATTTTTCAAAAAACCAACTGCCTTATCTGAAGTATTTGCCTTATCTCAACCAGTTTTCTTGGTATCATAAATACCTCAAGGTAATTAATTTAGCCACATTTAATTTAATGCTATAAAGTAAGGGATTGATTTTTTCAAAGGTATTTTATTACACATTTTGCTATTTGTATGGGACCAAAGACAGAAGAGTATAGATGTAGTAATAAATTTTACTATGAAAACTTGTGGGACCAAGTAAAAAAATCCTGGGTCTTTAGAGGAAAAATAAATATCTCTCCAGGGAAAGACATAATTTCTACTCAAATGGTATATATTTAAGTTATCTTTAGCATAACACTTGCATCAAACACGAGTTTACATTTACAGGAAACAAAACTATAACAGCTTAAAAATATTGTGTAAGTTCATGATGCACATGGGAGAGAGAGAGAGAGAGAGAGAGAGAGAGAGAGAGAGAGAGAGAGAGGGAGGGAGAGAGAGAGAGTAGTCTCCATTCAATTTCACATAACTTACATTTGCTGTGACATTTACCTGGACTTTCTAATGGCATTTATACTTAACAATTTATTCTTCACACGTTGCCTGCAATGTTATTCTGAAAAAAAAATGCTCTTAGTAAATATTGGCCAAGGATAAGGGATAATGATATGTCAAGGAAGCTAATATTGGCTTTGACTTTAGCAAATCTTCTTCTATGCTATATGTAAAAACATTCACCCACCATTAGCATTCACATGTGAGTTGTAACATGTGAGCTCACGAACAATCCTAAAAATAATTTCAGTACTGTGAGAGAAATTGAATATTTTAGTTGTTATTAAACATGACATTGTAAAATAGCATAAGTGAATTTCACTTACTCCAGGGATTCCAGCCTAATGGCCTTGAAAGTTATAGGACCAGAATAAAGAGGGAAGCAGGTAAACAAATCCTTAACAATAACAATGTCTGAAAAATGCCACAAGGAACAATACTATTCACTGTTTACCCAAAACAAAAACAAAACAAAAAAAACCAAACAAAAACAAATCCTATAATACAAGTGAGTTTGTATCTACATATACATGTATAATTTAAATGAAATTATTTCATGTAGACTGACAATCCCCCCAACAAAAAACAATGACCATCTAACAAAACACCCAACCCCAGTCATGAGAAGCCCTCTTTTGAGTTTGTCATAGTTGTTCACAAGACTTCCAAAACACATAGGTTATTGCTATTGCCCCTGGTTTCCTTTCACAGATAGAATGTAAGTCCTTACTACTGAAGACACCATGCACTTCACTCACAGGGCCCAGAGAGCTCTGAGCTGGAACTGACATGAATGCCTACTCCCTGAGGACTAGTGTTCATGCTATCAAAAGGTGCCATGAAAACTTCCCAAGGGGACAATCATCCAGAAGTCCTACTCAGCTACAACATGTGTAAACCAAAACAACTACTAGCACACCATAATACTCCTAAGGATGTATTGACACGCATATATTGGCACTAACCAAAATCTTTCTATCATAGTTAGAGTTTTATTTATTTCTGTGAATAGAAACCATGACCATAGCCACCCTTTGAAAGGAAAACATTTAATTATGACTGGCTTATATTTTAAAGGTTTACTCCACTATAATCATAGCAGCATACAGGAAGACCTGGTGGAGAAGAGGTAGCCTAGAGTACTACATCTAGATCCACAGGTGAGAGGAAAGGACTGTGAAATACACTAGGCCTGACTTCAGCTTCTGAAGCTCAAACCCGACACCGAGTAACATACCTCCTTAAGCAAGGTCCCACCTACTACAACAAGGCTACACCTCCCAATAGTACCAGTACCTATGAGCCTACAGGGCCAGTTTTATTCAAACTACCACATTTCATTCCCTGACTTCCATAGGCTTATAGATACATCATAATACAGGAAACATTTAGTCCAGCCTCAGAAGTCCCATCATCAACAATAGTTTCAATATTTTTTAAAAGTCTAAAGTTTTGCTCTGTACCCCATTTTTAATAGGGTTATTTGGCTCTCTGGAGTCTAACTTCTTGAGTTCTTTGTGTATATTGGATATTAGCCTTCTGTCAGATGTAGGGTTGGTAAAGATCTTTTCCGAATTTGTTGACTGCCGTTTTGTCCTTTTGACAGTGTCCTTTGCCTTACAGAAACTTTGTAATTTTATGAGGTCCCATTTGTCAATTCTTGATCTTAGAGCATAAGCTATTGGTGTTCTGTTCAGGAAATTTTCCCCTGTGCCCATGTGTTCAAGGTTCTTCCCTAGTTTCTTTTCTATTAGTTTCAGTGTGTATGGTTTTATGGGGAGGTCCTTGATCCACTTGGAGTTGAGCTTAGTACAAAGAGATAAGAATGGATCGATTAGCCAGAAGCTGGAAAGAATCCAGATGTCCCTCAATGGAGGAATAGATACAGAAGATGTGGTATATTTACAAAATGGAATACTACTCAACAATTAAAAATAACGAATTCATGAAATTGTTAGGCAAATGGTCAGAACTGGAAAATATCATCCTTAGTGAGGTAACCCACTCACAAAAGAACACACATGGCATGCAGTCACTGATAAGGGGAAATAAACCCAGAAGCTTGGAATACCCAAGACACAATTCACATATCAATTGGTTTCCAAGAAGAAGGAAGAAGATGCCCCTGGTCCTGGAAAGACTGGATGTAGCAGTGTAGGGGAATATCAGGACAGAGAAGCGGGAGGGGGTTGACTGGGGAACAGGGGGAGGGAAGAGGGCTTATGGGACTTTCAGAGAAGGGGAAGCCAGGAATGGGAAAATCATTGGGAATGTAAATAAAGAATATAGAAAAAAAAACTCTAAAGTTTCAAGTCTCTTCTGAAACTCTTGCATTCTCCTAAGTGTAATTCCCTGTAAAATCAAAATCAAAAAAGAAGATCACCTACTTCCAATATACAATGGCACAAGTTATATCACCATTCCAAAAAGGAGGAAAGGGAGCATTGTGAGGAATTACTAGACCAAAGCAAGACCAAAAGCCAGCTGAGCAAACTCCAAACTCTGCACTGCCAGTATAATGTCAAAATACTCTTCAGATCTTCGACTCCTTTCAGTCATTGATCCTGAAAAAGAATCTAGAACCACCCCTTTACTAAACCAGCACAATTACTAAATATAATCTATTTGTTCTTATACCCACAGATAAGTATATTTCTTATTCTTCACCAAAGAAATGTCTCTTCACAACAGATGACCATTAAAGAAAACCTCAACTGGTCAAAGACAGAATTGTGGAACCCACTCCTAATGGATACATGTCCAAAATACATCCATACCTAAGGCTCAGTGAATACTGTGGAAGGAAAGGAACAAAGGTTGTAAGAGACAGAGGGGCAGAGAATTTTCTATGAGATTACATCTTCTAGTAATGTCAGTAGGTAGCTACACCCATAATGTCTTGCTAACATGACTACCTAAACATGAAACTAAAGCAAGGACCACAATAAGCATGCCAAATTAATAGGGGAAGGAGAAAGACCAGGAGGCCTCAACTCTACACAAAGAACAACAGACAAACAAAAAATAATGAGAGTGGGAGAAATCTCCCTGGGTAGAACACAACAACTGGTTTTCCAAATGGCCACCCATAAAAACATTCACATAATTAACATTATACTGCCTGAGATGGTTCTATTTAGGAGTGTGTGTGTGTGTGTGTGTGTGTGTGTGTGTGTGTGTGTGTGTGCGCGTGCATGTGTGTGTTTTTGGAAAAACAAATAGTTTTGAAAAAGAGTGAAGAGTGGTATATGGAAGGGATTTGACGGAGGAAATTGGAGGGAGAAATTATGTGATTATATTATAATCTTAAAAATAAAATGATAAAATAAAAATAAAAAAATATGTTTGGAAAACCAATACTTAATATGTAAATTTTTAAAGAAAGATAAATACCAAGATCCTAGGTGGTAAAGTTCTACCTTGATTTCACAAACAAATGAAAAAGAATATATTGAGCATACATTTTTTTAAATGAACAAAACAGAAATGTTTCCTCCCTTGTAGACCTCATAGCATAGAGAGCACTGATAATCAAATGGATAACTATAGCATCATGTTTTAGCATTTCCTAAGTGATGATATATAATGGTTTTGAAGTAATTTCAACCAGAAGTCTCCTTAGAAATACATATTATTACATTGTTCTCTTGGTATTCTGAATTTTATCCATGTTTTTAATGTCAAAGCCTTTCAAAGCAAGGGATCCAACTCATTTCTCAGAGAAAACATATCTCATAAATGAGTAGGGCATTATCAAGGTTAAGATATATGGGATAATTATAGGAGGTCATCAAGAGGTCATTAGTGGTGGACACAGAAACAGAAGAATAATACATTTGGTGGGAGGTAGAGTGTATGACATCTCAACCTTGGGTAGTGGAAGGAAAAGGTGAGGCTGGAAGTTTTAGAGAAGGAGAGAGCATGGCCTGGGGGAGCCACAAGTAGCTAGGGATCTCATAGTAGGGCAATAGAGTAGATTAGTGGTATATCTGCCCAATCTAGGCATGCAGCTGGTAAATATATTAACTGAGTTGTGAGTTCTTTGCATGGGAATATTGGGATTGGAGATTTACTGATACAAATCTGACTGGTATAAAGTCTCTAACATTTTTCTTTCATGGTGCTAAAGGGAGGTGAGACCAGAGCAAGTCATTGACATTTAGCTCCAGATGTTTTCAAAAAAAAAAATTGGTTTGGTTGGCTTAGCATGCCAGCCTTGGAAACTAGGGCCAGCAGCAAGTGGAAACTGGGAGAGCTAGTGTGGGAGCAGAGAGACCACTGAAACTGTAAGCCAGCTCCAAATAAATGTTTCAATTATAAGAGTTGCCTTGGACTTAGTATTTCTTCATAACAATAAAACCCTAAGACAGCATCCTCTTGAGTTCTGCCCAGGACACTTTTGATTTCTTGGTCTCACTTTTCATGTCATAAAAACTATCCATCCTTAGTCATGTAATAGCTACCCTATTATCCATAACAAAGGTTGCATGTCCTAGGAGTGATGGTCAAGTAACTGTGTAGTTCCCCAACACTATACAACAATGCTCACTGGATCACACTAGTTCTCATCATGCAGATATTGCATCATCTCACATTATCATGGAAGTTGTGTGTGTGTGTGTGTACAGTACCATAGAACATCTTAGAGAGACAGGGATCATTTTTTAAGTAATCAGATGAAAGAAAAGTTATGTTCTTATTTGAGAAATATTCAGAAACATTTATGTGTTGTGTTTCTATTACAGAATTCCACTCTATTGTCCTAGAGCATTTACCTGCAATGAACCAAATGTTTGGTTGTTTTTTTCTCTGATAGGCCTAATAATGGGGGATCCAAAACCTTCTTCTGGCCTCTGGGCACTCCAGGAATGCATCTGCACAGATGTATATGCAAACAAAATATCTATACACATAAAATAATAAGAGGAAAACTTCATTCACAATTTCTTCATTTCAGAAATGGTAGATGTGGGTTGACAGAAGCCATCTAAAAGAAGCTAAAGGAAGTCAATGACTTTTTGGAGGTAGCATATGATTTTTGCATAGCTGCAATGGGTGAGCTTTGAGATGCAATGACAGCAGAGACTTAATCTCAGGATTGCTTATTGCTGTTGATAAGCCTTTTTCTGTCTAATGATTCCTGGGTATCAGTCCATCCTATTGGGTAAATCTCCTGTAGATCAACATGAAGATATACTCTCATGTAATAATGCTGTATAGATGAACTGATGATTTCAGAATTTCTGATAGTAGTTTTATAGAACTCTTAAAATGATACAAGTAATCTTAAGCCCCCTATAGAATAAAACTTCAAATAGAGCTCTGTAAACTGTTGTGTGCCACAGGCTACTTGCACTACCATAAGAAAGCATGCTTGGAACAAATTTGTGATCAAGGAAAAACATTCATTCTAGGTCAGGTCTTAGGATGAATCCATATGCGTGAAGTATGATAAAACAAGGCCATGTAAAACTGATGCGTTGAACTTGTAATGAGGTTATAGAATGAAACACTACATTGAACTTACTATCAACATCCTTCTGTAACTCCCCTTGTGTGTAGCATTTTATCTATGTGGTAACATTATAAAGAACTTTGGTTTAACTAAGGTATAAATTGCCAAAGAAAATAAATAAAGTATGCCATTTGGGACTCAGCCACAACCACCAAATATATACTTTTGGAGTCTCTGCTCCATCCACAAAATGTATATATGCATATGTTTGTTGTTTATATGTATGTGCATACCTATGAATATAGGAATGTGTGCATGAATATAAGTATGTGTGAATAGCTGTGGAATTGTTGATACTGGTGTTATGGCCCAGCAAAAGTATATGTATCTATGTGTGTGCTTGAATTTTCCATTTTTTCTTTCCTTTTCTCACTGATTCACAAAGAGTTAATGAACTCCAAACCTCTTACCCTACTAGAGAGAGTCCCTTGAACTAAGAGAAACTAAGCCTGTTTTCTTAACTTCCCAGCTGCCATAGGCAGAAATCAAATTACCAGAAACCAGTGACTTTTGGCCACAAAATCACAGAGTTGAAAACAGAAGAATTGGCAAAAATAAAGCAGCTCTGGCCTCATTAACGGTGACACCACCCTTCACTGCCTGCCTCAGTACCTGGATGACATGACTGGCCCACAACAGTGGATAATTTCAATCCAGTATATGCCTACATTATTATAGAATATGTGTTAATCTCAGTGACAATACAATTATTTTGCCATTTTAAAGTTGTAGAAACTTAATCTCTAGAAGGATCACCTACTTAGAAGGGGTCATTTAAAATACTGAAACCAATATGTCAATCTGTTTTAGGTTTCACAATTCAGAAGAACAATGATTCTCTGTGAAAAACTGCTGCAAAGAAACATGAATGGCAGATCAGCAAAGGACAGGGAGAAACTGGCTAATATGAAGAGTATGCATTAGAAATAAGAATTGGGGTCAAAGAAAAATGATAAGTACTTTTCTACTAAAAATAAACCAAGAACATTTATATGTTGGCCTAACAGGCTTAGTGCTATCAGTCTGAAGGCCAAAGATTCATGTGTATCCCTTTCACTGCTAATATCTCTTTAGGAAATGAATCAGTCTCTTGTCCACAAGGCAAAAGAGAGAGGCAGAAGAGAGGTGTGTATATAAGATCCAGTGAATGGTGCTCTGGAAAATACTCTTCTCCCATCTTGCAAAACAGATTAAATATTTTTAAAAGAATATATAACCAAGTCCTTCTCACTATATTTTCCCCCATCTTGGTTCCGCCTGTAAGCTGTCTTTATTCTTAAATCTCTGAGTTCAGTCCAAACCCACTTTACACATATACACAATTCTCTTCATATACAGTACATACTATTCAGTTATTTCTGTAACAGATAGAAAAAATCAATTAGGTAAAGTTTAATTTGGACAATGGGGTTAGCACTAATGGAACCTGCTAGAATAGGGCTTGCACTTTTGGTTCATGCAATTAATTATTTATTGAAATATTAAATAAATTATTTATTTGATCTAACAGTTGATATGAAAGATAGCATATATTTTAAGAAATTATCATTTTAAATAATATTTAATACTATATATAATAATAGGGGAAAATGAAAAAGGTAAAGGAGAAAGAGAAAAATCTCTGTGATCACTGGAGTTAATCAAAACTTTAAGTCACTAGTACTACCAAAGGTTGTTTTCTACATTTAAATATGAAAGATATACTAAGTTATTTTGGTGCTTAATAAAGATAAATATTTAGTCTTCCTCTTTTAGGGTTATGTATTGTTTACAATTAGGTTGACTGGGAATTTCTCTCTCCCAATTGATACATCAACAATACAACTTCTGTATCTAAGACTCTGAGAATACTATAAAAGGGATAAGAATGGTAAAAGCCACAGGACCAGAAATCCTGCTGTGAGATTATGTTTTCTCACTGTAAAAGGGAAGCTACATTCACAAAATCTCAACAACATAGCTACTTGAACAAGACCTGAACAATTTCAATATACTACATTCCAATATAGATGGAGGAAGTTCAATCTACAAGCATTTAACAAAATATCTAGATGAAGAGCTATGAACAACAAACAACTTCTGAGAGAGGGCAACTCAGTCTCTTCAATGGATAAGGCCCCAAATTGGTTATCACATACCAAACGATCATTTCTAGAAACATATTTATGCAGGCAACACTGAAAAGATTCAGTATGTTTTATTTATATGTTTATTTGTTTATGTAATAATAATTGTTAAAGATAACGAGGTCATGAATTTGGAAGGGAATCAGAGGACTTGGAAAAAATGAGAGAGAAAAGAGAGTGGTTTAAATGATATTACAGTTTAATTGAAAAATTTTAAAGGAAGTTTTGGCTTTTGAGTTCCAGCGTCTGAATTCTCCTAAAACACTTCAGCTGTTTTCACTTAAATTCATTCTGTGATGTGTGTGTGTGTGTGTGTATGTTGTGTAGTGTGGTGTGTGTGTGTGTATGTGTGTGTGTGAGAGAGAGAGAGAGAGAGAGTTTTGTGCACTGTGTAATGTGTGGTATTAGTGTTAATGTTAGTGAATTAGAAAATTAAATTAATATAAAAGAACCTATATTTGCTACATTTGCCTGAGCAAAGCTATATGAATTTTATGGCAGGTGATGTCAACATCCCTTGTGAATGTGCTGCTGACAGTCAATAAAATCTGGCATTGTGAAAAGATAGAACCTTAGTCTGTGTTTCTGGTGTAGTGTGCTTACACATAGAAACTCTTCTTCGGTGGTGTAGCTGTCCATGTGTTTTGTGTATTTTAGAAAGCAATTGAAACTAAATTAATTGATTTGTAGCAGTATTTTGGATGGAATTGTTCCTTTGATCTGTTATTCATGACATATCATAGACTTTTGCTAATGTCTCCCCAGAAAAAGTCACACAATACCAGATTATAATGAAAATAAGTTTTAGATTAAATTGTGTTATAAATGTAAAATACATAAAGCCAACATGTATGTGCACTGAAGCAGTAAATAGTGTATTTACTTATTCTGCAAGCTTGGCAAATCTTACTGTCCTAGCAGGCGTCCTAACAGCTATTTTATACAAAGTTTCATTTGAGATGGTACTAACAGTATTGTGAGAGGCAGGAAATGAAAACTTTTACAGTTAGCATCAGGCCATGAAGGACTGTGAGTCATACGGCATACGCTAACACACTGGTCTACGCTACCTGAACCTTAACATTCTTTTCATACAAGTGTGTGAAATACTGGTAACTATTTCAGCCAAGCATTTTCTTTTTCAGATTTATAAATGTGTACCAGTGTCTTGGCTGTGTGTATATTTGTGGACCACAAGGATATCTGGTGTCCTTTGAGGTCAGAATAAGGTATAAGACCCCTGGAACTGGAGTTATAGGTGGTAGTAAGCCACCCTGTAGGGGCTGGGAACTGAAGGACAAGAACAATACCATGAAGCCATTTCCCTCTCAGGACAACTTTCAACTTACCGGAATCAGTCAGAGCAGAGTTCTATCGATGATCATCCTAAATAACTACCACTAATTTCACTGAGCAAACCCATCTGACACTCATTATGCTAATTAGATCCCATTCAACTGTTAAGATGTGGGGAGAGAAAGGGCTTTGAAACTACCCTTTCACATAGTGTCAGGCATGGCCTTTGGAATGTGGATTCCTAATTACAGAATCTGATGGCCCTTAAGACCAAGCTTTGATTAACTAGCACATTCATAGCATTGCATTTTATATGTCTGTGCTGAAAGGAAATCACTACGTGCTCTGCAGACATTCCCCCACTAGGTCTGAATATGGCAAATGCAATATTTTAGTTAAGTTCTCCCTCCATGAATTTCTGAGTGTCTAAATTAATTAAGCTCAGACGTTTAAGATCGGGAGTGCAGTCAACTTGTTGAATTGATTGGTCATTACTGAACTGCCTTGTGTATTCTTAAACTTATCCTCATGCCTTTTCTGTCTCTCATTCAATTCCACAACCAAGGCTGTAAAAACATGGAATTTGAGCTTCATGATTAAAATGGAATCTTGCTTTAACGAATCTAGTTTCTGTCAATGATCTCCAATTATCTTGTTTAATAAGAAAGTTTCCATAATAATTGTGTGTTATTTATTTACTATTTTGTTTGTACACTTTTGAATCATTTCACAGAAGAAAATGTAAAAACTACACTAATTCTGTCACTAAGCAAAAGTCTACAAATAAACAGCAAGTTTACTGAAGCATTAATTCTTCAGTAACATGAAAATACATATCAGGAACACAGACAGGTTATTGCATTCTAATTGTAGTTAACTTTTTTCTCCTGGACAACTAATCTCTCAATAACATTTGCAACAATGGATTAAAACATGCTCCTTGCTAAAAACCAAGATCTTTAGGTAATTGATGTGCTAATAGACCTGCAATTATTTGAGGCTGTGATTCCTCACAGAGAGAAAATCCAGGAATGGAGAAAGTCTAAATAAAGTAACTGTTTTTGCAAAGGGAGCTGTGATAATTGCCAAGAGACAGCCTGTTTAATCATTTGAGAGAGATTTTCATCCTTCATTAATATGTAGTTCAGTTGGACATCAGAGAACTAGCCCCCATGGGAATGTTCTCCACATCTCCCATTATTTCACTTTCCACACTCTTGTCCTGACCTACATTTTATATCTACACTCACAGAAAGACTAGGCTTTTAAAATATGTGCTTTCTAAACCAGAGAGCTATGAATCGGTATCTCCAAAGCACCATGCAAGCTGACTGATGAACATTGGGACAAATGTATACACCAATAAACTATCTCTTTAAAATGTTCCAGACTAAATATTTAAGAAGTAGACAAAATAAATACTCCAATGTGCTAACCTGTGAATTTTCCATTCTGTGGCATGCTAGTGCTTACTGTGTGAGACTTCCAATCCCAGTTCTTCATTTTTAATATCCTTAAGCATTTTGAAAAATAGCCCTCTCTGCAAGAGCTCCTGACCGGGCTAAGGTATATCCTGAACTCTCTACTGACAGTTTGCTCACAGAAAGACTGTAGCACACCTTAAGAACTCTAGTAATGAAGTAGGTTTTCCTTTCTTCTTCCCTGGCTGGACATGACCCAGATATTCAAAAGGACAGTTTTAGATTGAGATTCACGAAATTTATTTTGATGAGGAACTTTCAAAGAAATTACTACTTTATTTAGACCTAGATTTTTACTTTTGGTGATTCCACATAATTATAATAAGAACTATGGCTGCTTTAGCTTTTGAGTCAATCCTGATTATATCTTGAAACAAACTTCTGATGCGGTAAATTATAGTGAATTAGTAACAAGAAAACACAGCTGTTAAAGTCCTAGTGAAGTGGTTTTCAGTATCATGATGCATAACATGCCTGTGAGTACTTTCTTTATGCCAAGTTCTGTGTAGCATTTCACCTATAACAGATTAGCCGATCACCGCAATATGTGAGTACTGTGCTCCTTTCTATTAATCACAATACATACATTCATTCTCCTCAATTTACAGGTGAGTATATGAAGGAGGGGAACATTAACTCAACCAAGGTACCACATGAACCACATAAAGTACCACAGCATCAGATGCTAGACCAAAAAAAAAAAAAAAAAGCAGCAATCAACTGTTTAACAAGGACACAGTTGTGTACAGCATGTGATGTGTTGAAAAAAACAGAGAAAGAATTATTTTAGCTAAATATCTTTATTCATCTTACTAGAATTTTGCTCTAGGGAAGACTTGAGTCTAAATGTCTCTGACACTCTTGTTGAAGATGCTAAATTTGTGTTAAGCCATCTTTGGAATCCATGATACTGACATTCTTATTCCTATGAAAAATATCATACACAAAAATAGAGTAAACCATATTAGGACAAAGAGAAACTGCTAATAAGTAACCACAGCAATATTTTAAGAAAGCATCTTGAGTCTTCATTACAGAAATCTATTTCAGAGTTTCTATTGACACAGTGAAAAATTCACTGTGTAAATTGCAAGTAGAAATTACATTGTTTATTAATGTAATTTCTTTCATTTCTCTGTCTCTTTAGTATTATAGTTGTAAATTTATATATAAGTTATAAATTTATATATGTATAAATTATACATTTGCACAGTCTTGAAATTTCCTTACTTCTAGATTAATAATGCAGTCCTTTATTAGCTTTTAGTGTTTCCAAACAGATGTATTCTGCTGTCAAATACTATAAAACAAAAATAAAAGCATTTTAAGATAACACAGAATTTATTTTCTAAACAAAATTTGTCTCCCATTATAGATATTGATGTCATCAAGACATTACTACCAAATTCAACTTTTCTCTTTTCTTTAAGGTAAAAATAGAGAAGAAATCTTTCTAAGTGTGTCAGTCCAAAAAAAAAAAAAGAAAAGAAAAGAAAAAAAACCTTTAATTAGAATCTCTGGTTCTTGTTTAGTATGCATTCCAGGTGTTATTTCAGCCTGACAGTAGGTGAGAGATTCCCCTCAATTTTAGTGCAAATTTGGAATTAAAAAGTACCTCACTGCATTCCAGGTTTCATTCTGATGACTAAAGGACCCTACGCAAAGGATTTAACATGGATTTTCCACCCACATGCCTCTTTCTTGTTCCTTTCTCACTGAGAACTCATCAGGCTAAATTCCAAGGAGCCTTGTTTGTAGTGAGAAGATGCTGAGGAATCTGGCTGAGTTACCAGGTCAGTTTGAAGGTCTCAAGATCTACAATAGAATCATTCACTTTGATGCTTAAATCTACACAGACTGGAGCTGGATATACAGGTTAAAAGCACTGGATGCTCATCCAGAAGATCTGGGTTTGGTTCCTATTCTCCACGCCAAGCTTCATGACCACCTGTAGAACAGGCTGCAATTTATCCAACACTACTTCTGGTCTCTGTGGTACTGAAAATGTATGCTATACACACACACACACACACACACGTACACACACACACATATGAGCACATGTTGTTTTAAAATATCTGGACAGCTATAATGCCACCAAAGGATTTGTCATAGGCTCAAAATGATACATTTCATGAATAGCCCCCAGTGGTTAATGGCTGGTCCTAGGTACTGTGTGAGTTTGTTTTCAGGACAAGTCCCTGTAGATTCTCTCATTTCAGTCAGGCAAAAAGCCTGAAATCTATTCAGACCAGTTGCTGAGCTGTCAAATGTTCTTGGCCCAAAAATAGATAGGTCTTTGGCCAGGAAACTTATAGCTGGGGAGGCTGGAATTGTCTTTGAGGATGTAAGAAGGAAAGACACGTGTTGTATTGACTCATATTCTGGCTAAAGTTGAAAAACACTACCTATGAAAAGAGATGGCTTCTGCCTAGCTGGCTTTATTGCCCCACTGGTATAATCTTTCCAGAATACAGACCCACCAGCAACTTCTTTGAAAAGCCCAGAAACTGAATATATAAAAAATATAAAACAGTTGAACAAACTGTCAAATAGATGGTGATCTCTTCCTACGTTAAGTAGTTTGTCATTTTAACAGTATATGTGCAGTTATACTTTTATTTGAATCAAGTCCACAGACATGGTAAGAATTACTACCTTGTTTTAATTAGGACCAAAAGAAAGTTGGATAGGAATGGTTTTATTTGGTTTTTACTTCCACACTGTAGTCTATAACTGAAGGAAGTCAGGACAGGAACTCAAACAGGGCAGGAACTAAGAGCCATGAGCTCATGTAAAAGTACTGCTTACTGGCTTCCTCTTCTACGTTGGAGGCATAGCTGGAAGCTTACATCTGATCAACAAGAATGAGGCATTGAGAAAGAGAGATAACTGGGAATAAGATGAGCTTTTGATACCTCAAACCCCACCCCTAGTGACACATCTTATCCAATGGGGTCATATCTCCTAATCCTTCCTAAAGTATTCCACCAAATGGGAACTAAGTATTCAAATAAGTGAGTCTATTGGTGCCATTCACATTCAGACCACTACATATATTAAACCAGATTTTTACATGTTATACTCTAGAGATGACAATGATAAAAGGATTAATATATTTAACAACATAAAAGTGAAATATAGTTTTATTAAAGGTATGAGTTAAATGTGAAAATGAAAGCTTGTTCACATTTTCAAAATGTTTTTCTTCTAAAATGTTCAAAATGTCTATATAATGTAAAACTACAAATTAGAAAAAAAGAATATAAAAATCTTAAATACACCATGCAGTGGTGGCACACACCTTTAATCCTAGCACTTGGGAGGCAGAGGCAGGTGGATTTCTGAGTTAAAGACCAGCCTGGTCTACAGAGTGAGTTCCAGGACAGCCAGGACTACACAGAGAAACCCTGTCTTGAAAAACCAAAAGAAAAAAAGAATCTTAAATACATTAGATAAAGTTGACTATTATTGTAAGAATGTAATGGTTTCAATTGTATAAAGGAATTCAAGTTTTATCATTCGACATAAAACAATTATACTTTATGTATTTTGGTGTATGTTTTGCATATACACAATGTACATGTATGTATTGGTGTGTAAACATATAAACCTTTGCATTGGGGTGGGTTTTTTTCTGGGACTCTTCATAACATATTAAAATCTACAGATGCTCATATTTCTGCTATAAAATGTTATAATATTTTATATAATCTTCTTATACTACTTCCCCATTCACTCTAAATTCTTCCTAGAGTTCTAATGATGCCTAATATATTATAAATGGTATTTAGTCATTATATTTAATGGTTTAGGAAATAATGAGAAAAAATGAACTGTATATAACATTTTCAAGTATATGCTATTCTCTGATGTATAACCCCTGTAATGGAAAGTCATGTGCAGAGAGAAAGAAAGATGGGGACATGGAGAGACAGAAAGAAAAGATAATTTTTTTAAGTCATGTAAGTATGTAAATCTGTAAAATACTTTCTAGCCATGATGCATATACTATGAGGCCAATATCCTAATTTTTATGGTTTTGTTTTTTTGGTTTTGATTTTGTTTGCTTGTTTTGTTTTATTTGTTTGTTTGTTCTGCCAATCAACTGAAACAAAAAGAATAACAAGCAAATGGATGCTGCCTTGATCCCATTTGAGAACTGCCCTTTCTTAAGCAAAAATGCTGTGTGTGTTTTCACTGAGTATTTAAAATGATTCATATGCATTTTGGAAGAAGATCATTATTTTCCATTTCTACTCTAAAGTTCTCACCATTTTTTGAAGAAGATCTGTTTTCAGTCCTGGCAAAGGCCCATCTGTACCCCTTCCCAGCATGTGGACTTCATTGTTTCTACACTAGGGGCCAGATGTGAAGAAGTGTCTGGCTGACTGTTTTGGATAACATGTTGACCCAAGAGAGGATGTGTGTTAAAACCTGTGCACAGAAGTGGTCTTGTATTCGCCATATATTTTAACATTTTGTGTGACTGGGAAATAAAAACCTTCTAATGTGTGGGCCCTAAAGGCAGCCTCAAACGCCCAGACCAGAAACAAACACATCAGTCATTACTCTTTCTCTTCACAATGTATTATATGTGCCTTCAACACAGTGCAGAAGGCAGACTCTTTTAGGACAACACTTGCTTTTTGTTTTCCTACTGGGTACTTTCCCTCATTGTCATGTGCGCTACTCTCTGGTCAAAGAAAAATATTTTGAGTCCCCACTGTGTTCCCTTGTCTTTAAATTTGGTGCTTTGAAGTTACTAGTCTCTCTCTTTTCTATTTGACCATTTCTGATTGATTTTTTTCCATTTGTCACTCAAACCAGATAGCACTTATCATTGCTTGTTGTCTAATATATTTTATGGACACTCTAACAGTACCTAGGCCTCTGCCTATCATACTGGTGATCACACTGGGTTATAATTTTCTACCTGCTTCATGAGAAGCCTCCTCCTAATCATGAGCACTGTAAAAGCTGGCCTTATTCAGTATCATAAAGCTGTCTTCCTAATACATTGATCATGGATATGTCCAACAATGGAACTTAATAGATAATTGATAAAAGAATACAGTGCTAAACAACCAAAGGTTCTAATGTACATCCTACTGCTATTAATATGCATCTGTCGTGACTTCCAGTGTGTTCATCTATTTTCTTGTTACCAGAGAGAAAAAGTCACTTCCTTATAGGCCATCCATTTATGGTCTGACCAAATTACAGCTGATCCTAGGAGTGTCCATCAAGAACACACCCTTCACAGGCCTTTAGCTAATACACTCTCCTCAGTACCAGCTCCTCCAAATCAAAACTGAGATGATGCCATCAAATCTGACGCCTATTGAGGGTACTCTTCCTAAGTCCTTATGTCCTTTTGTCAGCATGGCTGTGAAGACAGCTGATGCCTCTGATACAAACAGAGTTTACAAAGGGTGACTCGTGTGTTTATATTTCTACTGGTAAAATTCATTCCTTCTCTTTCAAAAACTTAATGAGAAGGGACAGCTTTGTGAAATGGAAGAGCAAGAACAATATTGCTTAAACAAATTGGAATTTTCACTTTGATTACCCTGCAGTTTCTGCCATACTTTACAGGAAATGTTCCCTGTGGTGCAGATTTCTCTGGAGTGACATCACCATATGAAGCTATCCTCACTATAATTATTCTCATCCATATTTTCAGAGGACAGAGCACGAACATTCACCAAGGAGTGCTAGATGCATATAGAACAATTTAAAGCTGTAGAATCACCAGAAAGTCCCATTAAAAGGCAAATGATCTATCTTTATGCATGTGTGTGACCCCAAAGGAGACATTGCATATTCACAGTAGAAGAAATCTCTTTCAAACAATGGAACTCTGATAACAGCAAATATCCCATGGCATAAAATAACAAGCAGCACTCAATTTCCATTGCTTTTCCTGAACTAATCCTTTCAAGGGTGTAACATAAATGAGCAGACATGTTTTAGTTCACATCCAAAAATTGAAATCCTTGTGGAACAGACTGTAGATGCTAATGCAAATCATTAGGATCTTAAGATTTTCTTCTTGGCAATGCTGGATTTCTTTTTATCAAAATCTCTTGTTCCTTTTATGAGAGGGTGAGAGGGCTTTTTTAAAATTTTTTTTTCAAAAACAATGTTAAGAAAAGTAAAAATTTCAAAATATATTTTAAAATATAATTTAGGTACAATTAAAACATGAAGCTCTGGGTTATTTTCACTTGCAATTTGCAACTGACTCTGGCTGCCTCACCCAGGGGAAGATTGCAGTCTCCCACTGCTAGGAGTTAAAGGGCATAGACAGGCTCTTTGTCTCCTGGAAAATAAAAGCTTCCACCATCTGCTCCCCAAAGCTTTGATTTTGTTTCAATGTAGAATAACTGCAGTCAAGATAAGGTCTTGATTCTTCCTTCCTTCCTTCCTTCCTTCCTTCCTTCCTTCCTTCCTTCCTTCCTTTCTTCCTTCCTTCCTTCTTTCGTTCCTTCATTCAGTGAAACAACAACAAGAAAGAAAGGAGTGTTGAAGATGGTATTAAATGGTTTGCTTGTAAAATGGAAGTGCAGTTTTTTTCTTTCTCTCCATCCACTCTTTATAAACCTACTAGGTAAAATCCCCATTCCTTTAACAGTACCCCATATTTCCTTATTTTTTAATAAATATAAACAAAAGATCCAGGATGATTGGACTCTGCTTATAGTTTTAATCCACAGCCTATGCAACGTTCCTTGTTCTCTTTTGTAAGTCCACAGTTGGTGACTCTCTTTCTTTCTCTCATCTCTGTGTTGTAGCAGAAGGAAGCTGGGGCAAAATAAACAAACCAAGGGCAACAAGTACTCTACAAGTGTTGTTACAAGCCATATTCTGCTCTGGTTAATCTCCTGTGTGGCTTGTGCAGTAACACTTTTGCTCTTAGAAAAAGAATGCTGAGTTCCTCCTGAAGCCTGATCTGCCTCAGTGTGGGTCATGATCATTAGCATTATCTTCATGCAACCCTTTATCCTCTGGGTCAGTTTCAGCACACTTTAAACATCCTGAAGTAGGGGTTCTATCAATAGGGGTAGACCTCCTGCCTTTGCATTAGCCTAGGATGCCCTCAAACTTCCAATGACACTCATCACATTCTCTTGAGGATGAGCATAATGATGTCTGTTTTAGTTGTTTGGCATTCATCTATCTATCTATCTATCTATCTATCTATCTATCTATCTATCTATCTATCTATTTTTATGTTGCTATATTTTTCCAAACCAGTAAAAGAAATCTCAACTCAATCAGTAACAATACAAGCTATAAACCTAGATTGGGCAGATCTCCCACTACACAATCTTTTCCTATCTATATTATCCCATCTAACTTGAGGTTTCTCCAGAACACAAACTTCTCTCTGCAGCTTCTCCATTGATCCCCCGTAGCTCCTTTCCAGCGATCCTTCTCTCCTCCCCCAAACTCTCAGCTCCTCATCCTTCCTCCTGCCCAAGCATTGGCTCAAGCCTTTATTTGAAAAGTTAAATGGGGACAAGATTCACAACACAACTCCTCATCTGCAGCCCCGCTCCTCCCGCTCCAGGAGTGGAATTAGCATCAAAATACAAGCCCAGGGCTATCCACAACATATTTATATGTTCTTGAGTTCATGATTTCACTCTTAGTAATCATAAAATTATATAATACAAATGTGAAATGAGAACAATTTTGCATATCTAAAAGAAGCAATGTGGTCAGTATCACTGGACCATCTCAGCCCATGTTGAATATAGGCCTCCCTCCCAGCTTGTCATTGGCCTGTTGAACACACCATCATATCCATGTTTATCAGCTAGTGACTTTCTACTGGGGCTGAATCACAAAGCCTTACAGTGTGTTTTCATTTTCACATAGCACAAAAGAAACAAATCGAGTTGGCCCTCTATAATTAAAGGCTGTCCAAAGCTGTCGGGAGCATATATTTTTACTATTCCTACACTTAATTTTTTCCCCGATCTAAATTGTAATCATGTAAGATGTTCCAACTCTCAAGCTTGGGAACTAAACTTAACCTTGCTTAAAGACTAGGAAATAACTCCTTTACAATATTCTGTGAGCTCTGATATTTCTAGATATGACTTGTGGAGTTCATATACAAAACAAAGAGCCAGGACAATGTTTCAGTTAGTCAAGTGTTTGCTATAGAAGCATGCGGATCTCAGTTGAAGCCCAGGACCCTTTAAAAAGCAGAACCCAGATGTCCCTCAGCGGAGGAATGGATTCAGAAGATGTGGTATATTTACACAATGGAATACTACTCTGCAATTAAAAACAATGAATTCACGAAATTCCTAGGCAAATGGTCAGAACTGGAAAATATCATCCTTAGTGAGGTAACCCAATCACAAAAGAACACACATGGTATATAGTCACTGATAAGGGGATATTAACCCAGAATCTCGGAATACCCATGACACAATTCACATATCAATAGATTTCCAAGAAGATGGAAGGAGAGACCCCTGGTCCTGGAAAGACTGGATGTAGGGGAATGCTAGGATAGAGAAGCGAGAGGGGGTTGAATGGGAAACAGAGGGAGGGAAGGGGATTTATGGGACTTTCGGGGAGGGAGGAAACAGGCAAGGGGAAATCGTTTGGAATGTGAATAAAAATACTTAGAAAATAAAAAAAAAAATTAAATAAAAAGCAGAGGCAGTTAGATTCCTTAGGCTTACTGGCTGCCCAACTTAGTATACTTGTTGAGCTCTAGATTCCAGTGAGATAGCTTGTTTCAAAATATAGATGAATGCTGTTGATGAAGAATGTTAAAAATTGACCTCTGATTTCCACAGGTACATGAATACAATGCAGAAGAATCCTTCTTCACCTCCACCTAAACAAAGTCATGTTGCCTTAGGCTAGCCAAGTTCCTTCTTATTTGTTTGTAGCATGAAAATCATTCCTTCCAAATTCATTCTCAAATAGAAGATAGTCAGACTCTAATGGAAAACTTTATGATTTAGATTTAGGTAATGAGTTATCCCTGTCATTAAATAAAGCTGTTTTCCAGAAAAAAAATAACTATGCTACATGAGATACTTTATACTGTTAGTAATATTGAGATTTATACAGTTAAGAATATTGGGATACTTAGGTTAAAAAATATGTTTTATTTAGTAGTGATAGAAAGACCTCTTACAACCTTGTTAGAATACACAATTTTTTGTATGTTCTCTGCACTTGTAGTATTTATAAATCGTATGTTACTCTTGCATATTTAAAGAAATGTAACATGCTTTAACTACACATTTTTAATAATATTGAATACAAGGCAAGTAAATGATAGAATGTGGGTGAGTGCTTTTTCAAATTTGGTTTAAATCATCACAATTACTTAATTTTTTAAACACTATTGGAACAACAGTTGCAATGTATCCTTAGGCCTTATCAACTAAGACTCTTGAGATGTGAACTTTGCAAACATTTCTGAAGTCATATATCCTAATCTATAGCTACCAGAATCTTGTAAATTTCTAGTAAAATATTTGACTTGAAAACACATACACATAAAAATTAATTTCACTATTGTAATACTTTAAATAAAAGCAGGAACATTTATCATGCACTAGAGATTTTATTTATTCATTCATTTTTTATTATCTACATGCTTGTATTGCTTGGCTGTCTGTATTACTTTCAGTGATACCTGTGAGATGCAATGGAAACAGAGGAGGACCTTGCTTTTGTTCAGTTGTAGGGCTTTTGGTCCTTGGTTAGCAGGCTATGTTGTTTTCAAACCTTTGGAGAAGAAGGATATCAAGAAGGACAGTCTTAGAAGAGTGTTGCTTAACCATGGTGGCCAACAAATAGAGACAAAGAGATGGACAGAGCCAGAGATAAGCTGGAGTTTCCCAAGGCGCACTAACAGTGACTTATTTCTTCTAAGTAAGCCCATCCCCTACTTTCCACTGCATCTAAAACAACACTTCCATGGGAAGACCCAGCTTTTAATACTTGCATCTTTGAGAACATTGACTGTAGAGATATCTGCTGTTCTGTAACATAGCACAATAAGCAATAAAATAACACTCTGGTGATTACCACAGAATTTCCAGTGAAGGTTTAGACCTGAAAGTAAATACAAATTTCAGGAGACCTCAAAGTAAATACAAATAGGGTTGCTTGGCAGCGATCTAAGGGGGCACAGAGCTGAGATAGAAGCAGTCATTTACTAAGAACATGGCTGAAGTCTGGACTAATACCACAGTCAGCAGCATCATTTCCTAACTATACACGGTTTAGAGTTTTCCCTATATTTCGTCTCCACTTTTAAAAAATGATTACCCTACTTTCATTTTCTTTTTCTTAGCTTTGACTTTCCCTCATAATCAAAGCTGTCCATCAACAGAGATAAAACCAAAAGATTTCACAAGGTTGATGATATATTTTACATACTAAGAAAACCAAAGTATATTTATGATTGAAGTTAGGAGGCCTAATTAAAAAATGTATTGGTAGTACTCTTGTTAATAACAAAGATGAGAGGCAAAAGACCACCAACTCAAATCATCATGGCTAACTTAATTAAAGCAAGCAATTAATTAAATCAGAATCATTTTTTTTAAATTCATGTATACAGGCTGGCTCTCCCTAAAACAAGGTCTTAGAGATCAATATTGAACATAGGGAAGACAAGGTTTTTAAAAACTCAGGGGTACAAGATTACCAAGTGGACCTGAACATAAGCATAACAAGTTAGTCATAACAGCTTCCTGAATCAAAGCCATGGTTGCAGGATAGCATAACAAGGTAGTCATAATAACAGGTAGTCATAAGATATCATAGATACATTTTGAAACAAAGGTATGTTTTCAATATTTTTCTAGACAAATATTTGGAACAAAAAACATAGTTGTTGCTGCCTGAAACATAAAGAACTATTCCTAGTTAAGGTTATAGGTAAATCCTTGAGACACAGGGTTAACCATAGACAGGATTGAATCTAGTTTGTCTTTACTGTAAGATGTCTTTTAATCCAAACCAGGAGATGAACTTGCTCATTACTCTCTGTGTATACTTATATTAAAATGGAGTTCCTTTTTTCTTTTATTGAAAATTTATTTTTTTCTCAAATAGTATATACTGGTTATTTCTTGCCCTCCCCCTGCTCCTCATAGTACCTCCCCACATTCCACTGATCTGAATCTAGACCTTTCTTTCTCTCAGAAAACAATCAGGCTTTTAAGAGATAATTAAAAACTATGGTATCTAAGAGATAGCTAGAAGTTATATGATGATGATGGTAAGATGTGACATAACAAATTCTAAACATCATAACAGGACAAAATAAGCAGAAGGAAAAGGGCCAAAGAAAAAGCACAAGCAACAGATGTAAATGAAGAGACTTATTAGTTTACCCACTCAGAAATCTTGTAATAACACTGAACTGGAATCCATAATATATACTTAAAGAACTTGCAGGCCAAATGAAAGTGAATATATGTATGTAAGTAAATAAATTAAATTAAAATTAAAATAAGATGAAATCAAACCAAAAAAAAAAAAAACCATTAAAATCCCTGGCAGAACATTATAAGAAAGGAACCACTAAAAATGTCTTTGAATTTATTTTTTGTTGGCATCCACTGCTGGGCAAGCAGTCTACCATTAAGAGTAGTTTGTTTCCCCAGTAAGATTCTCTTAGAGAAAAATTAAATTTTGTTTGCAAATGCTTGTCTGCTAGAAATTACTTCTGGGACAGACAGGGGGTCATGTGTCCTCTTCTATTTCAGCACTAGGACCCCATCTGTTGTCGACACGTGCAGGTCCTGTGGATACTGCCTCAGTCTCTGTGAGTTCATATGTTTGTCAATCCTCTTGATTTAGTGGGGCCTAGTTTTCTTAGAGTTCTTCATTCTCTCTAGCTCTTAGGTTCTTTCTATCTCTTTTTCTACAGGAAAATTGAGAACATTGATGTTGGAAGATGTCAACTGTGCTTGTTAATTCCTATTATTTTGTTGTTACTGCTGCTGTGGTGGTTGTGGTGGTGGTAATGGTGACCTGTGTTTGTCTGTGTGTGTGTGTGTGTGTGTGTCCTGTCATTTAACTTGATTATTTATACTTGATTATTTATAATTTATTCTTGATTATTTTCCTGACTGCGCTTAACCTCTTAAGATTGGAGTTTCCTTTCTAGTGCCTTCCTTAGGGCTAGATTTATAAGTACATATTGCTTAAATTTGATTTTATTACAGAATGTTTTATTTTCTCCATCTGTTGCAATTGAAAGTTTTTCTGGTTATCATAGTCTAGGTTAGACTATGGTTTCTTAGAATTTGCGGAACATCTTTTTAGGAACTTCTGGATTTAAGACTATCCAATCATAAATTAGCTATTATTCTAATAGGTTTACCCTTATACGATACTTGCATTTTTCCCATACAGCTTTTACTATTATTTCTTTATTCTGTATGTTTCGTGTTTTGATTATTATGAGCAGAAGAAATTCATTTTCTGATCTAGCCTATTTGGTGATATATTTGCTTCTTGACCTTGATAAGAATCTCTTTTTTAAATTAATAAAAATTGCTTCAATAAAATAATTTCACTCCATTCCAACCATATTAAAACACAGGATGTCTACTGTGTAGAAGAGGTGTCAAGAAAACTGAGACATATTTTATTATGAAGAGGAAAAGTGAGATACACAGACGTTATCCAAAACAAAGCAAAAATTAGAAGGGTTTTAATGATCTAATTTTCTTTACCTTAATCCTGAACTCTCAAGTTTATGGATAAAATTACTAATAAAGATAATCATAGATTACTTTACCTTGGATGACCACTGCCTTAACTTCACTGTGGTACCAGTGAACATTAAGAAGTACAGAGCTCCACCATTAACACACATTGACACAGTTATTTTTAGAAAGTCAGCTTGCAAAGAAGATCCCTAACAAGAATAGATACCTCTTTTAGAAGCAATATGGTTTAAAAAAAGAGACATTGATAAAGTAAGACTATTTCACAAGATTAGATACCCCTCCACTCGTCACAAGGACACCAGGGATAAGCCACAGATATTCTCCTTGCAAAGGTTTGCTTATGTTTTTAAGATTAGAAAATTCTGGGTTGTCCCATCTCTCTAGGAAGTCAAGTTATTGGCTTTAAAATATAAACATAAACAGTAGATTGTAAATGTCTTTATTAGTTCATCAGGTGCCTGTTTTTTGCCTACTGAATGCTTTATTAAACACTAAGAGCTGATTTCAATCTATAGTTATTTAATGTGGGAAAAATCTCAGAGCAGTTGCCAATACAGGAGATAAATAAGAAGATTTATCTAATATTTGATGCATTCTATCAGGCTGCATGAGCACAGCAGGGAGCCAGGGGCTTTGGTGACTGACTGCATGTGTAATGAGACAGGCAGCAAGGTTAAAAAGACAGCCACACTGTATGAACAAATTCAGAGAAATGCATCTCACTAACACATTTGGTGGTCGTCCCCACAAAACATTATGAATTCTGAGACACCTTGAATCTCCCAGGCTTCTTCTAATTACCAACAATGACAAGTCTGCCCTCTCAGTTGCAGCTGGCTGCCCCAGGCGTCTTTATAGCAAAACTGACAAATGATGGGAATAGTGTGATTTAAAATCAAAACCAAAACACAGTTGGAGATTTTATTTTTCTTTTTGGTAAGGATGTTTAAAAGTTTCATGTCTAGAGTTTGTGAGATTATAGAAGGTGTAGAAGGATAATGCAAGGTCAAATCTACATCTCTTATACAAAGAATTAGCTGAGCCCACATCTGGATGCTGTAACTCACAATTTAGAGAATACAAGATGAGGAGCATGACCCTTGCATGAAGATCATGCTAGTGACCTGCAGCACCCTGCCATGAATAATGGACATTATTAGAAGGAGGAGGCAACAATAACAATATACTGTTCTTTGTGTCCTGAGCCAGAAGGAAAAGAGTGCTAAGAATAGGCCTGCATGATGGATATTACACTAATTGTTTTTGTAATTTAATTCTTAAGGGAATTTATTTTACTGGCTAACATATCCTCCCATGTATATGATGAGGCTACAAGCCACATGTATGGTCTTTTGATATCCTGAAAAATTGATAAATATGATATTGTCACCTTATAAATCAGCAAAAACAAATCATCAATATGCTGTTTTCTTGAAGGAGGTTCTTAAAGACTAGCATAACACACACACACACAAGCTATGACATGGTCATAAAGGTTCCATCCAGCTTTTATAATGAGGTCCTCTAGGGCTATGGTATACAGCTAAAGCAGGGATGGAAATGTTTGGACATTGTTGGAAGCCATCATTGTTTATCTGTTCCTTTTCTTTACATTCAGTCTAGAGGGCTAAAGTGACAAGAGTTAAAGGCTAGTGGTTTGTTTTCATGCTTGGAATACTTTTCTTGTTTCTGGAAACAGATGTAGGTACTATTGTTCAGGAGAAATAGGGTTGGGCCAAAGAAAGGAGAATGTTTTTTTGCTTTTAAAAAATGAATTTAGTTATTTTACATTTTGCATTGAACACTTGAGTTCCAAATTCTGGCTCTGTATGTTTTGCATGTGACTAGACCACCATGGGCTTATGTGTTTAAATACCTGATCTCCTACATGGAGATGATGTTTGGAAAAATCATGGAACCTCTAGCAGGTAGAGACAAGCTGGGGAAATGACTCATGTGGAAAAGCCTTGAGGTTTGGTAACGTGACCTCACATCTTGTCTATGCTTTTATTCTTGTCTATTGGAACAATATGGCCAGTTGCCTCCATTCCTGCAGTCAGGCCTTTCCTACTAAAGTGGACAGCTTCCTAAACTTTTAAGTTAAAATGAACCCTTCCAAAATGAAACCTTCCTCTTCTGATTTATTATTTCTCTGTTATATGGTGACAACAGCAGGGACATAACACAATCATTCTTTCTCTTTACCTCCCTCTCTTCATGAGTGTTACAGAACATCCACGGTAAATTACATCTACTTGTCCTTCACACATTTCTATCAGTGAAGTGGAAACTTGAGAGCTCTTTGGAAAGTCTGTCAGATTGTGTTTGCTTGGGGCAAACATGTGAAGGAACATTTATCTAAAGCAGACACAAGTGAAAGAATATTCTGCTGAAGCAATCATGTGAAAGAACATGTAATGAAGGATTCTTTGCTAGTAACTGGCATGTATTAGTCTGCCTTACACTGTATAGTTGCGCTCCATTTGTTGGAACTCCATAGAAAGAAATGCACCAAAAAACTTTTGGTGGTGTGCTGCAGTTTTTGATGCTTCTGCAGACTTAGGCTGATTGGCAGAGCAATGTCAGTGGAGAATATAAATAGAACTCAACAGTGATAGAGACTGAGCTAGGGTTGCTTATAGAGCTAGCTGTACAATGTTTGTGGGTCTCTCGTTCATGTGAACTTATGGTGTTATTCAAAGCTCTGATCTTTAAACTTACAGGCAATGTCAGGCAACAGGGAAACATCACTTAGAAATTCCAAGAGGCAGGGTCTTTGAAAGTTAGAGAGTTTTTAAAGTAGAAGGGAAACTTTACTTTATCCTAAATCCTCATCTTTGCACAATGTATATTTTCATTCAAACCAACATTTCATCTTTGATACAAGGTATTGATATTTTTAGTTATATTTTAAAATATCTTAGGAGTATACTCCTCTCATTTAAAGGATGTATAAAATATAGCATTAGAAAAACATATTTGATTTCTATCTTTTATATCAACTCACAAGTGTGGTCCTGCCTCTGAAAAATAATTTGGACTAGAAAAATCTTTAAAAGGTTTACAAAACAAAAATGATTCAAAACTGGTAAGAAATTCAATGTAGAAATATCTATATATAATTCAGAGAAAATCTTTTATCTAAATAAAAATAAAACAAAATTTTTTATAGTATTTCCTGCTTACACACAGATACAGAAACAAACACAATTGTATATCCATGCCCTGGTATTAACCACTTTATCTGCTTTCAGAATCACCAGCTAATAATATTTGGCATGAATGAAAGCTAGGAAAATACTGTTTTGCAGAATGTCAAACATGGGTATGTGACACTAATGTGCCTTGGGAATGCTCTACCAAGTTGTACCTTCTACAGTTTTATCTCCCATGTGTCTACACTCCCAGCGTGTTGATGTGTACTCCTAACAAAAATAGTGTGTCATCACTGAGACAAGTCAGTCAATAACAGCCCATGCTCCTTTTTATTCAGATAGGTGGTACTACAGAAGACATGCAATAACAAATTCAATGACTTAAATTGTAGACTATTTTCTACTATATATGTCTACAACAAAACCTCCAAAGTTGTGTTATGCATGTCTATGATAAATCAGCAAGTACCTGGTACTAAGAAAGAGTTTCATTCCAACCATTCTAAAGTTTTGGTGTCTATTTCAGCTTTGAGATGAGTCTGTCACAATTTATTATTAATAGTAGAGTGTTTAGATTGGAGATTATATTTAACACTTACAGTGACACAGGATCCTCTTCAGAATGGTACCACTGTGTCACCCTTATTCTGGGGAATGATTTGAAGGTAAGGAAAATAAGGAAACACAATGTCCTAATATACCTGACCAGTCCCTCACAGGCTTATTAAAAATGGGGGAACTCCATCTTTATCTCTTTTCATGTTTTGTATTTCCAATGATGTATACAATTCCCAACATATCATTTAATTTCTTCATTTACTCTGCTCTTAATTGCTTTTGTCTTGCTGCTGCTGGGGAAAAACAAAACAAAACAAAAAAAAAACAACCGCTTGTCATCTCTGCTTATGTTACTCACAAAGCATCTGGAGCCCCTAGAACAGTATCTGGCACTGTGTAAACACTCCATGAGTGAGCATACTCATCAATTTTACATATACACATGCATTTTTCTCATCATGGCACCCCTAGAATATTTTTCAATACATTAGAAAGACCGCATAGCTAGTGAAATGGCTTGGTGGGCAAAGACACTTGCTTCTAAGTCTGACAATTTAAGCCTTCTCCCTAGGCCCTGCAGGGTAGAAAGAACCAACTCCTGGAAGTATTGCTGTGATCTCCCCATATACACTGTGGCATATGAGTGTCATCCCAACATAAGTTATAAAAACCTAGAAAAATATTGTAAACTTTGGATAAAGGCATGGATTTGTATACTACAGAAATAAGTTTTATCACAATGGAAGAACTTGATCTTCATACTTTGTAAGATTCCATGAACCTGTAAAGTTTAACTTAAATATAATTGACCTCTTACCTAGTCATATTCTATCAAACTCTAAGTTCAAATGAACTTGTTAACTTACTCCATTTTTTAAAGCATACGTTTCAGAATGTAACAGTGCTTGCTCATCTTAACGTTGGCACAAATCCTACCTTAAAATGAAAATAATTTCTCCTATAGTCCTCAGTCTGACTAGCCAAAGGAATGCTAAAGCTAAATTGTTTCTAGGTTACCAATGCCTCAGTGGATATTACTTGTTCACAGAAGAAGTGGGATTAATATAAAATTATAGTGTTTTTGTCTTTTCCTAATTTTGCTTTTGTTTTAGAAACACCTAAGATGTCTTGATCAGTGTAATAAAATCAATGTTATATTCTAAAACCTAATGGCAAAAATTAAGGTAGAATAAGGAGAGGAAAAATTAATAGAATCTGAATTCGAGAAGGCTCAGGCTGGACCACAGACATTATTGATGCTAAGATACCTTCCTAAGGAGAGAAGTAATGAATGACAAACTCAGGTACCAGAAGAATCAAAAGAGAGTAAAAGCAGAGCTTGTTGACATGTGAGGGGCAGTAAGAATGGAGAAGGGAACCCAGCAGAACACAGTTTTAATGACATGTTAAATCATTCACCAAGAGAGCTGGATAATGACTATAATGAAGAAATGGCTAAGATGTGAAGAAGGGGGGAAAGAGGAAAAGAAGAAAGAGAAGCTAAAAGCAAAATAAAGTGAGCCTTGGTAACCTGTGTGAACTTAGGGGAAGAATGGTCCACGTACTGCAACACTCCAGTGCCTTTCAGTAATCGAATTGGGCAGCTCATTAAAATCATGTGTGAAAAGATAGGTACATTGGGGGAAAAAGGCAAGGGAGCCAAAAAATAACTAGAGCAGTACAATTACTATTTCTACAGATGGGGAGGGGTAGCCACAAAATGCACAGCACTCAAGGAGATACACTTAAGAAATGCCCACAGGAAAACAGTGAGTGCATCCTGGGGAAATAATGAGAGTAATAAAACTGGGCACAGGAGGGATGAGTCAGGCCAAAAAAGAGGAATATTTAAAATTGGATATGTCTGTATGAAATAACTCAGCTACCAGCAAAGGAATTTAAAAAAGCTATTGAAGAGCAATATGAGGAAACAGAAGAAAGAGATTTCAGCTTCTCTGGGTATAATATGGGCAGACTAAATATAGAATTGCCATCTATATCTTAGTGAGCTGTTTGCATTTGGGAAAGGCCTCCAGTGTTTTCTCAAATAAAGGCAATAAACTGGGCTCTAATTATTTCTAGTTGTTCATTATAGTTCGTCCTTGAGATTAGGTTGAAGCGAAATAAATTGACATACATATAAGGTCTGTTTTGTGATCAGTAATATGTTTGACATTTTAAGATATTTGAGCTCATTTACTTTTCATAACCAATGTGCAATGTGAAAGTCACTATCAGAGAGTTTTGATAAAGGAGTCTGAGATGATATAGTTCTTAAGTAGTGGAGCCAGAATTTAACTACGTGAGGCTTGCCAACCTGTGCTAGCTTCTGGGAAGAATGGGTTGCTGTTTAGACACTTGGTTCCCAGTGGGTGGAACTGTTTTGATGTAGCAAAATTTTTAATGATGGAGCTTTGCTGGAGGAGACAGATCACTGGAGGAGAGTTTTAAGGGTTCTATTCAAGTCTGCTTCTGTCTCTTCTTTGCTTTGTCTTCCACTGAGATGCAAGGATGTTAGGGGCCCCAGCTTCTTGATCTCATAACCACAGAGCTTTTCCTGACATGAAAGACTACTTTCCCTCAAACCATGAGGCAAAATAACAAATAACACTCCTCTCCCCCTTAATTTGTTGGTTTTTTTTTTTTGTTTGTTTTTTTTTGGTATTTGACCACAACAAAGAGAAAGGTCACTGATACAGATGGCAACCTTTCACCATGATTTGTCATGGATGGGCTTTAATCTGCTGAGGTGCTATTTTGTGAGACAAATATACAATAGCAAAATAATCTTTTAAAATAAATGGTACATAGTTGTTTCCAAATGGTTTCAGGCTCCCTTCCTGTGTTTTGCTAAGGATGACAAAATTCCTCAGACTTCTGAGGACAGGTGTGAGAATGCATTAGCAGCCTGTTTGGTCATGTGTCTTTTTATTTCCTCCCACTAACCTTTAATTGACAGGAACAGGGTACATTTCTAGACTCTGAGGAAGATGAAGGAAATTGTTTCTGTCCACATACAATATTCAGTTAAGAAGTTGATAAGAAAAAGAAAAAAAAGGGATATTTATGTGAAAGTAGGGTTGAGACTATTAAGGAAAAGTCAAGGTTCTGTGGAAACACATTGGAGTACTTATCAAGTTCTGAGGATGCTGCTGAAGAAAATCTTTTCTAGGAGGAACAAGAAATTATGGCTGACAGAAGGAACAGTTCTTTCAAAATGTCAGAGCAGAAGAGAAAAAGTATCCCAAACTCCTTGGGCACTAGCCACATAGCAGGACACTGAGACAGATGAGTGTGTTTTTGATGGTTCCCATCCTGAAGACTTAGCTATTCTAGGACCAGAACCTTCCCCAGGCCATGTACTTCAAGCCATCCAGAGACTGTGCTGGCCTCATTTCTGGATGCAATGTTTGATTATCATGAATGGATTTAAAACCAAACCAAACCAAACAAACAAACAAAAAAACCCTAGGCATTAGTTGAGAGCATTTTTGGGTGCATTCATGAGAGCTCTTGTAAAGCATTTTACTGGGAATGTTGCAAAGAGTTCTGTCCTGAGTGTAGATGACAGCATCCCATGGGCTGAATTCCTGACCTGAATAAAAAAGTTAAAGGAGAATGGGGGTTGAACATCCCCTTGTCTGACTCCTGCTCCATCCCAAGGGGAGGAGGGGAGCAAGTTCATCCTGCCACAACTGTCCAACATGCCTCATATATTGTTAGATGGAATCCTCAGACCTGTGAGCTAGCCTGACTCCACCTAGGCAGTCACCTGCCTCCAGCCACACTGCCCCAGCCTCCTGGTTACCTGACCACCCAACTCACTATAAATAACACCCCTCAGCGTGTGCTCTCTCTCTCTCCCTGCTTGTTCTCTCCCGGCCCTCTCTTTGTCTATCTCTCTGTCTTCTCTCCTTTCCACATGGTCATGGCTTTTCTTCTCTATTTTCTCCTCTTTCTTTGTCCTTTTATCTCTTTTCTCTTTCTATTTTCTTAATAATAAAACATCAAAGCTATGGGCCACCTCTTATTAAACTCGCCACATGGAGCTAGCTGGTACGCGCCGTCTGAGACTCTGGAATTCAGCTAAGCGGACAGTCTGAGCACAGGTAACATGCAGAGAGATCCGGGATCTCTCTGTGCCCCCGCGTGCGGTGGTGTGCCCGATCCCCGTTAGGCCAAGGCACGCGTGCATCTTGCCTGTTTCCCCAAACACCCCCCACCCCCTGCAGAACCGTGTCCGCTTGCGTCCTTTGCATATGTACGCTGCCTTGGCCCTAGAGCGAGGCCGGCGCACTGCCGGCCCTGCCTGGTGTGTGCCCCTGTGTCCGTGCACGCCAGGCCCCTCGCCTTCTTTTTTTCCCACAGAGGGCGACCACGCGGGGCGTGAACCCGCCCACACAGGGACAGACCCAGAGTGCGTGCCTAATCCCCACAGCCCTCCCTTTCCCTCCAGCCCAATTCGGATCGGTGGCTCTTTTTACCCGCGGATGGGGTCTCAGAGCCTCTCATGGCCTGACGCTCATCCCATAACAGACCACACATGCCAGGCCTGGCCGGCAGCGTGCAGGCCTTGCTCTAGGGCCAAGGCAACATATATATGCAGGAGGACACGGAAGTTCAGCAGAGGGGTTTTGGGGAAGCAGGCAAGATGCACGCGTGCCTCAGCCTAACGGGGAGCAGGCAGCCACACCGCCGGAAGGTCCCGCACATGGCGTGCGGTGGCGCAGAGAGATCCGGATCTCTCTGCGTGTTACCTGTGCTCAGACTGTCTGCTTGACTGAATCCCAGAGTCTCAGACAGCGCATACCAGCTAGCTCCGTGTGGCGAGTTTAATAAGAGGTGGCCCATAGCTTTGATGTTTTATTATTAAGAAAATAGAAAGAGAAAAGAGATAGAAAGATAAAGAAAGAAGAGAAAATAGAAAATAAAAGCCATGACCACGTAGAAAGGGGAGAAGACAGAGAGATAGACAAAGAAGAGGGCCGGGAGAGGGCAAGCAGGGAGAGAGAGAGAGCACGTGCTGAGGGGTGTTATTTATAGTGAGTTGGGTGGTCAGGTAACCAGGAGGCGGGGACAGTGTGGCTGCAGGCAGGTGACTGCCTAGGTGGAGTCAGGCTAGAACCTGGGGCGTGGCCACACATCTCATTAAGGTCCCACAAAAATAAACCATTTCTCCAATAAGTTGTTTCTTAACAAGTATTTGGTCAAGGTTGGAGAAAAAATAACTACCACCCTGGGCTTCCACTAGCAGTCTTGAAACCAACTTAGTGAAATTCAAGAGTATATTTAAAATCAGAATACAAAGACAAAGCTACCTTTAACTTACTATAGAAGATCATGTGAGTATATTTGAGTGATTTTAAAGACTACCATGATGAGTTTTTTAGCACCAGGAGTAGGACAGAGAACTGTAGCTGGGGGAAGATAGTGGCTACATGAAGCTGGTTCCAGCCATAGTTAAGTGAAAAATATTCCATTCCTTTAAGCTCATTAAATTTTGAGAGAAATTACAGGAACATGTATACCTGAACACGTATAAGATAGTAACTGGTACAGATTGATTCCCTCTGGCATACTGACCTACACTGTTGTGAAATTTTTACAGAATGGTCAATTTGTGACTCATGTTAGTAAACCATCAGGATACATGCCTATCCATGTCAGGATCCATGCATTGTGAACACTATGTTTCCCTGTGGACTAATTGAGACAAATAACTGAAATATTACAAAGTCTGATTAAGTGGAGGAAAAAGAAAAAGTCAATTTTACATTCACAATTGACCAGCTTCTTCAGGTTATTGAGAACTGTCAGTCAATCTTCAAGTCACCAGAATAAAATGGACTCACATGGACCTAACATTACTTCAGCTAACCAGCTCTTGCCATCAGTCTGCAGGCAAATACACATAAACTGTTTTCTGTCAGAGTATCTTCAACATTACATCACAGCTGATAATTCATCACTTGATTACAAGGAGTATTTGATAGGTGACCTTCAAACATTTATAAAATAAATATTGTGTGCTTATTGTGACATGCTTTATTGTGGGAGTAATACACAGGTAAAATATTTTAATTGAAGAATCAATTACACACAAAATTAGACTATAATTAATGTGAGCATATAGTGTTGACCACAGAGTTAATAGATCACACTTTGGGTGGTCAGTGGTCAACTGGGCTGTGAAGATCAAGGCCTTTCTTTTAAATACCAGGAGCTCTGTGTTCAAGAAATGTTGGGCAGAACTTTTTATGTAAGTGTTGACACTGGAGTAAAGTGAAGATGTTCTGTGTGTCCTAATATCTGGTACAGTTTTTTTAAATGTAATAAAGTAATGTGCCACAAGGAAGAGTTGACACTTGATTCAAATTTGAAGAGCAGGTAAAACCTAAATCCTGGCTGAAATTAAATAACATTTATAACTCTTAATGGGACTTTAATCCTTTGTTAAAGTGATGCTCCTATGAAATATCAAATACTTTGATATTACTACAGAATCCAGTATGTTCAGAGAGTCTTTGGAGCAGCAATATAGTTAAGCACACCTTTGCATGGGGCATCTTAAACATAGCCTTCAGGAAAAGCATGAACATGGCTGACTAGTACAACATGGCTTAAGTGAAAGATCAAGCAGTCAGCTTTGTCCCATCAGATAGGTAATCATTGATCTGTAATTATGTCATTGAGGCATACAGTGTTCAGAGGAAAACAAAAACAGCACTGGGATTCCTGGGATTTTTAAAAAGCTTAATTTTCAGGCCAAGATAAAAAGCATCTATTGTTCACCACAGCACATAATGGCTTCTATTATTTTGATAAAAGGGTTCAGAAAACAGATTCTCCCCTCACCCACTTCTACAAATTTTCTGCTCTTTGTGGGGTTATAACCAGGTTTTTAAAAATGTGGATATTATTGTGTAGATGTACTAGCACTGATAACTATTTTCCCTACATTACAGTTGAGAAAAAGTTAAGTGTGAGCACCACTTCTAATGAGACCCTTTTCTATCCTTAACAATAGAAACACAAAAGAGGAAAGAAGCAACACAAAGAGAGGGACATGAATTCTATGAAACTCGTTTTTCTTCTTTCAGGTTACTAAGTCATTTTGGATGATGTGCCTTCACAAAAACTATCAAAATTTCATGTTTATCTCTGGCAAATACAACAATCCCTATTCAAACCTCCTAGAGTCTTAGGCATCTTGAATAGTACTGAATGTACAATTGTCCCCATCACTTCACCAAGTCATTTGTACACAAAACAATTCCCATGTCCCCAGATGATTTTAAACACCTATGAGCAGGGTTTGTTAATCTGTTTTTTTCCCTCACAAGTTTCTAAATGTTCACTTCAAAAACAGAAGAGTGTAAAAGCTCTCAACTGAATTGGAGTTTTATATAATCGTGAAGAATAAAGTGGAACTAAGCACCTGTGATTTAGAATGAGAGAAAACCTATGTCTGAATCTTGGTTTATCACTTAGTACTTGTCTGCTCTTGGGAAAATTAGTTAATGTTCCTGAATCTCAACTCCTAATAACAGTTACCTTGGCTTATAACTATAAAAGACCATAGTTCAAGGCACATGCTAGCAATTCGGTAAATAATTCACTAACTTCCACTATAAATGTAATCGTTTTTGAAAAAAAACAAAAAACAAAAACAAAAAAAAAAACAAAAAACAATGGCCAAACTTACATTAGGACAGTTTAACAGAAATGATTTTTACTAGTATGGAATACAGGTTACTTGTTAGTGATGGGTTAAGGGTTATCCTCTGAGATGGTGGCTGGGATTTATTGATCTCTCAATCCTTCATGTAGAGCCTAGTACCCACCAAAATGTAACTAAGATTAAATTTCCTCATATATTTGCACAAAACCACCAAAAGGTCCCAAATATTGCACAGATACTACATCCTTTTACGAGCAGGACTATGGAGCAGCTATACTTCATAAAAAATGTGATAGTGTAATTTAAAAAATAGGGGAAAGGTAAGCAAAGGAATCAATCATTTCTCTCAGGCTTTCCAAACCAAACTTTACAGCTTTAGATTGGAAATGTACCAGTTTGCTATCATCCAAACCTCTGAATCTTTGTGCGCCCATTTCAGTGAGTTATTGGGACTGTTTTCTGGCATGAAAGAAACAAAGGCTTCTCCAAGAAGAGCATCCTTTTCTGTAGGTGTTTGTTTTTAGCACTACAAAAGGAGCAATACATTCAAAACTCAATTCTTTGGACATCAAAGGAACAGGCCTGAAAAGATTTGTTTTAAAATAATCAACGGTTTTATTTCCTAGAACTGAAATAGTCTACAGTTTTCAGATCTAAACCTCCAAAGGTATAGTTATTAATTTTTTTCATCAGAGCCCTAGGGGAAAGAGCAGGGCCAAGAGGGTCCAGATACAAAGGTATATAGGGACAGAAGAGGCTGGGAAGGGACACTCAACTTCTGAGTACATTTTGCAGTAGGTGACAACACTGAGGGGCCCCGGTGCAGATAGAAATAGCACCTTAAGGAAAGCAAGGCCTTAACAACAAGCAGGTCATCAAACCCCAAACAATAAGGGATATGAGATTGGCCACAGGAAAACTAGGAATCGCAACCAAAGGTTGTTCTAAATATAATAAAATTCCTCTTAAAATAAAGATGGTTTCTTAAGGGTTCTTATGTGTAAGTGATATATGTATGACTAAAGGCTTGGGGCTCCAGGGTGAATTCAAAGGATCAGCAGAAGTCTCCTCAGGGTATCCTTCAGTGGGCCAAGAGATGTGGAGAGGATAGTGTTTCACCTCTTCAACCCAAAAGGGCAGGCAAAGTTTTCCGATCTTATGACTTGGGAGCCCCAAATGTTTTAGTAAAAGTAAAAAAAAGTAAGTGCCTGGGACAACAAAAATCTTTACTGGACACTGCTGTCTCACTTTTCCCAAATCTATAATACTGTGAAAGGAATTATGGGAGGAGGAGACAGGCACTCAGGGTGGGTGTGGGGTAGACTGGCATGGCCATGGTTTTACAAACTGTCCCTTCCAGATCTTTGAATGTTGTCCCTGCTCTTTATCTTCCACCCCCCTCTCCACTCCTGGTTCCTAGGCAGAGGTCCAGAATGCCCCTAAGAGTTTAAGGTGGGAAGGGTAGCCACGACTTAAGCCACAAAGTTGATGTCAACTGGCCTGTCCCTTCATGCCAGGAATTTAGTTAGGCTTGTCGAAGGTGAGTGAATGAAGGAGATGGTGGACTGGGATGAAGCCTGGGCCCTAGTGGTTTTCCCAAGCCACAGCCAGGTGGCAGAGGGAACGGGTAAAGAGGGCTCTTCTACAAACACCGTGACTACAGGCCTTCGATTTCTCCAACAATCAGGCCCTGGACTGCTTCTTCTGTGGCCTCTTCCTCCAGCGGAAGCTGCTGCTCCTGGGCTTGGTCAGGCTCCTCCGCGAAGGGGCAGGCCTCAGCCTCGCGCTCTTCAGCCGGCTCCATCTCCAGCGCGCCAGGCGCCTCCTCCCTGGGCCGTTTGGGAGGACTATGAGGCTGTTCGTCCTCCGCGCTCCTCTTCAGACTCCCCGGCTCCTCCGCCTCTGCCCCTGCCTTGGTCTCGGCCTCAGCTTCAGGGTGCTGCTCTTGCAGCTGCTCGGCTTGCTGATCTCCTGGCTCGGCCTCCTCCTCCACGGCGTCGTCCAGCAGGTCATTGGCGGGCTGGGGCTCGGGCTCCTGCTCACACTCGGTCTCAGGCCTCAGCTCTGCCTCCAGCTCAGGCCTGGATTCCGGCTCAGGCTTGGATTCCGGCTCCGGCTCCAGCTCCTGCCCCAGCTCCTGCCCCGGCTCCTGTCCTGGCTCTGGCTCTGGCTCTTCTGCCGGCCCAGGCTCCTCAGCACAGCGCTGCTCCTCTTCTGGGCACAGGCACGGGGAGGTCTCAACCATAGGGTCGTGCTCGATCTCCCAAAGCCCCTCGCTGAAGCCGCGCCTCTTGTTGGGCTTGCCGAACCTCTCCTTGGACTCCTCGTAAGGGAACAGGTGCTTGGGGCCCAGCAGGGCGGTCTCATGGGTCCCGAAGAAGAACACCTGGTAGCGGTTGGGTTCAGCAACATGTTCGATCCTCGCTGGCCAGTGGGCATAGCCCTTTAACTTAGCAAACACCAGGTCCCCGGTCTTGTATTTAGGGCGGCTGTAGCAAGACATGGCTTGTGTGCGCTGAGTCCCCACCTTGGCGACCGGAAGCTGACTAGCGTCTGCTCAGGCCGCTGGGCTGAGTGTGCATGCGCAGTGGGGCACCTCGAGGACGCTGGCAACGCTTCCTTCTTGAGAATGTTGCACTGCAAAGAGGGCATTATCTCCGAGAGCCAATGGCTGATGGAGTCCTAGCCCAGATGCCATGGTTGCCTGAATGTTACAGCAAATAGCAAGAGAGGTACTTGTGGCAGTTGTGGTGACAAGGGTTCAGTGTATCTCCATCTTGAAGACACCTGTGCCATAAAGATGACCTTTTTTGTTGTATTTCCAATTAGCTTAGAAAACCTGTGATTGCCGGGGGGTGGTGGCGCACGCCTTTAATCCCAGCACTTGGGAGGCAGAGGCAGGAGGATTTCTGAGTTGGAGGCCAGCCTGGTCTACAAAGTGAGTTCCAGGACAGCCAGGGCTACACAGAGAAACCCTGTCTCAAAAAACAAAAACAAAAAAACAAACCAAAAAAAAAAAAAAAGAAAAGAAAAAAGAAAACCTGTGATTGAAGTAGAGGGAAGAAAACAGTTATTCAAATGGAAACATATTTCTCTGAAACTTGCAATAATCTGGAGTTACCTTTTAGAGCCTCTCTGAGACAGTATATGCTCACTAAAAAATACCCTGAGAAATCTAGGTTAGAGCTTTCATTTTCTGATTTACTCTGATCCCATCATTTGAACTTATATGAAAGTTCAAAAACTGTGGAAGTGAAGGGAGAATCAGCAATCATCAGTCTGGTCAGAGTGCCTAGAGGACACATGACTAAGAACAGAAACTCTAAACATACTAATTTTATGGTGATAAAATGTGTATAGCAACACCACCGCCATGGTAACCTACATACATCAATATAACCAACTAGTTCCCATGCATGAAACATAATGGCTATATTATGAAAATATTGGGAATGTGGTAGATGTTTTTAGTAGTTTTCTAGAAGAGAAGAGCATTGGGTTTTATAAGGGACACATTAAAGGGGATCCATCTCCACCCCCTGGGGGGCACTGAGAAAGGAAATAGTAGGAAAACATTGTTGAATGCTTAAATCACTCTTGATAAGCCTTTATTGTTTGCACCCCCCTTAAAGATTTGTCTTTCTTTTAAATATGATATTGAAGGTGGAATGATTCGAGTGCCTAACTTTTAGGTAGTAGACTTCCCTTTATTCTAGCTACCTTGAGTCTAGAACCTTCAACCAAGCATCTAGCCAATTACTGCATGGTAGAGTGGCTGTTTTGGATACTTTAAAATTTCTGGAAGGATACTGGAGCAGCTTCAAGGAAAGGATGCCTGCACAATGGTTTTGGACATGCTCCAGACTATTGGCACAATCCTTCAAAACCAGTACTCTAAGCACAAATTTTGAAAAATACCACATAGCCATTCTCATCTAGGCCAGAGAAGCACCTGTCCTAAGCTCAGGAGAAGGCCTGTGATTGCTGCTTAAACAATATTTTATTTAAATAACAATCAGTTTACTTCACTTTTTCAGTCATATGGAGAGATACCCTCTTATGCTCACTATAGTGTTCTAACAACAGGACAAACTCTCTGTAGAGGTAGGTTTCGTTTGTTTGCTTGTCTACTTTTGATTTTATTGTTGATAGAGTAGGTCTGAGCTGGCAACAAGAAAAAAAGATAACTTAAATCAGTGGCCAAGCTATAGCTTTGCAGACAACAGCCCCTACTGTAGCAGCAATAGTGAAGACAGCCATGTAATCATTCCAGAGAGCAGTGGCAGTAGAAATAATGGGAAGAAGGAAGACAACAGGCTGTGGTAGGCTCTGAGAACTGGAAGATAAGAGGCTGTACACTCTGGTTGTTGCAAGAGTTCCAGGAAGTTGCCAAGTGTTAAGGATCAAAGGTTTCAGGCACCCTAAGTCTAGAGCTGTAGCCTCAGTTAGACTCATGGATCCTGATGCATAGATTTGGGAGATACAGCACTTGCTACAGTGTCTGTTTGAGAGCTGTAGTACTAGGGGATAACACTTGCTGCTGCCTGAGGCTCTCTGCTGTTGCTGCCACTGTAAGCCAAAGATTATGAGTGCTGTCAAGTGCCAGGGTCAGGAGTGGTTACAGGCTAAAGCAATAAGCCTTGAGTGTGAATGCTTAACATCAAAAGTCTCTGGCTTTGATAATCTGGTAGCAAAGGCCCCTAGTTTTCAGGGTTTGTAACTATAATTCTTCGTGTATGCTAGACCAACCCATAGGCCTTGGACTGGACTGACAATGCTAGAAGAATTTCTCCTTACCATCTCATAATTCCTATCTAGTTTATAAAAAGTACACAAATTATTCGATTGATATGCCTAATGATTATTTAGAGTTCTCTTTCTGTGAAATATATTAGAAACACAGACCTCATGGGGATTACACTCTAAAAATAAAGAACAATCTCAACCAAGATAGGACTTCAGAAATGAATGAGAGATTCTGTGTGAGTGAACTTGTCTTATTTTTCAATCTCTTTTGAGTTCTGCTTGCTAGCTGAATGAACATTCATTGTAATACAAATGTATTACAATACTCTTGGCTAGTTTGAATAAAAAGACATTTCAATACTAATTAAGTAGTTAATGGGATAGATGTTCTTTGGTGGTATAATAAATGAAAAAAATAGAATCATTAACAAGTTTCAGTACAACACAAATTTGGGTTTGGTTTGCTAGATTGGATCAGCCATTTTACCTGTGAATAGTGGAGGCCTTTGGAAAAATATAATAGTAAATGGAATTTTCTCCAAAAAGTGAAAGAGTAACTTGATAATCCTAATAAAGTTCTTTTAACTTTTCTTTTAACCATTTTCTTAAGATGCCCATCTACCCTTCAGATATCTACATCGATGGTGAATCAAGTGCAGCACACTTCTCCCTTTTGGGTTCATAAGGAAAGTTCTAGAAAACTAAGAGCATTTAATAGAACTTGAAAAAAAAATGACAAAACAAAGGTGCCAATAAGTGGGAGGAATATGAAGTTGCTGTATACAGAGGTCACTTAGGAAACCCCAATCTTCCCCTCTCCTTTTTCATAAATATGGTGCATCAATGTACATAGTATGTACAAAGTTAAAAAAAAAAGAAACTTCAAAACTGTCCAGAACTGACATCCATCATCTTAGTGTGATGTCAAGAACAAACTTAAAACCCAGCCTTTATGTAATCATTAGGAAATGCAGAATAACAAGCTAAATAACAATAATTGGGAGATGAATCACTAGAGGCATTAACTGGAGTAAAGGTAGAGATGGAAATTTCATAGTCAAAATCTACCTAAAACTTGCATTGAAATATAACCAGAAACAGAGGCTAGAAGGCAATAAAAATACTTAGGTCTGCATAGAGCTATGTAGACCATGTTAGATCAATAGGTATAATTCCTCTAACAGATAATTTACCTCTAGCTTTCCCAGTTTGAGAGATAAAACACCAGTGCATTGTGACACAACTGACCTTTAAATGAAAAATGATGCCCCTCTCTATATCAACACCAAAAGAACTCTAGGAAAAATTGAAAGGCACGTGGTATTAAGGCAAATTTAGAGAAGCAACAGAAGATACTGTAGAAAATGCTGACATCTTTGGTTTGTTTTCCAGCCTTCTATGGCTAAATGAATGTGTGTGTGTGTGTGTGTGTGTGTGTGTGTGTGTGTGTGTGTGTGTGTGTGTGTATTGCTACATAGGTGTGACCATACCCTCTGATACATAGTCTAACTTTAAATTTTATATTAAAAAATTGATGAACCTACATATTTATTGTTATTAGGGTTTGAATTTAGGTGTATGTGGTAGATTTGTAATTCACCACTGAGCTCCATCTGCAGCTCTCATCTGACTTTTGAGTTAGGGTCTCAGAGAGTTTTCTAGGCTGGCATTGTGGTTACTCTACAGTATAAGATGCTGTTGAAGTTACTATCTTCCTCCCCTTTCCTCTTAGGTAGCTGAGATTATGGGTTTATATGACTAGGTTTAGTTAGATAGTATCTTTCTAAACCTCTGCAATATATTTTCAAAGATATTTAAAATAGTACATGGTTTTGAGTTTTTTTGTTTTCTTTTTCTGGATTTCAGAAATACTAAGGAGACTATGGGCATTCAAACCCAGAAAGATGACACTGGCATGATATTCCGTGGTAAGTCAGTGTGAAGTAGAATTTTATTATGAAGGGGAATAAGCTATAACTATCATCTTAAGTGAGGGGAACGAGACATCAAAATGGTTTAATGAGGAAGTCCATGCAGCCAAGTGTCATATTAGACAAAGATTACATGTCTAGCACAACCTCTGAGTGAAACAGTCAAAAAGTTTCTTCACTTGGAACTTCTGAAGAATAACACTCTTCAATGATATTTTCCATCTCCTGATAACTCATTTAGGAAAAGGGTAAACAAAACAAAAGTAGACTGACCTTTCAGATAAAACAAAAAGATCAAGGTTGTTGTTTTGTTTTGTATCTGTGTACGATTTTCCCTGACAAGCAGTCTGGACACATAGTTATTTGCCTTAGAAACCGACATACTTTTGAGGATTGCAAATCTCTTGATGTTTGTGGTAGCTCAGTTGGTTTAGATTTGGTTGTAAAGTACTTTCAAATAACTATAATCACTACTTTCTGTGAAGTAGTTCTATGTACATTCAAATGCATAGTAGATCAGGATGCCTTTGAAGTAAGATGTCCTCCTTGCAATACAGATGCAATTCTAGTCACCTATGTATAAAACACCACTGAGAAGTGAGAAACATCTAACACTTCAGTTTCTTCCTAGAAAACGAATGATAGGATTTAAAAAGCTGCTCAGCAACAACTATGAAGCATCAGCAATAACACATTATAACTGCACAAGAGAGACAATAGATATCTAATTGATATTTCCTTGTTTAATTACTTTTAAATTCAATTAGTTTGCTGTAAACTATGATTTAAAAGAAACATAATTGCTTTCCTGTGTGCTTTTTTCCTCATTAAAGATATTAACTGCCTCTGGGTTTATACAGTAGATGTGTTTGGTATTTGAAATCAAGGCTTTTTATTTTTTAAATATTCTAGTAGATATAATTATACAGGAAATGAGCTCCTCCTGACCGTGGATAGAAAACTTCCCACTGTTCATTTGTAAAACATCACAGCAAATTCCCTATCATTATGTTTCCTCAATTACATATTGTATCATTGTCCACTGGCCTAATTTTCAAAGCTTTGCTTGTTTCTGAAGTTCAAAAGAATCAACGCAGTATCTATGGGGCCATCAGCAGCTGAAGGGAAATCTGAGAAGAATTCTCCTTGTAGGGTCATTGGCATAGAGTTTCTATTGCTGTGATAAAACATCATGAGCAGTATCAACTCGGAGAGGACATGTTTTATTTCATCTTATACTCAGGTCATACTCCTTTACTGAGGGAAGTAAAAGCAGGAGGTCAAGTTTGGAAACTGGAGACAAGAACTGAAGCAGAAGTAATGTGGGAGGTCTGCCTGCTTACTGCCTTGTTCCTAAAAGTTTGTTCAGTTTACTTTCTTATGCGTCATATGACCACCTGCCCAGGGATGGCAGCATTGATAATGAGTGATACTTTCCCACATCAATCAACAATCATGAAAATGTCCCACAGATTATCTGTAGGCTTCTAATGGAGATATATCTTTGGTTTTGTTTTTTGGTTTTTTTTGTTTGTATTTTTTGTTTCTTTTTGTTTGTTTGTTTGTTTTTTGAGACAGGGTTTCTCTGTGTAGCCCTGGCTGTCCTGGAACTCACTCAGTAGACCAGGCTGGCCTTGAACTCAGAAATTCACCTGCCTCTGCCTCCCAAGTGCTGGGATTAAAGGCATGGGCCACCACCACCTGGCTTTGACATATTTTTTAATAGAAGTTCCTCATCCCAGATAGCTCTTGTTTATGTCACATTGACAAGAATAAAACAAAACTGAATCAGGACAGGTATCATTTGAACAATGAAACATGCGTGCATCTGCATAGCAGGGAAGGTAGAGAGGAACAGGTAAAGACGTAGGGTTTCTAAGTGTATGTGTCAGTTAACCATTTGCTCTACTTTCAGCAGTCAGCAGTTATAAATGTTATGAAATATGCAAGAAGAAAAATTCAAGATATTGAACTCTTGATGAAACTTCTAATTTAACAGCAATGAATCAAAAACTTCTCTTTCAAATGAATAAAAATTCTTATTGGCAAATAAGTATATTTTACCTAACTTGGAGGTCAGAAATACAGGGAAAATATAATATTTTTAAAATATTACATGATATTTATTGAAGTTCTGATATAGGAAAATATATTTGTTACTGATTATCTATATAATTAGCAAAGTTTAGAAAAATTTATTATGCTAGTGAATAATAAGGGATTTTATGCACACACCAAAGTATATTTGCAAAATAATTATATAACTTGTTGGCCATACACTTTGCATATAAAGTTTTTAGTTAATATTGCTCATACCAACTCACAACTCCTTCTTCCACTTTCCATGTACTCATTCTACAGTCCCCCTTACATCTTTAATATTGTCTTCTTTTTCTCTATTTTATTAGGCATTGAGTACAATAAATTCTTCCCATTTGCAGGTGGATATATCCACAGTGGTATAGATATCCTACCAGAGGTGATATCCCCAAAGAACAGTAATCTCCCTCCCCAGAAGTTATCTAATGCCAATAGACTCTCAGCCATGTTTAGAGCCTCCTGAGCCCCTCCTCTATTCATGCAGGATTTTGTAGTGCCTTGATTCTGTGCTCGTCCTGGATAGGTAACTAAAGCTATTGGGAGTTTATGAGTGAAAGAGCAGCAAAATAATGCACTTAAGACATTCTTTCTCTGCACTTATTCCCATCCTCTGGATTTTATCACTCCTTTCATAGTGTTCCCCAAGCCTTAGGGTGTAGTTAATAGAGTTATGTCATTTAGGCCTTTAATACTCAACAGTTACTTATTCTGAGCACTCTGACCAGTTATGAATTTCTGCACTGATTATTGCCCCTAGCAAAAAGATGTTTTACTGATTAAGGTTGAAAGCAGCTCTAATATATGAATATTCAGTTAGTAAAACAGCAGTAGTCTAGAGGAATTTTAATCTAACAACATGGCTGCTCTGGCAAGGGATCACATCCAAAGATCTTTAAGGTCTATGTGATTCATCTGGAATGCACGTAAGCTCTGAATTACATTATGACCTGGTTGGAATACAGACATGCCTTTAATGCCTAACAATGAAGATTAGTTTGTAGAAGTGTCTTAGTTAGGATTTTATTGATGGGAACAAACACCATGACCAAGGCAACTCTTATAAATGACAACACTGAATTTTGACTGACTTACAGGTTCAAAGGTTCAGTCCTTTATCATCAAGACAGGAACATGGCAACATCCAGGCAGGCATGGAGCAGAAGGAGCTAAGAGTGCTACATCTTCATCTGAAGGCTGCTATCAGAGTACTGACTCACAGGCAGGCAGAATGAGGGTCTTATATCCCATTCCCACAACGACATACCTACTGCAACAAGGTCACACATTCTAATAATTCTCACTCCCTGGTCTGAGCATATATAAACCATCACATTTCCACTCTCTGGTCTCCATAGAGTTGTTCAAACATAAGAGTCTATGGGGGCCATACATAGCCATAACAAAAGTACATTTAATCCAACTTCCAAAGTCCCCATGGTTTACAGCAGTATCAATGTTAAAGTCCAAAGTTCAAGGTCTCTTCTGTGATTCATGCAATCACTTATCTGTAATCCCCAAAACAAGATAGAAAACCAGCTGGGCAAACTCTAAACTCTGCATTTCCATGTCTGATGTCAAATTGGTCTTCCAATCTCCATTTCCATCTTTGTTCATTGTAACAAACTTCTTTTCCTGGGCTAGTGCTACTTTCTGATAACAACATTCCTTAGAAAATATTCTATGGCTCTGGCATCTCAAAAATCTTGTGGTCTTCAAGGAAGCTTCAATGTTACAATTTCTTGTTTCAATATCTGGGTTTTAAACATGATCTTCTGAGCTGCTACAAAGGGCTGGTATCACTTCTCCAACTCTGCCCTCTGTAGTACTCTAATCTCATATTGATTCACTCCACTGCTGCTGCTGTTCTTGGTGATCAATCCATGGTACTGGTATCTCCAATACTCTGGGGTCTTCCACTGCAACTAGGCTTCACCAATAGCCTCTCTTCATGGTGTTGCTGTGCTAAGGAAATGTTAGTGATTCCCCAAAACACACACAGGAGCTGATCTGAAGCAACTCATAGCAGGGTCTTTATTCTATTCGAGCTAGCTCACCCCTGCTGCCCCAATGCACCACTGTTATACAGGACCATTTTGGTGGTGGCAAGCCCCAAATGTCTACCAGGAAAAGGTTTTATAGTAAACAGCAATCAGGGAGTACGTATGCAAGCATCTAATTGGAAAGCTACTGTGACCTTTAACATAATTAGCTGGTGCTGGTAGTCATATCATAAATTTAACTTCTGCTCCCCTCTGCATTGGTGGTCCTTAGGCAAGGGATGGGCTTGCAACCTAGGGTGCAGGTTTATTGGGGGAATAGCCTGGAGACACTGGTCTTGTTGAAGGTGTAATTTGAAATACTAATCTTGTTTGGGATTAGCCTAGACAATGGAACTGGTTTCGGGTTTTGTTAGGGGGACAACTTGGAAACTAATGCTAGGTACCAGTCTGTTAGTTTACCTGAGTTCAAACTTAGGTCAGGTTCCCTAAAATGGACTCTGAAATTAAAAGATTTGGCATCTCATTGTCAAACCTCAAATCCTTTGCATGACCCCTTTAGTCGTGGACTGTTTATTGCAGCTGAGAGTGTGCCTTCACCAATGGTCTTCCATGGCCTTGAACAGTGCTGAGCCTCAGCTGCTCTTTATGGCCCCTTCATGCCTTCAAAAGTAGGAAGACTTACATATTACCAAGTACAGCTGCAGTGTGAGGTACAACTTTGGATATTTCTGGAAAACAGCTTCTTTGTGATCTCAGAAAACACTTCTCAGAAGATTTCACCTCAGTGCTGCTGGTCTCTTCTTAATCACAGTTAATTAGTTCTAGCTAACCAGCATCAATTGTCCCAGTAGTCCCTTACATTTTTCACTATAAAGCCAGAGCCACATGATTGAAGCTACCAAGTTCTCCTGCTTTTTGAGGCTGTAACATGGCCCCAATTATTTGATTGCCATCTTTCTATTTTCTGACTCACTCTCTACCTAAGCTTGTCTTTCCTTTACGTTGCTCCATATTTTGACCTGAACTCAGAGATCTGCATGACTCTGTGTCCTATAATGCTAGGATTAAAGGCCTGTACCATCATGCCTGGATGTAAGATTTTTTTTCATGTAGATTTTGCTTTGTTCTAGGCTGGGCTTGAACTCAGAGGTCTGTTTGGCTTTGTCTCCTAGGATTAAAGGTGTCTACCACCATGATGGGATCTATATATAACTGGGTAGGATCTTGCCCCAAAGTCCCACTCCCTCAATTCTATTTAATATCCTTGAGTACAAGATTCAGTTCCATTTCACTTCTTGGTGTTCTCTAATATTCGAACATATATTTTATGTTTTCTCTTTCTCATCTTGTTGTACTTGTTTAAAATGCTCTTCATGAAACTTAACCAGAGAATAAAGTCTATGATAGGTACCCCTGAGACTTCCTTCATCAATGCAATTAATCTGAGACTCTTCACCTTAACATCCAGAAGACTTTTCAGACAAAGGCAAAAGATACCAACATTTTTCACCAAAATATCACAAAAACAATCTCTAGGCCACATATGGAAATTCTTCCCTGAAACTTCTTGGGCCAGGTCTACACAATTCAAATCCTTCTCAGTAACAAATTCTTCCATACCCCTGCTACAATAGCCCACTGAGCCACATTTAAAGCATTCCACTGGTTCCCAAATCCAAAGTCCTCTAATCCAGTGGTCCTTAGTACCTCTTGACATCAATGGACTCAATTCCCCAATAAAAAGACATAGACTAACAGACTAGATACATAAACAGAACCCAACATTTTGCTACATACAGGAAACACACCTCAGTGACAAAGACACCTCAAAGTAAAATGCTGAAACAATTTTCCAAGCAAATGGTCCCAAGAAATATGCAGGAGCAGCCATTCTAATATCAAGTAAATTTAGCTTTCAATCAAAAGTTATCAAAAATAATGAGGAAGGACACTTCATACTCATCAAAGGAAAAACCTACCAAGATGAACTCTCAATTCTGAATATCTATGCCCCAAATACAAGGAAACCCCCATTTGCAAAACAAATGTTACTAAATCTCAAAACACACATTAAACATCACACAGTAATAGTGGGAGACTTCAACACCCCACTCTCACCAATAGACAGATCATAGAAACAGAAACTAAACAGAGATACAGTGAAACTAACAGAAGCTATGAGCCAAAGGGATTTAACAGATATCTATAGAACATTTCATCCTAAAACAAAAGAATATAACTTTTTCTCAGAACCTCATGGTACCACATAATTTGTTACAAAGCAAGCCTCAACAAATACAAGAAGATTGAAATAATCCCATGTATCCTATTAGATCACCACAGACCAAGGCTTGTCTTCAATATCGATCAAAACAACATTCATATACATGGAAACTGAACAACTCTCTACTCAATGATAACTTGGCCAGGGAAGAAATAAATTAAAGACTTTTTTAGAAATTAGTGACAATGAAGGCAATAATTTTATTCTTTAACAAAAAAAATTATATAGCCATAATCTTACATTGATAGAGAGCTTTACAATTGATACAGCTTTAAAGTTTTCACTGGTATAAATTTCTATATTGGTACAAAATGTGATATTAAAATTGTTACTCTTAGATAGACATTGTGCCTATACACCTCATTTGAAAATACAAGTCTTAGAGTTTTTCCCAACCTGTGGGTTGTCATTTTGTCCTATTGATAGTGTCCTTTACCTTACAGAAGTTTTAAAATTTTATGAAGTCCCATTTGTCAATTCTTGATCTTAGAGCATAAGACACTGGTGTTCTGTTCAATTTTTCCCCTGTGCCAATGTGTTCAAGGTTCATTTCCACTTTCTTGTCTATTATATTCATTGTATCTGGTTTGATGTGGAGGTACTCGATTCACTTGGACTTGAGCTTTGTATAAGGAGATAAGAATGGGTCAATTTGCTTTCTTCTGTATGCTGACTACCAGTTGAACCAGTGCCATTTCTTGAAAATGCTGTCTTTTTTTCCACTGAATGGTTTTGTCTCCTTTGTCAAAGATTGAGTGACCATAGATGTATGGGTTTAATTCTGGGTCATCATTTCTATGCCATTGACTTCATGAAATTCACAGGCAAATGGATAAAAGTTGAAAATATCATCCTGAATGAGATAACCCAGTCACAAAACACACACACACACACGCACACGCACACGGTATGTACTCACATATAAGTGGATATTAGCCAAAAGGAAGCTCAGAATATCTGTGATACAACTCAAAGTCCATATGAAACCCAAAAAGAAAGAAGAGTCCCCCAAGTAGGACTGCTACAGTCCTACTCAGAAGGGGGAAGAAAATAATCTTGGGAAGTAGAGGGAAAGAGGGATCTAGGAGGGAGAGAGGAGGGGGACAGAAGGGGGTGCTGTTTGGATACAGCAGGAAATGGGGTAGAAATACAGAGGGTCAAGAATTTGAAAGGAGGAGATTAGCAGTGGGGGAGAGGAAACTGGGGGTAGCTACTAGTAAGTCCCAGATGCCAGGGATCCAAGAGGTTCCCAGGACACACAGGGATGACATTAGTCAAAATACCCAACAGAGGGGAGCTAGAACCTGGAAAGACCATATCCAGTAGATAGGCATGGCCCCCAGTTGAGGGATGGGCCTACCCAACCACCTCATAAATATTAATCCAGAATTCCTCCTGTTAAAAGGAAATGCAGGGACAAAGAGTGGAGTAGAGACTGAAGGAAAGGCCATACAGAGACTGCCCCATCTAGGGATCCATCCCATCTGCAGATGCCAAACCCAGACACTATTGCTGATGCCAGGAAGCACTTGCTGATAGCTGTCCCCTGAGAGGCTCTGCCAGAGCCTAACCAATACAAATGCAGATGCACGCAGCCAAACATCAGACTGAATATGGGGATCCTAATAGAGAAGTTAGGGCAATGATTGAAGGAGCTGCAACTCCATAGGAAGAACAGTATCATCCAACCAGAGACACCCCCATGCTGTCTATCCATGAGCATAGAGATCTTTCCATCACTTGAGGTGTTTTTCAATAACTTTCTTCAAAGAATTAAAGTTCTTGTCATAAAGATCTTTTACTTGCTTGGTTAGAGTCACGCCAAGATATTTTATATTATCTGTGGCTATTGTGAAGGGTGTCGTTTCCCTAATTTCTTTCTCACATGACTGGTGGCTCTTTCTCCCTCTGAAGCATGGTGAATATTTTTTTCCTCTCCCTTGTGTCTGCTAGGCTGCCTTTGGAAAAAGTGTAAGTCCCACCTATTCTGCCTAGCTCATTGGCCTGTAGCATCTATATTGATCCATCAAGAACCAATTGTGGAACAAGACCTTCAGTGGTTAAACACAGATATGTGGTCAAAGCATCAAAACCACCTCTACGACTTATCTGGCAGGATGATGTTTAAACCTGCAATGTCTTTTTCTGTGCAGTTTGATTTATTGCTTTCTTTCCCTTGCATAGCATCTTGTGGCACTATGAAAGCTAGTCAGCAGAAGGGAAAAAGAGTATATAGGTCAGTTTCAGATTGATTTGTATGTACAGTGTGTGTGGTATGTGATATGTAGGTCCAGTAGTAGGTCCTTATTACATTTGTAGGTAACAACATCAAGACAATTATCTATGTTGTTCTGGTAGGCCACTGTGACTTTACGTCTAAGATAATTTTAGAGTACCATTTAGTGACTTGTGAAACACTCATAATCACAAGTTCAGAAAGAATATTGGACCAAACATATAGCTTTGGTAATATGTGATGAATTTACATGAAACCTAGTTCTTTAACTAGAATATAGGTAGTTCTAAGTCCGAATTTGAAAGAAATGTTGTGTGGGAAAAAAATCTAGATAATTCCTGTTAAAGGATACCAGCACCTAAACAGAACTAAGTTATCATCAGTCATGGATTCCTAAGTGTGATGGGATGTACTTGTTAACTCAGTACCTGAAAGGAGCGGGCATGACAATAAGGAATTAAAAGTTATCCATATCAACATAGCAATTTGAAGCCAAACTGAGCTACCTTCAACTTTGTTAAAAAAAAAAATTAAACTAATTATTTAAATAAGGTTTTAAAGTGCAAGCTTTGTTTTCTTTGAGCAAAGCATAAGCACATTTGATATGGATTTTCTCTTGTTGCCATTGCTGTGTTTTTACATGTTTACTAGTTTGAAATTTAATTTGATAATTTGTTACTCTTTAATATTTGTAGCTGTACTATTTTTCTTTTGTTCTAGGGCTATGTTTTTCATACATTAAAATCCTACTTTTGAAAGGCAAAGCATCATAAAATCATGTCAACAAGCAGTAGTGGAATTCAGCCTGGCCATTTCAATTTATATTTATTATTTTTAGTATATTTATCATACTAAGGGGTCAGGTAAATGTTTAGTGACCAATGTTTTCAGAAAACAGAGTTAATTTTCTGTCACTGTACAGCCTTAGTTCTCCTTGTCTCAACTTTTGAACTTTATAGCTTTGAGAACAATTACAAAATTACCAAACTTAATAAATGAATAATTTATATTGTTGTTATTTAAGGAATTTGTCACTGGTATAAACATTGATGAAAAGCAAGAAAATTTTAACTAAGATGTATAACTTTCCTATGGCATGGCGATACATATCTACACTTTAGCAACTGCAGGAAGAGGCAGAAAGATCAGAAATTCAAGAAAATTCTTAGTTGTACCTGTAGGATAATAGAGGCCAGCAGAGTTTTACACAGGATTTTGTAGAAAATAATAATAACAATCAAAAAGACTATTTGAATTTGGATTAAAGAAAATGATATTTTGAGTATAGACAGAAATTATAATTGTTTCTTATTGGGGAACATGTTTTTTTTTTTTTTAATTTAATTTTATTTTATTTTTTTAATTTACATTCCAAATCACTTCCCCTTTCCCGTTTCCTCCCTCCCCGAAAGTCCCATAAGCCCCCTTCCCTCCCTCTTTTCTCCGTTCAACCCCCTCTCATTACTCTGTCCTGGCGTTCCCCTACATCCAGTCTTTCCAGGACCAGGGGTCTCTCCTTCCATCTTTTTAGAAATCTATTGATATGCTGATTGTGTCTAGGGTATTCTGAGATTCTGGGTCAATATCCCCTTATCAGTGACTTCATACCATGTGTGATCTTTTGTGATTGGGTTACCTCACTAAGGATGATATTTTCAAGTTCTGACCATTTGCCTAGGAATTTCGTGAATTCATTGTTTTTAATTGCAGAGTAGTATTCCATTGTGTAAATATACCACATCTTCTGAATCCATTCCTCCGTTGAGGGACATCTGGTTTCTTTCCAGCTTCTGGCTATTATAAATAAGGCTGCTATGAATATAGTGGAGCATGTGTCCTTATTGCATGCAGGTAAAGTCTCTGGGTATATGCCCAGGAGTGGTATAGCCGGATCCTCCGGAAGTGTCATGCCCAGTTTTCTGAGGAGCCGCCAGACTGCTTTCCAGAGTGGTTGTACCAGCCTGCAATTCCACCAGCAGTGGAGGAGTGTTCCTCTTTCTCCACATCCTCGCCAACAACTGCTGTCTCCTGTGTTTTTGATCTTAGCCATCCTGACTGGTGTGAGATGGAATCTCAGGGTTGTTTTGATTTGCATTTCCCTAATGACTAAGGATGATGAACATCTCTTTAGGTGCTTCTCAGCCATTAGATATTCTTCAGGTGAGAACTCAAAGGATAAGCAGGCTGAGAAAGAAGTAAGAGAAATAATACCCTTTACGATAGCCACAAACCATATTAAGTATCTTGGCGTGACGCTAACCAAACAAGTGAAAGATCTGTATGACAAGAACTTCAAGTCTCTGAAGAAAGAAATTGAAGAAGACCTCGGAAGATGGAAAAATCTGCCATGCTCATGGATTGGCAGGATTAATATAGTAAAAATGAGCATCTTACCAAAAGTAATACACAGATTCAATGCAATCCCCATCAAAATCCCAACTCAATTCTTCATAGAGTTAGAAAGAGCAATTCAAAAATTCATCTGGAATAACAGAAAACCCAGAATAGCTAAAACTATTCTCAAGAGTAAAAGAACCTCTGGGGGAATCAGTATCCCGGACCTCAAGCTGTACTACAGAGCAATAGTGTTAAAAACTGCATGGTATTGGTACAGTAACAGACATGTAGATCAATGGAACAGAATTGGGGAACATGTTTTAAGTTACCTGCTCTTGGTTTTGTTTTTTTTTTAGTTTCTAATTTTTTTATTTACAATCCAAATCATTTCCCCTTTCCCGTTTCCTCCCTCCCTAAAAGTCCTATAAGCCCCCTTCCCTCCCTCTGTTCTACATTCAACCCCCTCTCACTTCTCTGTCCTGGCATTCCCCTACTTGCTCTTGTTTTTAATGCAAGAGATCTAATCTAAATTTCTATGTATCTGTTAGTCCTCACCAAAGAGTTGTGAATGGTTTCAGAATTGAAAATATTTTGAAATAACTGTTTACCACTTCAAAACAGCATTGAATTCATGTATGCTAAGAAATGTATAACATTTCTAGAAATACTCAGAAATATTTAATCATTCTATTTAATTTAAAAACTGAAAAGGCATGACCTAGAGGCTATGTGAGAGAAAATCAGATCAGTATAAATTCAGCATGGTTTTTCATAATCCATGTTGCACTCAGTAGCATCCTCGCTACAATTTCATTTTAAAAATAGATAAAACCGGAGTTGTGAATGTATTGATAAAATCTCCCACATCTGTATAACAAAAATGGCTTTCTGAACAATCATTTTTTTCTATTTTTTCTTTGGGTATTTTTAATAAAAAAATATTCTCAGAAATAATTTAGCACTTTTAATATTTTCCAAGCTGAAGTCTTTTGGAATAACATTGAATATATCGTCTTTTAGTGTTTGCTTCTCACAATAAAAATATGATAAATAATAATAAGAGAATAATATAAAATAGTAATAAATAAAAGAATATAAGTAGAACAACTAATTTTCAACAGTAAAATATTAGACATATATATTCTATACCACATACTGTATAGGGACTTTTATATAGTTTTTTCAATTCATTCTTTTCCTTCTTTCATTACTTTCTGATTTTATTTTCAATTTTTATATTTTGAAACAAAGTCCAATAAAGTCTGGGCTGGCCTCAAACAATTATATAGCTGAACTGGCCTTGAAGTCCTGATGCTCCTGCATCTACCTCACAAGTGCTAGGAATACAGGCACTAGCCACCTATCAAGTGTTTCAGTTACCTCTTAAAAGTCTTTCTCTCCTGTATTCCTCCCCTCATTGCTTTTGAGTTGTCCACTTGATAATAAGTATATATAATAATTCTGCATATACCCAAAGTATTCATATTTAACGTATATAGTTGTCCATTATTAAAAGCCCTCATGCACTTATTTATAAAATCCAATCTGTAATCACCCTGATAGTTTGAGTAAGATAATAATTTATCATATAATAAAGCATTCAATATGGTTTGAAACTTGGATTATTTGCCCAAGCATAGAAGTGAATGGCGAAATCTCTAAATTCTTTGAAACAACTTTAATGTTCAATGTTTTGTAGCTACAATCTTAACTCACATACATCGTTGCACACATAGTGTATGGAAGTATTTGTGTGAGTCTGAACATATGCATTTAAAAATAAATTCTACCATTTGAACAACAGTTAAATTGACTATCAGTCATCCACAATAAAGAAGACAGTTCAAATAATATCTTATATAATACCAATATAGATGTGATATCTCTTCAAAGCAAAATTTTTGTAAAGTGTTTAATTTAAGAATAGTCATTCTACTTACCAAGATAAATATAACTTTAAGCTCTGTTCTTATGGGAAATTTTTAGTTTAATTTTTCACAGAGGCATATGTTCTGAGTGTTGATAAATTCTCTCCTCTCATTATAGCCACTGCTTTTGCCTACAGTGGCAACAAAATTGGTAAATTTTCATTTGAAACAAAAGATCAGATGCTTAAACATTAAACTAAAGAAATTACATTAATAATGAATAACATGATGCCTTAGTGAATTCTAATTTTCAGATAGTTATTTTATTTTTATTACTTTTAGCTGTTTCTTGCATTTTCAATACATCTGGAAATATAATTTCATATAGTTTTTATATCATAATATCTTGTTTGTTTTTGCTGCGTTTTCTCCAATTTCTTTTCTTCTATTTATCCCACAGGACTTCTATGAGTTTTGGAAGATATTATGAACTGCCTGTGTTTAATATGATAAAAAATTGAAATCTATAATATAATGTATCTTTTAGGACATTTCTGCTAATTCATTAACATTTGGATGGTTATAGTGTGCCTGGTGAAGCTAAGTATTGTGGGAAATGCAAAATGATGGTCTGCAAGATATTAATCATTTGCATTTCTATGTGTGTAATTGATCTGTTTTTATGTGTGAATAAATGGATATTATGTTTATGTGTGTTTGAGTGTGTGTGTGTGTGTGTGTGTGTGTGTGTGTGTATGTGTGTGTGTGTGTAAATGGACCTTTCATCTTTCATTATTTCTTTAGTATTGGTTTCAGATTGTAATCTTCTTTTCTTTTCTTTTCTCTTTTTCTTTCTTTTTTCTTTTTGGAGAGGCTATTCATTTCTGTTTTCTTTCAGGCATTTGAACATACTTCTTTCAAAAGCACTTTTTTTTCTCTTTTAATTTTTTCTTTTTGATGTTGGGCTACATTTATTACCACAGACTGCTTGACTCTATCAAGGGCCAGAACCTCACATTTTCCTAGAATGTTAGGTAGATTCCCAACATGCAGAACCTACTCAGACCCACATGGAAAATGTTAGCATTTAATTAACCTTGGAGTTGCTCTAAGTCCCCTTGATACAGGCTCCTCCAACACCCTGAATCTTCTCTTCAGCTCTTCTGCTGAAGAATGTGGCCTTCACAGTGACAGACTGCTTAGGGAGCTTTCCCCTCCCCAGAACTTTGTAGTAACCTGATCAAGCAACATCAGTGATGGGAGCAGCTCCCGTCTTGTTTATTTGCTGCGTTGACCTATGACTGCCCACTGACCAATGTCCGTAATTTATCTAGTTTGACAGGTGGACAGAAACTCTGGTTCCTTTGCAAGTGATAATGCCCCAAACCAACTTTCCGGAAGTAACCTGGATGATATTTGTCAAAGTTGATCCTATGGTGATGCACAGGATCCAGCAGTCCCGCGGCCTCCTGGATGCTAACCACTGCAGCTGTGGCTGTGGCTATGTGGCCCCAGATTTTCAGGTCTTCCTCCATCTGGATGGCATGGTGGTGGCAGCAAGGAAAGAGGGAGAAGCTCACAAAGCCTCACGAGGTAGTCTTTCTCTTTTAATTTGATTTGTCATTATTTCATTTCCTGCTGCCAAATAGTGGCTTGGCTCGATGTCCCCTGGCTGCAAGCTTACCCGGGATTTTGTTGTTTGTTTGTTTTGTTTTGTTTTACATTCTCTATAAGAGATGACTTGGTAAGTCTTGCATCACCCATGATATTAAACCAAGTTATTCTGCCTCCTTTTTGGTGTCAGAAAATTCTAGTCTACCCTATCATGTGACCAGATGTGGAACTCTCTCCTGTTACCCTCTGCATGGAAGAGATGTTCTTTTCATATCACAGAATTAAGGACATAGTTGCTTTTATTGTATCTGGGCTCAGATATCAACTGAGCAAAGCCTTGGTTTCTATTAAACATTGAATGTTTTATGCCATTTGTGGTTCATTAATACTTCTAGGTTATATAATTATAGTGCTTCATATTTTATATAATATTCACTACATATAGCATCTTAGCCACCTGGAGCTTCTACCACAAAATATCCAAGTAGAAACTGATGTATTCCACATGTAGAGATAACTAACTCTGAGACTGAAGCACCTGAGAATTGGTTTTTATTGAGGATCCACTTCCTGACTTTTTGGCATCTGTCCTTTTGATAAGGATTTATATCTGTCACATGACAATGGAGTTTCTACTTTAAATCCCCTTTACTTCTCAGCGACCCTACCGCCTAATGTTGTCTATCATATTGCGATTTGTACTTAGCATATGAATGAAGGAATATGTAAACATTTAGTCTAAAATAAACACTATGGGAGAACTCTGGGTCTAGGACCTAGTGGAAACATTGAGAGAAAATAATTTCATGATGTTCTAGCAGTTTAATATAAATATTTTTTCTAGGATCAATTCAATTTTGTAGTTTATACAATATGTGAAATGTTTCAAGAAATGTGAAAACTGCATTTAAGTAAATATTCTTCCAAAAAATACCAGTATGGACTAATCAGGTTCAGTCAATCATACATAGAAGTGTAGTATCTCAAACCAAATGAACTTCCCTTTCTCCTTTATATGCCTGGGTTTTCAAATTTAGACTTCATTAATTTCTCATAACTTTAGAAAGTCTAAAAATAGTTGCTTCACATAATGATCCCATACAAGTCTAATGCATATAGTTGGAACACTTCCTCCAGCTTCGTCATATATGCCAAGAACCAGCAAGTAAATAATGTAAAGACAGCATATTCACAAGTAATCTTCACAGTTTTCCGAGGTTCTGTTTAAGTTTCGGTGATTTGTGTTGTACTTCAGTAAATCCAGAAATACTGGTAGAGATAATTGGCCTTGTGCCTTGGTAGTTCTGATGTTTAACTTGATTGGGGCTAATAAAATTCTAAACTGAAGTTTTCAAATAAAGCAATATTTCTGTTGCATAGAGGAGAGCAATTGCAGGTACCTGTCAAGGTTCTGGCAAGGTCTTCGTGTGAATAACTGAGTAGCTTCAGAGAAGGGGATGGAAATCAGGCAGCAGGGACATTAACCCACAAGACATGTCTGCTTTCAGTCATCCTGACTTTCATGTATTTCAACCATGACATTGAATTAGACCTGCTAAATATAGTTTTGCAAATGCAACTTAGTAGTAAAACATGATCCCTCTTTAAAAATTCTTTCAAATGAACACACCTGGTGCTGCTTTCTGTCAGTTTACATTAACAGTACATACACAACAACTAGACCTAATGGAAAATTAAGCAAAAAGCCATTTAGAAGTGCATAGTTTCAAGATGTGTATATGTTTATTAATGTATATACCTACATAAATATCATAGTATACCTCTGTCTCTCTGTGTGTATCTCTATGTCTCTGTCTCTATATATGCATATAAATTATTATCAATATAAAATAATATATATATTATTACCAATTTGTGTTGCTGAATACTCTTTTAGAGAATTTTTTGTACAGTAACTTGTTTTTTTTTACTAATTACAAGGATTCCCTCATCATTTAAAAGTTAAGAATCATTTTGTGTCTACAATGAAATGCATGTGAAAATTCTAAGCTTTGTGGATGATTAAAGTTATTTAATTCTACTTAGAGAAACATTTTCCTGGAACCTTCAGTCGATTAAAGGATGTACTACACCTTAATTTTAGTTCAGTTCATTTACATAGGGATGTATGATAAAACTTTCAATTCTGAGGCTATATGGAGTGAATGGATTAAGAACCTGAAGTTCCTTAACTTGCCCAAACATCACCACCACAAGAGGACCAGATATTCAGTTACTTGAACGTACAAGAGATATTCTCATTCAAATCATCACAATATCTAAACCACCAGACACGGTAGTTCAGCAGGACAGCCCATTGTTCTTTCATGCAATCACATAGAAGATAAGCTGGGGTTTCAAGACCAATGTTGTGAGCAAATGTTGCAATGCATACAATTGCTCTGCCCTCAGCAAATATCCAAGTACAAATCTTAATGTGTATCTCCTTTGCAGCATTGTAAGGCAAAGAATTGTAATGATCCCCCCGCTATGTGTGGGGGAGTGGGAGATAAGGAGATAAAAATTAAAAGAAGAGAAGAGAAAGACAAAAATATGGGAGCGAGGAGAAGAACAGGAAGAGAGTGTCAGTCTAAGGTTGGGAGATGAGAATACAGCTGTGAGAATGGTGGCAATCTCACTGCTCAGTCAATACCATCAGCATGAAACTCTACAATCAGAAGTATTATTCTTTCTCAATCCACATCTTATCTATACTCCCACCTGTTCTCTTATGTATGTGAATATCCCTATGAATATGCTACAGATTACTTGGAAGATATGCAATGATTTCCCCTGTGGTTTTATTTTGATTTGCATGAATGTAAAGTGTTACTCATCCCATTTTATCTCTTATTTCCCCTACATACTGTCTTTATGGCCTACATAAATATTCACATAGTTGTAATTCCTATCTCCAACTGATCCACATTACTGTGCACTACTAACCTATGTTTTCCTATGGATTCCATTATTTGACTAATGCGTGAATTTTCTCAATTCCAGTCAACATATGTATTGGAAATCTTTAGTAATGTTCACCTGCTGTGTGAGAATTTTCTTTCAAATACAGAAAGTATTACAGCTACTAAAAACATAAAATTATTTAGGAATTAGGTTTGTAAAAGGTCCTGGAGATCAGAATACTGACTCACACTTATAATGCTGACACCCAGGAAGCTGAGGCTGGAGGATTACAGCAAGTTTGAGGGCAATCTTACTTTGTTGAATAGAGTTTTAGGCCAAATTGGGTACAGAGTTGACTCTTCTAGCACTAGACTTTAGTTTTGAGGACCTTCAGCTCTCTCTGATACCAAGGATGGGTATTTCCAGTGAGAATCCAGAGGCTGCTGTGGGATCTCAACTAAACCTAAGCTGGCCGGCCCTTATAGTAGTATGGGATCTCTTGAACCTTGCAAACTTGTGGCAAATACCAGATACAGAAAGTTATTCTGAGAAAATGGGAAAACAGGTTCACTCTGGCTCTAATATACTTTGATTGGCTCTTTGTTGGTGGATTGTCTTAGTATTGTGCTATTTCAAATACGTATCTGTTTCTGATTATTTAGCTTCCATCTCCCAAACTGGGGTCTCTATATGGTGGGAGAATCTATCTGTGCTCATTTCCTAATGAGGAATTAAAGTGATTGGAATGTGGTTTAAAAAAGAAATGTTTTCCATAGACTCAGATATTTCAAAAGTTGGTCCCCAGTTGGTAACACTGTTTAGGGAGGTTATGAAACCTTTGGGTCTTAGATCCTTGCTAGAAGAAGTACGAAACTGAAAGTGGGCTTTGAGTGTTTATAACATCACTCTACTTCCTGTTTTCATGCTCTGCTTCCTGCTTGCATTTGAAGATGAGCTCTCAGCTTTCTGTTTGCTGTTGCTATGCTAGTCACTTCTACTATGCCTCAAGAAAATGATAGAAAAACCCTTATTTCCCTGGAAACAGAAGTCAAAATAGACTCTTTCATAAATCAGTTTTGGACATGGCACTCTCGAATAGCAAAAGAAAACTAACTAATCCAGAAAGCCTTTGAGGAGAGGAGGTCAGAGACTTCTATGTCATATAGTAAACACAATGGCAGGAGGTTCCCTGAATTAAATAACCTTTAATGATGGGGGGGTTCATTCCATCATTTATTGTTTTCTTATTTTGAACAAGGCAGTAATTGTTTCAGATGGAGAAGGTTGGTGAGACACTAGGCCTATTAGGAAGTGCTTATACATAGTTCCTTCAGTATTGGTACTTAATGTTCTTCTATGAGTTCTAATTAGTTGTAGACTGATTATGACCTATGCATGGAAATAAAGGAACTTGGATGTCCTCAGCATCACTTTTCTCCCTATCCTCTTAAGTAATTATAGTTCTCAGTTTTCTTCCTCTGTGTAGACATGACTAGACCATTGGTTTCTAATTGGGGGAGGATAAAACAAAATCACTGCTAAGTGATTAGTTGACATTTTTGGGTGCCTACTCAGGACAGATATTTTGAGTGCTGATGATAAAACATGCTTAAAATTAGAGTTTATTTATATTCTAGTAGGAGATATAATATAAATATGATATGATAAAATAATAAAACATGATTTTTTAAAAAGCCTTGAAGCAAAAAAGTAAAGAATAAAAAAATAGATAATGGTTTGGAATGGTGTTTGCTCTCATATAGGACATTGGAAGACAGCTAGGTAAACCAAGGTAGACTATGCAAGTGTCTATGAGAATAATATTCTGAACAGTAGTATATGGGAAAATCATGCTTAGCAAATATGTTATGTGTATCAAGTTTGATGTGTTCAAACAATACCAAGAAGGCTGTGTGTGTCCTATAAGAAGGAGTAAATATAAGAAACAATAATGATATAGACAGAAATGAGGCAATCAGTGCCCCGTACAACAACAAAAAATGAGATAAAACACTAGGACAGTATCATTAGCAGGAGTTTGAATTATTTAACTAAAATTTCAGGTACAGATCTGTTCATGTATTCTTAGCCAACATTACTAAACTGCTCTCATTTATGTCTTGCTTTGCTTGTTTGTACAAGCATGAGAGTAGATAAAGCAGTGAAAGCACTTGGCTTGCTGCACAAATCAGGCTCAACACTGTTCCAATGCGCAATGCATTACATGAAACTCTGGAAGAAGAATAGATACAAAATAAAGTGCAACTTTTCCCACTGGGTAAACCCAGCACATGTTGTCACCCTCTCCATAGTTCTTGCTTCCTTTTGCTGGGCTAGTCCCAGTAAGGAGTCTTCTAATGGTCCTTTCCTTACTCAAGGTATGTTACTTATCTTCACATATACCAAGAGGAATCATCTATTTAGCTATTAACTCAAGACACTTTGAGAAAATGAGAAACAACTTTTAAATAAACATAGAAGAAAAATATCTTCAGTTGGACACTTCCAAAGGGAAAGTGATAAGAAGAAAACACAGAGCAGCATGATCCCTGGCCCTGGGGAAGTAAAGAGAAAATTAGGTAATGGCAGCTTGAGGAGGACTGATGCAGAGAATTCTGTCTTCGGGCTGTACTTTATGTCAGACTGGAATTCATTTTTTTCCTTTATACACAAGAAGTGTAGGTTACATGTAACCATGCAGAGAAGAGCAGACACACTTATATTGGAAGCCAATATTCAAGAGCCAAGCTCCAATTAAGGTTCAAGTTTTGATACCCAAGGTATGGTGGTTTGAATAAAAATGGTCTTTATAGGTTCATGTGTTTTAAAGCCTAGTCACTGAGGTATGACACTTTTTGAAAAGGATTAGGAGGTGTGGCCTTGTTGAGGAAGGTGTGGTCTTATTAGAGGAAGTGTGTTACTGCATTATCTTTGGGGTTTTAAAGTCTCACACAAGACCCAATGTCTCTCTCTTGATTTACGTATGAGGATGTGTCTCTTGTGGGTTAAAATGGTGGCCACTCAGGACTTGAGCTGCTGGGTAAGGTAGACTACAACTTTCCCCATTGCAGTGTGCCAGGTGGGTATCAGGCTGTGTGAAGTTGTGGAACCCAGCTCTGGGGGATGTAGGACTACAGTCTATGGTAGAAGACTAGTCTAGACCCAGAAGCCAGCTTGTGGGTCCCCAGGCCACATGGGGGCTAGGAATGGCAAGTTCTCAGACTCTTAGGCATCCCAGACAGTGCTGGATGCCAATCAGAAGAGCTGAGAACAAAGTGGGGGCCTGAGGGTTGACTCTAGCTTGGGGCTCTAGGGGAAGGGGGAGGAGAGAGTTCTGGCTGGTTACCTCAGGGATGAGTGAATCCTTGGCTTGTTCTATGTGTAGCTTGGCTTGGTGGAGTCCATGACTGAGAGCACATATAGCCCTCTTATTGGAGATTAGATGCAACTCTTTAGAGGAAGACCTGCTCCATTGTTCCCCATGGAAGATCCTGATGAGAAAAGGCAGTCCATGGTTTTAAAGTATTTATTGTCATGGTGGAGAGTTGTGATGAGTGAACCCACTTTCTCAGGGAGGGCCTGAGGTTAAATACCTTTGCAGGGAGGAGTGTCTAGGAAGGATTAATTGGTTAATCCCTTCAGAACTTTAGGTACCTCATTAAAATGGAGATCTGTCTTGAGGCTACTTGATCTGTGGTCATGTCTTCTACCTCCAGAGTGGCTTGGGGCATTGCCCTTTCATAACTGATAACCATGTATGGAGTGGAATGCTGCAGCCTTGTGTCAGGAGCCTGGTGTCTAGGAGCATGGCAAAACATCTATAGTTCCTTGCTTGAGACCCTGATGGGTCACTGGGATTTTAAATCTAGCTCAACCAGAAAACAGGCTGCCTTTCACAGTCTCACAGTCTCTTAGCAACTTTTCTATCACTTTGCTTTCTGATACCTTCCTGATACCATTCTGTCTGAGATCATAATGGACTAAATCCCTGGAAGTATAAGTTAGACCACAATTAAAAACTCTCCTTTATAAAAGTTTTCTTAGTCATGGTATCTCTTTGTAGCCATAAAACAGTAACTAAGAAAGAAATTGGTACCAGGGTCTTTGGTATTCTTGTGATGGGCCTGAAATACTGTATACTAGAGGATTATGGAAGGCTTTGGTACTTTGGATTAGAAAAGTGGTTAGAAGATTTGAATGGGGTCTAATGGGCTATTTTAGTAGGATCGGGGGAGCAGTGGCTGTGGGTGATATGAGGTGTGGGGGGCCTGCTCAAGAAGTTTATAGGGAAAAAATAATAGTGGCCTAAAACCTATTCTTGAGGTATTTTGGTGAAAAATGTGGTTGCTTTTTTGCCATTGTACTAAGAATCTTTCTGTCACTAAATAGTTTCAGACTACTGGCTTTAGAAATATTTCAAGTCACCCTTGTGTTGACTATGTCCTGTGGTTATTATTAATCATTGTTATGAGTATCTATAATACAAATTGTACAGGTTGAGGATAAAAAGAACATCAGGAAATATAATAGTGCTAAATTCAATGTGCAAGGAAATGAAGAGCTTAAAGAAAATTGTGATGCTAAAGGCGAGACTCCACCCAGCTTAGCTTACAACGTTTGAAGAGGAATTAAATGAAATCCTAAGCAATGTTGGAAACAATTAACAACAGTAAGCTGAAACAACTATAATTGAGCAAGGACACAAAGTTCTAGCCCCATGCAGCAGCAGAACTTGGTACCTTCATCCACATGATTCCAGCTGTAGAGTAAAGGATACAAGAAATGGGTTAGAGAACCTCCCTCCAGGGTAAAGGAAATATGTGTCAGGGTGTCCCTGCATGGAGGAAGGCCTTAAAAGGCCATTATGTGAAGCTTTAAATGTAAAGCCTGGACTGTGTTGGAGAGCCTATATTGTGGAAATGTCAAAGTCATGGGATACTGAAGTGGAATCTTAAGGGTTCCTTGGGAAGTCAGCTGTGATGGATGGTGTTCTGCTGAGGCAAACACATGAAGTAATGTTTTCCTAAAGTGGACACAAGTGAAAGGACATTTTGCTAAAGCAAATATGTGAAAGGGTGTTTCTCTGAAGCATATAGAGATGAAAGAATGTTATGCTAAAGCAAGCACCTGTACTGACACAAAATGAAGGATTCTTTGCTAATGACATGCATGGTCTGCCTTACATTGCATAATTGAGTTCCATTTGTCAAGACTCCAGAGAGAGAAGCACCAAAAAGCATCTGGTGGTGTGTTGCTGCTTCTTGTAGCTTCTGCAGACTTGGACTTATGGGCATAGTGATGTCAGCTGAGACAGACTCACATGATGAGGCAAGGCACATGATGAAACAAGACTGGTGGACACGTGACATTTGGAGAGAGTATAAATAGGACTCAACAGACTGTGAGAGGAGTTTGACTTGGATTGGAGGTTTGCCTATAGAGCTAGCTGTGCGATGCTTGTTGGTCTTGAGTCTTCATTGATCTTCACTTAGTTGTGAGAGGCAGAGCCAAGAACTTCTCCTTGTGTTCCTTATAATCCTGGTCCTCTTGCTGACTCATGCCAATTCAGCTGAGGCCTACCTGTCCCCTACTGCTGCAACCCCGACCCTACTGAAATGTACTGCTAGTATGTCTGTGAAGTGTTTGCAAGTGGATCAATGTCTCTGATGACCTATTAACTGTATTGCTAATTTCCTGACAAAGCCAACAGGATTTGCTTCAAAGAATCATTTTTAAACAGGTCCACTTTCCCTATATTCTTTCTTTTCCACTCTCTCTGGTGGGTGGTAGGCTAGAAGGGAGGTAAAAGCATTTAAGAACCATCCTTAAAAATAGGCTTTGAAAAAAATAAAGTTATAAGATACATGCCAAGGAAAGATTCAAACTGGGTGTGGAACCAGCCCACGAGAGAAGTGTGCAGCATTCAACAATGTTTAAAGGAGTTGAAGATGTGAAGAGTTCTTAGACATAGACATAGACATAGACATAGACATAGACATAGACAGAGACAGAGACAGAGACAGAGACAGAGACATAGACATAGGCATGTAGAATTTGTGTTTTCCATCCTGCTCTGTGATCTTGCTTTGGTACAGTATTTCCTCACTATGTTTTTTTTTTATTTCCATTTATTATGGTCTTATATGGGTTTTTTTGCCATTGTATTATAGAAAACTATAATCTGCATTTTGATTTTTATTTTACAGAGGGTTACAGTTAAGATATTGCCATAAGAGGCTTGGACTTTGGAATTTTAAACAGTGTTGAGGCTGAAATACTATCAACATTTTTGAAGTTGGATTGAAAGGATTTTTCATTATTATATAACTACAAGTCTATGGGGCCTATGGAGTAGAATGTGATGGTATGAATAAGAATGGCCATATAGGCTCATATATTTGAATGTTTAGTCACACATCAAGAAGTGACACTATTTGAAAGATTTAAGTGTGGCCTTGTTCGAAGAAGTATGTCACTAGGGGGTGGGCTTTTATGTTTTTAAATGCCCAAACCAGACTCAGGCCCAGGCTCAGGCTCAGGCTCAGGCTCTCTCTCTCTCTCTCCCTCTCCCTCTACCCATCCCCCTCCCTGCCCCCCTCCCCCTCTCCCTCTCATATATTCAAATATATGAGCCTATACGGCCATTCTTATTCATACCATGACATTCTACTCCACAGCCCCCATAGACTTATAGTTATATAATAATGAAAAATCCTTTCATTCCAACTTCAAAAATGCTGACAGTCTTTCAGCCTCAACACTGTTTAAAATTCCAAAGTCCAAGCCTCTCTCTCTCTCTCTCTTGCTCGCTCTCTCTCTCCCTCTCTCTCTCCCTCCCCCTCTCCCTCTCCCTCCCTCCCCATCCCCCTCCCCCCTCCCTTTCTCTCCCCCTCCCCCCCCCTCTCTCTCTCTCAGCCTATAGATAAGAATGTAGCTCTCAACTACTCTAGTGCCATATCTGCTTGCCACTATGCTCCCTGACACATAACTTCCTCCCATGGTTACAAGGGCCTAAAAAGCTCCTGAAACTGTGAGCATAGCCTCAATCAAATGATCTCCTTTATGAAAGTTGCATGTTTATGGTGTCTCTTCATATCAATATAACAGGGACTAAGACACAGATTTTACTGTTCTCTAAGTGCTTCATTTTGGAAAGAATATATTCTACTTGAGATTGCTTTTTTAATTTGTTTGTTGCTTCATCTATTATTTTTGTATTGGGTCCCTGCCTTTTGAAGAATCAGTAATTGAACATTTAGTGTTGTGGGCTTCTTTTCTATATTAATCAATCAATTCTGAAAAATCTCAGCATAGAAGAAAGTCTGCCCAAATCTATACTTTCTTGTTAATGAAAAATCCACTTGTATTGATTATCAGGTAGCTTAAATATTATATATACATAATTTCAAGAAAAAGTTGTTTAAACTTAACTCTTACCTGAAATCTTAGTGCAATCTGTAGTATATTCTATTTGTAAAAGTATCCTTTACGTCTGATCTGTGTAAGGATTCATGTTACATGTCATAACTCCATATCTTGACACGAAAGTGTAGTACCATGTACTGAACTTTCGTGAAGAATGAAACTTAACACTGAGTCCTTTTGGATACCAATGTGAGAAAACCAGTAACATTCCATCTTAAGTCATGCTGTTCTCTACTTGAAGGATGGATGATGCTTCTACTTCACCTTAAGAAAGACCGAGAACTTTTCTCTAATACACCCAATCACAGACCTCTGATCAAACAGTAGACCTGGTTATTATGATGTAACAGAAGGCTAAGTTTCTCTGTCTCTGAAATGTGAGCTAAGTGAAAATATACAAGAACACAGGTGGTGTCTCCTTTTTGAACCATATGAATTCATCGCCCCCAACCATGATTCTTTTCATTTTCTTAAATAATTTAGTCAGCTATTTATTGCTATAAATCTTACTGCAGCTGACTCAGTTAAATTATTCAGGATTTAGTTCCTTATCCTTTTGCCAACATTGCAGCTGCTTCTAATCCCTTTTATGTAGTATTTGGAAAATTCATTAAATAAGAAAATAGTTTCTACTAGGAAATAACCTTCAACCTTTTGGACCATTTACTCTTAATCAAATTACATTTCCAGGCCCTCTTCCTTTGTCTTTTATCTGAAGCTAGCTATTCTAATTACTACAGTCTTGGTATATTCTACATTTTTTCCCATTTCTTCTTGAATTTGTTCTATTTGTCATTTATATTCTTCTAATTTCTCACCTTTCTACTACTCTTTCTGGGCATCCCCAGTTCAAAGTTCTGCCTTTTTTTTTGTTGCATTGTGCTTTCATGTTTTCAGAGAATATGTACATGTGTGAGTGTACATGCAGGTGCCTGAGGTTGGCACAAAATGTCTTCCTCGATTTCTCTCCACTTTGTATATAAAGGCAGTATCTCTCACTTGAACTCAGAGCTAAAGATTCAGCTACTGGAACTACCCAGGTTGTTTAAATAATCTCCTGTATTCCTTTTATATGCTCGAATTACAGGTGTTCCTCCACATCTACATGTTATTTATGTGGGTGCTGGGGAATCAAGTCCTGTTTCTCACAAATTTGCAGCAAGAACTTTATATATTGAGTCATCTCCCAAGTCCCTTTTGTTTGCCAAGAATGTAGCTCAATGTTAAGACACTTGGTGAACATGTATGAAGCCTTATGTTACATCCACAGCACAGTAAAAATAACATGGATAATAACCTACAATAATTCTTTCATTGTTAGCTGCAATTTTTTGTCTTTGCATAGTGTATTGTTGGTAAACCGTGTTAAAAATATCAAACATAAACTTAAAATAATTCATACATTCAAATCGAGTGTTCTGAGATAGCTTATGCCATCCTAGCCTGTCATTCCCGTGACATAAATCCTTCCTTGGTTGCGTCTCTACTCCATGTATGCTATAGTTATAATAATAATTTTGAAGTAGCTTCTCTAATCTGAATTACTGCACGCAGTATTCCTTAAATGTAGAGAGCCATATTGGGGTGTCTTGTCTATTTCATTTACAGTAGTCCCGATGTGCAAACTTTATTTAAGAATATTTCTATTATTTTACTTCATTCACTATTATTTTGTTGTTAACCTTTTACGGTTCTTGATTTGTAAGTTACACTTGACTATAAGATCATTTTGTGAAGAAGGAAGATGATCCCAGGCACTGGCATGTATTCTGTCTTAAATAAGATGTGTCTATAAGATTCAAAATAACTAAAAAAATTTCAACCTGGACAAATAAATAAATATTAAACTGTTTGGTAAATACAAACCAATATCTTATAAATAAATAATAGTAATAACTAAATTGGAGATAGGATCAAAACAATATTGAATACTGTGAGAATAATGTAGCATTAAAGTATAAAGAAACAGCTAAAACATCTTACCTTTATTCTTCTTCATCAAGTAGTAAATGTCTTTATTAATTCAGGCATCTAAAAGTTGCTACACTAAGTAAAAATTAAAAGAGAAGAAATAGAGTCCATAGTTAAATTCCATTAAAAGAGACACATGGTTCCACTCAACATAGGATAATAGTAATCAGGCCCCCTCTCTTACCAGAGAGAACAGGACACACCACCAAAGACCTGCTCTCTCAAAGTGGTATTTGGGTATGGAGTGCTGTGGCACAGGATCAGCTCCCGGCACAGACAGAAACCAGAAGGAATTGTCACTTCTGTTACAGATATATATATATATATATATATATATATATATATATATATATATATATATATTTGTGCATAACTTTTTTTTCCTGTTTGTTTTTTTTCTCTCTCTCATTTAGGGACATTTCACTGATGTTATATTTTTAATTATTTTTCCCCTGATGAGTTTAATTCTAGTTTCCATCTCTAATACTTTCCTTTGTACTGCATTATCTTCCATTATTTTCACATAGCAGATATTTACTGATGAACCTTTAGTCTTCATTTCTAGAAGCTTAACTAGAACCTTTAATATAAGTGGGGAGAGATACAGTTACAGATTCAACATTTCTCCATATGTTTAGAATCAGAGTACAGTTTAAAAGCTGCTTTCATATCACTGAATGATTTTTTTTGCTCAAATTCCTGGCCAAGAGGGACGAGCTTAGAATCTTCAGGTCCCAGGAACCAAGGAACAGCCAGGGCAGGATCCTTCCAGTTTCCATATGCACCCCAGAACTGACTCTGTGCCACAGCTCTCCATACCCAAATTCATCCCAGAGAGAACTGGTCTCCCACGAGTACTGACAAACAGGCTTGCAGGAAGGACAAGCCAAAATCAGGGACAGCAAGATCAGCTAACACCAGAGATATCCAGATGGCAAGAGGCAAGAGCAAGAATATAAGGCTACTTGGCATCATCACAACCCAGTTTTCTACCACAGTGAGCCAGGATAACCCAACACACCAGAAAATCAAGACTCTGATTTAAAGTCACATCTTACGATGATGATAGAGGACTTTAAGAAGAACATAAATAACTCCCTTAAAGAAATAAAGTAGAACACAGGTAAACAGGTAGAAGCCCTTAAAGAGAAAACACACACACACACACACACACACACACACACACACACACACAAACAGGTCAATGAATTGAATAAAACCATCAAAGATCTAAAAATGGAAAAAGTATCAATGAAGACATCACAGAGTGAGAAAACCCTGGAGATAGAAAACCTATGAAAGAGATCAGGAGTCATAGACACAAGCATCATAGACCAACAGAATACAAAAGATAAAAGAGAGAATCTCAGGTGGAGATGATACCAGAGAAAACATTGACATAACAGTCAAAGAAAATGAAAAATGCAAAAAGCTTCTAATCCAAAACATCCAGGAAATCGAGTACACAATGAGAAGACCAAACCTAAGGATAATAGGTATAGAAGAGAGTGAAGATTCCCAAGTTAAAGGGCCAGTAAATATCTTCAACAAAATTGTGGAAGAAAAATTCCCTAAATAAAGAATGAGATGCCCATAAACATACAAAAAGCCTACAGAACTCCAAATAGACTGGACCAGAGAAGGCATTCCTCCTGTCACATAATAGCCAAAATGCCAAATGCACAAAAAAGGAAAGAATATTAAAAGCAGTAAGGGAAAAAGGCCAACTAACATATAAAGGCACACCTATCAGAAGTACGACAGACTTCTCATCAGAGACTATAAAAGCCAGAAGATCCTGGATAGATGTCATACAGACCCTAAGAGAACCAAAATGCCAGCCCAGGCGACAATTCCCAGCAAAACTCTCAATTAATATAGATGGAGAAATCAAGATATTCCATGACAAAACTAAATTAACACACTATCTTTCCACAAATACAGTCCTACAAAGGATAATAGTCAGAAAACTCTAACACAAGGAGGAAAACTACACTCTAGACAAAGCAAGAAAGTAATCTTCTTTCAACAAACTTAAAAGAAGATAGTCAAACAAGCATAATTCTACCTCTAATAACAAAAATAACAAGAAGCAACAATCACTATTCCTTTTTTTTTTTTTTTTCGAGACAGGGTTTCTCTGTATAGCCCTGGCTGTCCTGGAACTCATTATGTAGATCAGACTGGCCTCGAACTCAGAAAATCTGTCTGACTCTGCCTCCTAAGTGCTGGAATTAAAGGCATGCGCCACCACTGCCCGTCTCAATATCTCTTAATATCAATAAAAAGACATAGACTAACAGGCTGGATATGTAAACAGGACCCAGCATTTTGCTGTATACAAAAAACGTATCTCAGTGTCAAAGACAGACACTACCTCAGAGGAAAGGGCCGGAAAACAATTTTCCAAGCAAGTGGTTCCAAGAAACAAGCTGGAGTAGCCATTCGAATGTCAAATAAAATTGACTTTCAACCAAAAGTTATCAGAAAAGATAAATAGGGATATTTCATACTCATCACAGGAAAAGTCTATCAAGAAGAATTCTTAATTCTGAATATCTATGCTCCATATGCAAGGGCACTCACATTCATAAAACAACAACAACAACAACAACAAAAACAAAAAACAAAAAAAAACCCCCAAAACCTTACTAAAGCTAAAGGTACACAAAGCACACAGAACACAATAATAGGGGGAGACTTCAACACCCCACTCTAACCAATGGACAGGTCATGGAAACAGAAACTAAATAGAGACACAGTAAAACTAACAGAAGTGGTGGACCAAATGGTTTTAGCTGCTATCTATAGAATATTTCATCCTAAAACAAAAGACTATGCCTTCTCAGCACCTCATTGTACCTTCTCCAAAACTGACCATATAATTGGTCAAAAAGCTGTCCTCAACTGATACAAGTAAATTGAAATAATTTCATGCATTCTATCTGATCATCAGGGACTAAGGCTGGTCTTCAATAACAACAAAAACAACAGAAAGTCCACATATACTTGGCAGCTGAAAAACAATCTACTCAATGATAACTCGGTCTGGGAAGAAATAAAGAAATTAAAGACTTTATAGAATTTAATGAAAATGAAGGCACGACATACTAAACTTATGGGACACATTGAAGGCAGCACTAAGAGGAAAACTCATAGCTCTGAGTGCCTCCAAAAAAAGAAACTGGAGAAAGCCTACACTAGCAGCTTAACAGCAAGTCTGAAAGGTCTAGAACAAAAAGAAGCAAATACACCCAAGTGAAGTAGATGGCAGGAAATCATCAAACTCAGGGCTGAAATCAACCAAGTAGAAACAAAAAGCACTATACAAAGTATCCCCAAACCCAGGGACTGGTTCTTTGAGAGCATTCTTTCTTTCTTTCTTTCTTTCTTTCTTTCTTTCTTTCTTTCTTTCTTTCTTTCTTTCTTTCTTTCTTTCTTTCTTTCTTTCTTTCTTTCTTTCTTTCTTTCTTTCCCTCCCTCCCTCCCTCCCTCCCTCCCTCCCTCCCTCTCTCTCTCTCTCTCTCTTTCTTTTTCATCAAATATATTCTAACGAGTCGAACTGTTAAAGGAAACTTCAGTTGAGACAATGTTTCCATCAGATTGTCTAGTAGGCAAAACATCATTAGATATTTTCTTTACTGATGATTTATTATTGCAAGTGCCATCCGTGAACAGCTGGAATAAGAAATCAGTCTACACAAGACAGTAATTCTATTCCTTCTTGACCTCTTCTTCAGTGCCTGCCTTCAAGTTCATGTATGATTTCCTGTCCTGACTACCATTCATAAGGTATACGATGAAATAAACTCTTTCCTCTTGAAATATAAAAGAAAATTTAAAAAGAGTATTGGTTGCTCTTCTGCAAGACCCGAGTTTGATTTTCAGCATGTTAATGGACACTCACAACCATCTATGTAACTACAGTCTCAGGGGATTTGAAATCCTCTTTTTTTTTTTTTGTTTTGGTTATAATTACAACATTTCTTCTCTTCCTTTTCTCTTTTCAAACCCTGCCATAGATCATTCCTTGGTCTCTTTTAATTTCATAATCTTCTTAAAAATCATTGTTGCATACATTTTTGTATATACATATGTATTACTAAATGTAAAAAAAAAAATGACTTCCAGAAGTGACTTTGTGTATATTCCATAGTGTATACATGAGTGAGATACAAGCAACTCAGCAAAATCCAACAATGAAGAAAGGATGAAAAAAATAAGAATACATAGTAAAGTCAAATGATAAATAATAGTAGTAAAGATGGTACCATAATATGATAAAAGGTCAATATAAAATCTCACAACTAGCATCACCCTGAATGACAAAATCCCAGAAACTCCCTTCCTAACATCATTAAGGAGACTAAGATGATGGGTAGCCATCATCCCTTCTTTAAAAATGTGGTTTTTATTGTATGTGTATATTATTCGCCAGTGTGTCCATGACACAGTATATATATATATGGAGGTCAGAGAACAATTCTGAGAATTCAGTTCTGTCTATTTTCCTCTATGTGGGTTCTTTTTTTTTTTTTTTTTTTGACAGGGTTTCTCTGTGTAGCCCTGGCTGTCCTGGAACTCACTTTGTAGACCAGGCTGGCCTCGAACTCAGAAATCCGCCTGCCTCTGCCTCCCAAGTGCTGGGATTAAAGGCATGCACCACCACTGCCCGGCCTCTATGTGGGTTCTAAGAAAAAAATTTGGGTGGTCACACTTTTTTGCCTAAGTTCTTCACCTACTTAGCCATATCTCTGGACCCTGTCATCCTTTTTATTCTGCTCTTGGCCAGTGCAATACAGCAAGAACAAGAAAGTAATTGCCATTCAAACTCTATTTTAATGTCTTGAATTTACTTATTTCAATCATCTCTTTGTCTTCTTTGCATTGCTTAGAAATAGTTATACAACAATTGATTTTATGTTTTATTTTTATTTATTTTTTTAATTTTTGGTCTGGAAGTCCTTCCAGGTGGTTTTCATTAGAGATGATTATTACAGACATAGGCATGGTAGAGGAGGAATTATGGAAAGTGTTAGTACTGAAGACCTATCTAAAATGTCTCAAAACCTACTACTAAGTTTTCCTAAAGCTTATACAAACACATTTACAAAAAGTACTGAAATGGAGTTATCCCATAATGGGATAAAAATGGCCCTTTTAGACATTATAAGCTAGCAAATATAAGTCTGTGTGCCATGAATGGATTTCTGCTTTTGGACTTGTTGGTTAGTGAAGTACCATAAATTCGCTAACATTGCTAATGTTCTTAATTACCTTCTGGAACTTGATACTACGATTTTCCTGCTGAAAAGACCACATACTTGAGTCACAGAACAAAAGAAATGAAGGTTCTATTCATCTCCAAGGATAGGATATCTTTCCATTTTATGATGTATTCACCAATTTCATTCTTTAATGTCTTAAAGTTTTTATTTACAAGTCGTTCATTTGTTTAGTGCCCTTCCCTCTCCCCACCAACCAAAATGAGGCCATGGTATAAGGACTGTTTCCCTGATCTCCTTTGTAGTATTTCTGTCCTTTGTACACATTTTTGTCTGATAATTTTGTATCCTCCTACTTTTCTAAAAGTATTTATCAGTTCTAGAAGTTTCATAGTGGAATGTTTGATGTATAAAACCATAGCATTTACAAATAAAGATACTTTGTCTTTTTGTCCTTTTCTATCTCTTGATCTATTTTAATCATCTTATTTTATTGTTCTAGCTAAGTTTCAGGGACAATATTAAATATGTATGGAAAGGATAGATATTATTGTGTTGTTCCTCATTTGAGTGAAAAAGCTTTGAATTTCTATTCATTTGGATTGATGTTGACTGTGGACTTGACATAAACCACATTTTTTATGTTGAAAAATATCTTTACTCTACATGACTTTTTCCATAATTGGGTGTTAGATTTTTGTCAAATATAGTTTCTGTATCTGATGAGATGGTCATGTAGTTTTTGTCTTTCAGTTTGCTTATATAGTGGGTTGCATTTATTGATGTTGAACCAACCCTATATCTCTGGGATGAAGCCAACTTAATCATATGAATAATCATTTTAGAGGTGTTCTTGTACTGTATTTACTTTATAAGTCTGTACTCAGAATTTTTGCATCTCTGTTCATAAGGGATATTGATCTTCTTTTGAAAGAAGTCGTTGTATTAGAGTAATATTAGATTAGCAAAGAAAATTAGGAAATCTTCCTTCTGTTTCTATTTTGCTGAATAATTTGACAGGTATTGATGATAGTTATTCTTTGAAGGCCTAGAAGAATAGTGCACTGAATCCATCTGACCCTGGGCTATGTTAGAATGGGAAAATTTTATTTACTTCCTCAATTTCACTAGATCTTATGGGTCTGTTTACATTGCTTATCTAATCTTGATTCAAGTTTGGTAGGATGTACATATCAAGAAATACACCATTTTTTTAAAGTTTTCTTTAGTTTATCTGTAGATTTCAGGTTTTCTTTAGTTTCCCTGTTTCTGTAGTTTCCCTGTATAAATGTCAGTTACCTCAAAGAAGCATATCTTGCTGTGTATTTGCATTTGTATTTTATTTATTGTTTCATATTTTCTTGCTCTTTTTCTGTTAACTTACTGTTTACCTTTTAATTTCTTGCTCAAGTCTTATTTTTACAACATTTAGCAGAATTCTTGAATTTTACTTTGTCCTCTTTCATTATCACAAAGAATATTTTCTTCTTACTGGCTTATATGGACAACCAACTATTTAGAATTATATGGCCTAGTTTATGAGAGGTGGGGATATTTAAGCTTTTGAACATCTATTATCACTGATTTCTTTCTGAACTAGAGATCTAACATCAAGACTAGGCTTTTGTTTTTGTATTTGTACAGTACTGGCAACACTTCTTTGACTTTCAGATATGTCCAATCTTTTGACATTGCAATATGACTTTGTCACATACAATGTTCTTGCTTGAGAACTATACTCTCCAATATGTATTTGCAAAAATCATGCTATTTTAAGTACACTTATAGTTTCTTATTTGTAGTGCTGCATTCATAGCTATATTTGGCTCTACTTGGGTACCTGTGACAGAGAGGTCATATACTATACAAGCCAAGAAGTTTAGAGTATGTAATTTTTGTCTTATATCTAAAATTAGCAAGTACTTGGAGGTTAAAGATGAATTCTCTGACCTAGATAATTTTCTTTTTATAGAATTTTTTCCAAAAGTCTTTGTTGACCTAAAACATGTCTAATGCTATTTAACAAATTATTATTTATGTGTAATAGTCTCTTGATTTTTCAATGATATCCTAGTGCTAGACTACATCAGAGATGGAAATACAAAGCTTCATATTTAATTTTATACTCAAAATTTTTTCCAGAAAATGAAGATTTATTCTACCAAAAAATTTTAAACTTCTATGATTTAATTATTTATTTTAATTAAATTATTACTTATTTTTATGTTTAATATATTTTAATATATTTTATAATTTATATTTTAATATACACTTAATTAATTAATTAAATTATTTAACTGCTAATTTGAATTACTTCTTTGTTTTCTGTCTTTCATGAATATCCAAACAGGCTATAAATCTGGAAGGCATATGACAGTAAATGTTTATAGTTGCCAACAGTATTATCACTTGGCATAAGTGAGGAGGAGGTCTAAAGTGTGGAGGAAACACTGCAAAAGGTATAAGAGAAAAGAAAGCAGTAGAGCACAGGTGAGAATAGCCCCCATAGGATCAAATACCTGAGTACTTGGTTCCTCAGTTGGTTGAACTGTATGAGAAGGACTAGGTGGTATGGCCTTTTAGGAGGAGTTATTTCACTGAACGTAGAATTTAAGGTTTCAAAATCCCAACCTATTCCTAGTTATTCTCTTTTACTGCTTCTAGAACTGTGCCTGACTCCCTGTTATGATGGTCATGGACTCAGGCTCTGAAACTGTAAGCCTTAATAAATGTTTTCTAAATTGCCTTGATCATCGCATCTTAAAAGAGAGAGAGAGCGAGAGAGCTAGAGAGCGAGAGAGCGAGAGAGAGCGAGAGAGAGCGAGAGAGAGAGCGAGAGAGAGCGAGAGAGAGAGAGAGAGAGAGAAAGAGAGAGAAGGCAACTAAGGCCAGGCAGTGGTGGCACATGCCTTTAATCCCAGCATATGAGAGGCAGAGGTAGGTGGATTTCTGAGTTCGAGGCCAGCCTGGTCTGCAGAGTAATGTCCAGGACAGTCAGGGCTATACAGAAAAACCCTGTCTCAAAAAAAACATTAAAAAAAAAGGCAACTAAGACATAAATCCAAAACAATTAAAAAATTGTGACTTATTTTCTGAAAAAATGATTTCAAATTTTTGTGGAAAAAATAATTTTTTATCCCCAAACCTTATGATTGTCACATCTTGAGATCCTGTTTTTTATATAAATTTTGCCATTCTTTTATCCAATTAAATAGAGTTGGGACACCTCAAATAATTTTTCCCTAAATTTTATGTAGTACTTTGTTCTTATATCCTTATTTGGAGCTTAAAAACATTGCATCAAATTTTTCAAAAAGGAACTTTGCTAGAATAATTTCATTGGGACGATGGACTGATATATTTTTATCAACACTTCAGGACCAGTTACATCTTATTTTGTATACAGTTCCCATTTTCAGTGATGTTATAAAAGCCATGGTGCATGCTGGATAATGCAGTCTTCAAGCATTCACACTCTATTAATTCATCACCTAAAATCTAAGTATTGATTTTTTAATGGTTTTGCGAATCTATTTAAGCTTCTGTGATGTGATTAAGAGAGTGTGTGTTTACTGAAAATTATCTAACATATACGATGCATTACTCAGAAAGAGCAGAGTTTAGCTTTTGAAACATCAACAAGAAAAAGCTTTCTTAAAAAGATTTATTAAACATTTTCCTACACCAACAATTAATTTAAGAGTATTCTAAGCCCTTAAATAAACTTAAATGTATGTAAATCTTAAACAAATAAAATCTATTATTTTCAAATACTAGCATACTGTGTCTTGAATTATACTGAAAATGAAGCCACACATCAATAATTTGTTTTCTACTAATCCTCCAGCAAATGATAGGAGAATAAGTACTCTAATTCACCACTGGTCAGACATCATGTTAGTTCATGCTGTGAAATTATATTGCAGGTTTCCATTATTGTTTCTCAGCAGCAATTTACAAGAATTTTAGAAAGAATTCTTTGTGTATTTATAACAAGTCATTCATCTTTTATAAGACTGCAAGAATTCAGATCTATTCTTAACTCCTGTGACAATAAAAGTTTATCTAAGGCATCCACCATAACTAGAAATGAAAGATGAATTGATTTTCAGCAGCAATATCAAATGATGGCATCTTGTGGCAATTGTAGCAAGAAGACATGGTTGCCTACTTAGTTTTGGAAAGATGGAGTCATCTATCTGTCTGTCTATCTATCTATCTATCTATCTATCTATCTATCTATCTATCTATCTATCTATCTATCCATCTATCCATCCCCACACACATACGTACATACACACACACACACACACAATATATGTATATACATATATATATGTGTTTGTGTGTGTGTGTGTGTATATATATATATATATATATATATAGTGTGTGTGTGTGTGTGTGTGTGTGTGTGTGTTGTGTGTACATGGGATGTGGAATGCATGTCCATGTGCTTCTGTGCTTGAATGTAGAACAAAAAGCTTAATTCTCTCAATCACTTTCCTGATTGAGTCAGGGTCTGTGAGTTTTCTGATTTGGCTAGGCTAGCTTGCCACTGTACCCTGGAAACCATGTCTCTAACTCTGGAGTGTTGAGGTTACAGACAAACCAATACTGTCCCCACCAAGCTTATATGTGGGTGCCCTGAATCTGAACCTTTTCCCTCATGCATGCATGGCATGTCTTTTAAGCACTGATATATCATTTCAGTCCCTTCCAAAGCTTCAATACACTTTCTGCTGATATTCAGCATAATTTTTTCAGACACAATCATGACTCACATGCTGGGATTTATCTCCTTACAGGAATTTCACTGCAAAATTGATACAGGGTATTAGAAACATTTCACTCACAAGCTTTTGTTTTTTCCCAGCAGTTCTTTTGCCTTTTAAACTACCAAGAAATCACATTAGACGTCTAGAAAGTAGTGTACAATCTCACAACAAGTATGTGACAGAACATGCCAGGCAATGCAGAAAATGTTTCCTGGAAGAAAACATAAGCACAATGTGCAAGAACTGTTTGTAACCCTGTGTTGAATGTGTGCAGAAATAACAAATATATAGTAGCACCAGTGGTACTTGTTAAGAGCTCTCTAGCTTGGTCAAGGCAGGACACATCCTAGTACTTCATATACAAATAATATTGACTGAATATCTACTTTGGGAGAGCAGAACTATGTTCATTATATAGTTAAATGGCTGATTATCTTTTTATAATTGCAGTTGTTTTAGTGGGAACAGTTGCTGCTATTGCTCAGTTTATAGATGACACCCAACTGGCAATGAAAGAGAGGAAGCTGTTTGAAGTTTCCCATCATGCAGAGATAAAAAGGCTGCAGAATAATCCTGCTAGCCCTTTTGATATCATTAATTAGCAGCAGAGTCAAGGTTGGTATGTACCATAGCTTTCTTAAGTCAAAGTTAGCTTTGTTTTTTATTCACAGAGTCAAAGAAAGAAAAAAAAATAGCCAACTGACTCAATTTATGTATACATAGTGACCTTTTTGTGATGGAAACTGACTAGGTAGACATTTTGTTGGTTTTGACATAGGAAAAAATGGGACCTTTTCCTATATTTGGTTTCTCCCTAGCTTTCTTCAAATAATCACCATTTGGCACTTCTTTAAGAGTGTGTATAATTAGGATTTTAAAAAGGCTTCTGTAGATCATGAAGAAATCCTCACATTTGTGGTTAACTTCAAATAGGCTTACAGAGCTGCAAAATGAAATTAAAATTTTCCTATTTACATAATTTTTCTCATAGTCTACCATTCTCTATATCTGCATCTGCACCTAAACACAAAGCTACAGTTCTGCTTAATTATCTCACTGACAGCAAATAGAGAGTTCGGTATTTAAATTCCCATTCCTAAAATGGTCACTTAAAGCAACAGATATTTCTCAATGGTAAGTGGAACTCTAGAGAGCTCTATGAATTGCAACAAGATGAAGTATATAGCAGAGGGAACTACAGCAAGCCAGGAATGCTGAGAAAAGGAGAAAGTCTTCCCAGGGATGAACTCCTTAAGTAGTTATCCAATACCAAGGGGTCAATCCTCAATCATTAACTTAGATTAACAGTAAATGTACCTAGTAGTTTGTACTTAGGCATATATATCCTCAAATAACAAAATAGGAGGTCGATGTGGTGGCTCAGCTCAATAGCAACACTTGGAAATCTGAGGCAGGTCATTTGGATTAGAATTTGTTTAAAGCTAGCCTAGGTAAAAGAGTGAGAACCTATCTCACAAAACAAAAATAAATAAAAGTGAAATAAAGGAGACTAGAATACAGGAGGAGAGATAAAAAAAGATTACATTAGGGAAATATCTATTTTGTGTATGCACAAATGTAAAGGATATAATTATATGTTTTTAAAATTTCTATATTCCCTCCTTCCTTCACTGTTGTCTGTATCCTCCACCTGAATTCCACTTACAGAAAGAGAAAATGAAGCACAAACCAGCAGGAACACAACAGGAAGCACAACTTTGGTTCAAAATACATTTTAGTTCAGTGTAGTATTTCTGCTATTTGCATATGTCCCTTTGTCTCATCCCTGACTCAGAAGGACCTCACCAAGATCTTGTAATGATTGGTACTTTGACATCTGGAAGGTGACAACATACATACCTAAAAATGGCCATTAACAAATGACCTGTGCTTTTCCATGTAAATGACCTGTGCTTTTCCATGTAGGTGCCTTTGGTCAAATAAAAGCTTTCAGACTGACGTTTGTTTCATTCTTGTAATAGGATGATGATACTTTGTGCAAATACATCTTTCTATTCTAAGAACTCAGTGAGCACTAAATATATAGGAATAATTTGTATTCCTTAATTTTATTTAACAAACTATGGAATCAAAAATGTTAGGATGGGTATTGGTCATTTTAAGGAGAATTGTTCTGTGATTGATAAATACACAGGTATAAATAAATATGATAATTGAGATACAATGATAATACCAGAAACACCCTTCTTGAAATGAATAATATTTCAACAGTTATCTGCATAATCAATACTAGAACAATATTCTTAAAATGAATATATACTGCCTGGTGGATTCAAGAAGCTGATTAGAAGTAGTCTTTCCTGTGTTTTTCATGCTGCTGTAGCTTGGGTTAAACCACACAGAACATCTTGGACAAAATAACTCACTGTTAGAAAGTTTGTCAAGGGAAAAGAGAGCAACAAACTTTCCACAGGGAGATCAGAATTCTGAAAAGTGGAAATTTCCAGGTATCAAAATAATTGAAGCAGATTAAATGTAAGAGGCTTCCTCACTGTGCTGCCTCTTTCAGGTACATTGCCAATCTTATGGCCCTTCTCTTCTCTTAACCAGTTACAAGCCCAGTCCCATTCAAATCTCAGGCTTCTTTTTCTCAACCAGTTAGGTGTGATTTGGTGGAAGTACAAATGATATGGTCAGGGTCTGAATGATAAGGGCTTTGCTCCTGAGAACACTTCTATTAACCTTTTGGTATTTATCTGGCTACAGCCAATGAAAAGGAGAACGAGCAGGGTCTAAAATTAAGGGGTTCCTAAAATAAAAGATGATTCATGCTAAAACAAGGGAGAAAAGAAGAGAAGTGCCTGTGACCTTCCCTTCCTCCAGGTCTTGGTTTATTCACTAGCGTCTCAAAGCTGGTGTGGAGAGCACAGAGAATGCCTACTCTTCACATTCTCACCATACTCCTCTGATGAGTCTACACCTCTGCTGGAGGTCCATCCTTTACTAGACTCTTCAGAAAAACAATAAAAAACAACACAGAGAGACAGGTGCAAAGAGAACTAGAAAGGGGATTGAAAAGTTCTCAAGATATTTCCAAGGCTGGGTTTAAAGACTTCTATAAATGACCACTAGCTTCAGGAAAGAAGAAATCATGAGAATTAAATGTCTCATTTTCAAATTTATAATTCTTAGTTCTTATACATATATTTGATTTGATAATAGATGGCATTGAAGAGACTCTTGATTAAAGGTATATGGGTTAAAATGGAAACCTGCATCCAGCCCAGGCCTTTAGCTATTGGACAAGGGGAGACACAGGAAGTTTTGAGTGCTCACACCTCATGACGCTGCTAGGCGGCCATCGAGACTGTGTGAAGCTGAAGGACCCCACTCAGGGGATGGGGAAGCACAGTATGAGGTTTCCATGGACCTGTCAGAATTGGCTCAGTGTCCCTGGGTCGGCATGGAGGGCAGGGATGGCAGATTCTAGCTCTTGGGTACTGCAAACACTACTGGAATCAGCAGAAGAATTGAGAAGGGAGTGGGGGTCCACGGGCTGGCTCTAGCCCAGGGATGAAGGGAAAAGGACAGGAGGAGAGCTCTGGCTGGGTACCTTGGGGTTGAGAGTGTCCTGGGTTTATTTGGACAGGCAGCTTGACTTGGTGGAGACCATGTCTGAGAGGGCAGGAGTGCCTCCTGTGGGATATTAGAAGTGGATCTTTAGAGAAAGACCTGCCCCAGTGCTCTAGGACAGCAGATCCAGGTGAGAAGAGGCAGTCCATGGTTTTAAAACGTTTATTGTCAAGGCGGAGAATTGTGATGAGTGAAACTATACCCCATTTTCTCAGAGCAGGCCTGAGGTTAAATACCTTTTGTAGGGAGGAGTGTCTGGGAAAGAGAGCTTAATTGGCTAAGCCCATCAGGGATTTAGGTACCTCATTAAACTGGAGATATATCTTGAGGGTACCTGACTGATGGCCACAGACCTATGGAGTGGAGAGCTGTGGCCTCACGTTAGGAGACTGGTGTATAAGATCATGGAAAATGCCTACTTTTCCTTTCAGGATTATCTTGTGAAGCCCGAGGGCCACACTACTGTGACCCCTTAAAGGAAGCTGGAGGAGACAGCAATCAATGCAATCACAAGAACATTTTATTGTTCCAACTTGTTGAGGCAGATCACTCATGCAGGAGAAGAAGAGACCCCGAGTACACACTGGCAGAAGCTTATATACAGTTTGAGCAGGGCATTTTTCATCGACAGCAACTGGGCAGTATACTATTGGTGGGACAGTTTAGCCTTTAAAATGATTGTTTGGCACTGGTGAGCTGTGGGGGTCCTTCTAAGGGGGAACAGTTTGCTGCCAGGTGGTCCCACCCGATCAACCATTAACTAGTGGTTTTTCTTGGAACTGTGTAGACTCACCTTTCTGGGAAAGGAGGGACCCACACGTGAGGGAGTCAGGAAGTAATTTTCCATTGTCCTAGACTTCACAATCTCCTGCTGGATCACCAGGGTTTAAACCTAGCTTAACCAGAAAACAGACTGCCTTTCACGATCCCACAACTCCCTTTTCCCCTTCTTTTAAAAGAGAGGGATCACTGGAGTAACTGTCATTTGTAATGAAATTTTTGGGTCAGGAGACAGTATCAAAAGAAAACACTGTACAGGTCAGTGGGATAACACAATCAAGCTAGAGTGGTAAGGAGTGTTAAGGGTTGGGGTTGGGAAGGCAGGGATTATTGAATCAATTAATTGTTTCATAGGTTGTATAATTTGAGGGTAATAACATTAGTTTTAAATAGCAATTGATTAATCTAGATAGACATCTTTCTTGTCTTACTATCATGTAACTTCCCCATCTTCAGTAGCCATTTGGCTTTGACAACAGAGTTCATCTGTAGTTGGAAGGTACCAAGTCTGTCCTCTGTGGGACTTAGCACAAGTCTCTGGATCTCAGCATGTGTCTCAAGAGTCTTCAGTCAGATGACATGTCTGGAGGAAGGCAGCTTTGTTGTCCCAAGCAGATCTCAGCTGGATCTGTGGTAGCAGGCACTGTGTTTTGCTTTTGTGGGGATAAACCTGTAGGGTAATCACAACAAAAGAGCAGAACCCCAGCAGGGAGATGTCTGCTTGGGGTGGATAGGGAGTGCTAAGCCTGCAGTGGTTTGCTTGGGAGCACATCATGGTCCATTGTTATGATTCTAGAAAAGCAAGGGTGTTTGAGGAATTTAGTCCTGGAAGGCAACCTTTAAGTCTGCTTTGGAAGGTTGAGGAAGAAAGTATCATGTTAATTATGTATCTGGGATAGGCAGTAACAGTTTGTCTGTAAAAGGAAATTGGTTATTAATTAAGGATTGAATAATGGTAATCAGCATAGTTGATTTGACCTGTGGAAGAAGATTAGATGAATTTTGAACCTGAAAAGAAATCTTAAACAAGCTGAAAAATTTTGGACATTTATCACAAATGCTAGGGAGAAAAATAAACTTTGAAATAAAGAAATAAGAAAATTTTGCATTGAAAGGCACGAATATTGTTTCAAGTGTTCCTGTTAGGAAGAGCAAACATTTAAGCAAAGCCTGAAAACCTTTGTGGTAAGGGCATCAGATGTAGTTTTTCTTTGTTTTTTGTGGGTTTAGGTGCAGGGGGTAGGGCCCTGCTCTGCCACAAAGTGGCTATGTGCTCTAGCAAACATGTTATCTTGTGTTCCTGGTTTGTTTTCTCTTGACTTGTATATCTTAGATGTAAAGTAGAAGGAGATGATAGTTCAACCTTGAAGAAAAGCTCAAAGGAATAATTGTAGAGGTTTCATAGCACAGTCAGGGACCTCAGGGAACCACCTGTTGCCTGGCAGACAGAGGAAGCAGAGAGCTCAGGCAGCTCCATAGGAGCCCTAGATGTGGGTCAGGGGGAGGGGCAGAGATTAGAGGCCAGTTGCCACCTAGGGAAGAAGCTGGCCAGGAAAACACACACACACACACACACACACACACACACACACACACACACACACACACACACACACACACACACACAGAGAGAGATCAAAGGAAGGCCTAGTCTTTTGAACTAAGTAAGGGTTTATACATGATCTTGAGTGATTTAGAGTTTTGATGTAGGTCTATGTGTGTGGGTCTAGATGAGGGTTTGCTTTAGCTGGTTTTGTCTCATGTTGGTGGAGTCAACTGTGGGTTATAATGGTAGCCCTCATCCACTCGGGGCTTTGGCCACTGGGTGAGGTGAGACTCAGGAGTTTGACTGCACACACCCCACCCCAATGGCAGGCAGGTGTCTGGCTGTGTGAAGCCTCAGGACCATGCTCTGTGGGAGGTGGGGGTCCGATTGAGGTCCCCCAGGGACCTGTCAAAATTGGCTCAGGGTTCCCTGGACTGTACAGAGGTCAGGAAGGTCAGGTTCTAACTCTTGGGCACCAAAACACAGTTCGTTGCCACAGAAGAGCTGAGAACAGAGTGGGGACCCACAGATTGGTTCTAGCCTGGGGACGAAGGGAAAAGGGTAGGAGAAGAGCTCTGACTGGGTACCTCAGGGATGATAGTGTCCTGGGTTTGCTTGGGCAGGCGGCTTGAATTGGTAGAGACCATGTGTGAGAAGGCAGGGAGGCCTCCTGTGGGATATTAGATGCGGCTCTTTAGAGAAAGACCTGCTCCAGTGCTCCTGCACAACAGATTCCAATGAGAAGAGACAGTCCATGGTTTTAAAACATTTATTTTTATGGCAGAGAGTTGTGATGAGTGAAACCATACCCCATTTTCTCAGGGCGGGCCTGAGGCTAAATACCTTTGGCAGGGAGGAGTGTCTGAGGAGAGCTTAATTGGCTAAGCCCATCAGGACTATAGTACTTCAGTAAAATCGAGATCTGTCTTGAGGCTATATGACTGATGGACACAGACCTGTGGAGTGGAGAGCTACAGCCTCATATCTGAAGCCTAGTGGCTAGAGTGTGACAAATGCCTACCTTTCCTTGAAGGATTATCTCCTGCTGGGTCACCTGGATTTAAGACTAGTTCAATCACAAAATAGGTTGCCTTTCACAGTCCCACACAGATCTTAGGCTCAGAAGTGAGAATTTGATATGTCTGGCAGGATATTCTGATTATCTCAGTTAAATACAGAATTCACTGTCCTCCCTCACTGAGACAATGAGGGTTATGGAATATATTAACTGACGGATGCATCACATTCAGAAGGACCTGCGTGGACAGTTGAACAGAAGCTGACTGTGACTTCTTTCAAGAAAAATCTTGAAAAACAGAGGGTTGAGAAATATTATTTTCTTTTATAACAGAAATATAATGATATTCCTAAATGTGTCCAGTGACACATGACTGGTGGGTTCTTCCAGTGAATGGTTATAAAAACATCAATTTTTTTCTGCCATAAAGTGATGTAGAAGATAATTCAGTTTTGTTTTAGAAACCCTATATATTTTGAAATTAAAACTACAATGGTTTATTCCTAAAGATTTAGCTTGTGCTGAGAAAAACCCTGGACACCTCCTTTGTATTATCAGTTGACTAAAGAAAAGATATGTAAAGTGAGCTTTCTCATAGATCCTCATGGTCTGTGACAGCTGACTCTAGCTTAGATATACACAGGTCAGGGTGTACTTTTCTGGTTGTTATAAGAACCAACTTAAAGAAAGAAGGGCTTATTCTGGCTTATAGTGCATCAAAGCAGAAGGAAGTATGGCATAAGAGTGCAAGAAAGTTGGTAATGTTGTAACAACAGAGAACAAACAGGAAATAAAGAATAAAGGCCTGGTGACTACTTTCTCTAGATGCAATGAGGTTCCACCTCCTAAAATTTCCACAACCTTCCAAACTAGCACCACAGCCAGGGACTAATGTTCACACACATGAGACTAGGGAAGCTATTTCACATTCAAACCATAAAGGAAGAACCCTGTAGAAAACAAAATGACAAAAAAAAGGTTATATTTTCAATTTTAATTATTTTCTCCAACACTTAATCAAGAACAGGTTAATACCTTATTTAATTCCAGCTGTTTTCCCTAATTAATGCTGTAAGAGGATTTTTGTTTGGGTACTATCTCCTTTGCCCAAATGGTAGTTCCTTCATTTATTAAGTGGCTGAAATCATGCTGATTATGAAAAAAATGCAATTTTTTTATATTATTGTTGTTTATATTATGGTTCCCAAAATGATTATTATTGAAAGAAAAACTCAGTTTTATCCCACATCAATATAATGTATATGGTAGAGCATAGATTATGACTGATTATGGTTACATACTACAGATCCCTGGCCCAGATTTGCCTACATATGAGAAGATCTTGCTGATCTACCTTTCTAAGTGTTACTTTGAACATGTAAAACATCTTAGCAATATTAAAAATTTGTGTTGCATGGGACCTTTGAACAATGCCTTTATATGCTCAAAAGCAGTAATTTGCCCTTTTCTTGAAATCTTATTAGAAATATATGGAGGTGTTCTTAGATTGGAAAGTAACAAGAAATCTTAGATGGATTTTGTCTTTGTGGACAACATTTTTAAAGGAGGAAGTGTAACAATTTAGGGCAAAAGGATTGGGACTCCATTGAAACTTAAATTTCTTTTTTGTAGATTTTTTATATTTTATTATAAAATATACATTTAGAGTTTATTTTAAAAACTAGCTCACCTTTTATTAGAATGTACAATAGTTTAAAAATTAAAAATTAAAGGAAGAACAATGTTAATTTTTTGAAAAATGGTTTAGATAAATTTTACCATAATACTACATCAGTAAAATAAGCTTAGCATGTCAGTCTGTACAGCTTAGACTGAACCTTTAAAAACTTAGCATCTGAGAATCTCAATAAAAGTCATAGTTAATCTTGCATCTCATGTTTTTGAAAGTCATGGAAAATGCACTATTAGGCTTTCCTACAAATCCTTTCTGGAAACAGTTTAAAATTATACAAATGAAACCAACAGTACTTATGTAAAGAAGACAAACTGTTTCTCTCAATTTAGCATCCTTAAAGTGTTTATGTCTATGTCTGACAAATAGTAGGTGATTATTAAATAAAATTGAACCAATGAATCAATAAGAAAATGTGAAATCAAATAGCAATGAGACTATAATATGGAGGACTTCCCTGAGAAGAGCTAGTCTGAACAGAGACACATGGGCTTTGCAGTTTGTTCCTGTGCTGCAGCCCTTGATTATTATTTTGTGTGTGTGTGTGTGTGTGTGTGTGTGTGTGTGTGTGTGTGTGTGATATCAATATTCTCCAAATGAGCAAATGAGCACTGGTAAGCTTGGGAAGACTGGTTAGAAAGAATATTCAGAAATTTAAACATAAACATAATTTTTATATTAATTATTTGAGCATTTTATATATGTGTATAAAACATGTATAAAATATGATTATAGTTTCCCTCTCCACTTCCCTTTCCTTAGCTTTTCTGAATTGACTGGCTTTGGAAGAACAGGGTGGGAGAAAGTCAGATTGCCTGTTTTTGTAACCTCTGAGACACAGGTTATATGAGGAGGGTAGCCTGTTTTCCAGAATTCAGTGGGTGTCAGGTTTCTCAAAGCCTTGAGCGTGTCTTATGGTCATGGTTTAGGAATTTGGCTATTTCCTTTATCAACTATTGTTATTCCTTAAATGGACATTAATAAAATGGTATGATTTGAGAAAAAAAACAAAAAACAAAAATAACCTTGGTTAGAAAAGCAGATAGAAGCCAAGTATTTAAGTTTGATATTAACAGTTTATTCTAGGTTTTAAGGCAATATATTTTCCTAAAATAATTTAATATATTCCTGAACATTTCTTCTAGTTAGCCAAATGAGTCAATATTCTAATGCAAAACATTTGGAGCACATAGTTCCCAAGTCGGCTTTGTTACTTTGCTGCCATTGGCTTCATTACTCCACTGTATTTACTGGTAACAACTTTGAGGTGACAGAATTCTAAGATCATAATCTTGACGTTTGCCAAATGTCTGGATTTCTTGGGAGTTCCTCTCTGTGAAAAGTTTATTAACTTTTTTTTTTCTCACCAATGCACCGAAGCAGTACATTATTCTGGTTCCCATAACCCCAAGTTTTATTCGTTCTCCATTCATTTTCATATCTGGTCATAAAATGATTATTTTTAATGTGAACTTTTCCTTTTCATGTAGCCTGGTATCCATGCACCTCACAGTAGCCAAGAGTCCTAGAATTTTTAATTTTTTCCAATACTCATTATTGGAATTTAGTTACAAATTCTACCTTAAAAGGGGAAATGCTACCAGCTAAATTCAAACAACAATGCTCTAGAGGAGCGGAGTAATTAGAAGAGTTCTATATAATGAATATATGTGTTAAAATTGACAAGATATGGACAACTAATGAATTCATGGCCTTACTTAGACTTTTATGTGTGGTCATGTTGGATTGATATTTCATCTGAAAGTGGTCCAAGAATTGCTAAGAGAATCAATTAGTGTCTGATAAATTAAAAAAGAAATCTCAGATAGTGTGCTAAGGAAAAAAATATTATTCCTTGAATTCTCCATGTGTATAAATATGTACTGATAATTTAAGTTGATCACTGAAAATAATTCACTAAATCATAAGTATAATGGAGTGTGAAAAAATATTATTTTGTTGAGGATAATGATTATTTTTCTTTGCAAAAGCATGTTTAATATGCAGTCCTGACTGATCAGACCTACTGAAAACAGGACTTTAGAAAACAAAGATGAACCAACAAAACACAAAATTAAATTACTATTATAATTGAGGCGATTATGCCTCCAATACCTGCCACATGATTCAGAAGATGGTTTCAGGGCTATAAAAACTCTCAGATAATTATTAGGGAGTTCAGTTAAGTTATACAAACTTTACACTATTTCCTGGAACTTAGAAAGAAGCTTCAAATGGAATTCTTCAAGGATTTATATTTGCAATGTTGTGGTTTGAATGGCCTGTCCCTCATCGTCTTAGATATTTGAATATTTGGTCCCCAGTTGGTGATACACTGGAGGAGGTTTGTGGGAAGAGGTTTGTCACTGGGGTTGTCTTTGAGAACTTAAAGATTTATTACATTTCTATTTTGTTCTCACTGCTTTCTACTTGCAATTCAAGATCTGAGCCCTCAGATTTCTATTCCTGATGGCATTCTTGCTGTTTGCTTTCCATTACCACAATTTCCTGCCATGTTAAACTCTTATCTCTTTTTCACTGTAAGTACAAATAAATGTTTGGTTCTATAAGTCTCCTGTTCAAGGTAGTTTATCATAGCAGTAGGAAAATAATTAATACAGAAGTTGGTAACCAAGAGTAGACTAGGATTGTGAAGGAAGAACCTGACCCCCACCTCCATTTTCTGGAAACATGGAAGACATTTGAACTTTGAACTATAAAAGTAGTTGACATTGTAAGTAGGGTATAATTGGCTACCCTAATAGGAGTTTAGAATACCACAGTGCTGATGTTGAGAGCCTTGGTACTGTTGAGAAGTAGTTTAAGAGGCTTCAGGGGATAGCTATTAGTAACTGGGATATATATCAATCTTGGGAAATTTTGACAAAGAATTTAACTGCTTTCTACCCTTGTCCTAAGAACTTACTAGAGGCCAACATTGCCTAATAAAGATTCTGTTGTCTGGTTATTGGTAATTACTTCTTTGCAGTTCTTAATTACTCTTTTACAGTTGTGTAATGAAAAATATCAAATGCTGAAAGAAGCACAAAATATACAGTTTAGTTAGTAAAAAACAAAGCAAAAAAGCACTGACACAATTTTACATGACACATGTGCTGGATGTCAAATTCCTTTTGCTATAGAATTTAATACCATTAAGAAGAGGCAAGATAAAAGGAAGAATGCCTTCAGGGCAGAATCCTATCCAACCAAGCTCCTAAGTTACTAAAGGAAGTTAGACTTTCCTGCTATTATAAACAACAAACAAAATTACTACAAATGTTGTTGGCAAGTGGTCATCACAAATAACTTGTCATTATTTTGCACATGAAAAAAATTCATTTATAAAAGACTCATGGGAACTTTATCTATTGTTTCAGAGAGATGAAGAGGCCAAGAAATACATGTCAAAGAAGATCCTGGATGGACTCCTTGAAAGGTCATTGTGACAGACTGTACAAGTGAAGCCTGGATTGTATTGGAGATCCTAGGATATTAGGGATGCCATAGCCATGAGCTATATATATCTCCCTGACCAAGTCAGCTCAGTCAGTCAACAGGTTCTCCAGGTCAGGAATGAGGATTAAAAAGAAAAAACAATTAGACAACATTGTAGCACAATCCCAGCCAGTTTTGAGGCTGAGGACGATTTATTATTTCCCAATCTGCTTTTTTACTATTTTAATTACATGCAAGTAATAAGGTCAGTTCTAGGTTGAGGAATAAGCAAGACAATAAACACAAACAGACAAAGAACAAGCAATGCAATAAACAAAGTCCCATGATTACTCCTATGATCACTGTTTCTAAAGGTTTATCAGAATGACTATGATATCTGAGTCTACTTCCCTGTCCTAGCCCAAAGTCAGATTCTTGCCTGAAGCCTACTTCTTTGTTCTAGCCTAAAGTTAGATCCCTGTCTGAACTTACTTCCCTCTTCTAGCCTAAAATTAAATTCCTCCCTGAGCTTTGTTCCCTGTTCTAGCCTAAAATTAGATTTCTGCCTGAGCTTACTTCCTTGTCCTGGCCCAATGTCAGATTCCTTCCTGAAGCCCCCTTCCTTGTCCTGTCTCAATATCGGATTCATGCCAAGTAGCCACAAATGCTCTACACATTCCCCCTTTTTTTATTTCATAAACAAGACTGCACCTGTCTTAGGTCACTCTGACAATAATGCCTTCTTTACCAGTCTTGGAATATGCATTAACGAAAGCAATGCACTTATGTCTTAGCTTGGTAAAGCTCTGTGCAGAAGTTACCTGTCATTGGCTGCCAGTCTGTTAAATTAATAACTCTGTCTGGGGGTCCATTTTTATTTCCAAGCCATGTATTTTGGCTGCCCACATGTTGATATTGCTAAAAGCAAGTTTTTTTTTTAATTTTATTTTTTTAATTTACATTCCAAATCACTTCCCCTTTCCCGTTTCCTCCCTCCCCGAAAGTCCCATAAGCCCCCTTCCCTCCCTCTTTTCTCCATTCAACCCCCTCTCATTACTCTGTCCTGGCATTCCCCTACATCCAGTCTTTCCAAGTTTTATTTAAATGGCCAGGAATAAAAGTATTACCACGACAAAAAGTGCTAGCATGATCAAGCTATATATGCCATTTCTGAAGCTTGACCAAGATGGAAATACTGACCTCAGGCTACAAATAATTTTATCAGCAGTATCTGCATCACCAAAGCTCAGCAGAACAGTATTCCTTAAATTTATAATCTTGGTGTGCAAAGTTAAAACACTGAGAGGTGTTAAAATTATGCCAAATACCCTGCAAGTGTCTTTGAACTTTCCCCAAATTATAGTGACTATCATTGTATATTTTAGAAGTAACACAAATCCATTGGAATTTGGTATGGGACTTGAGATGGCTCCTTACTCTTAGACTCTGAACCTCTTCTCCAATAATTTGAATTGTATCATAAAGAGCATCAATCCATTCTAAACACCTATCCAAATTCTCTTGAATACTCTGAAAATTAATAACATTTTATGCTAAATGATTAACAAAAGTAACTGTTTTAACTTTTTGTGTCAAAGCAATAGCAGAAGCAGTGGTGCTACCCATTAATTTAATTAAAGCTACTATACCAGCAAATAATCAAGCCCATTACCCTCTAGCTTCTGCTTACAGCCTGACTTGCTTCTTCCAGCATTTGCAAGTATTTTTCAGAATACCAAGGTCCTATAACACACAAGTAGTAATAAAAAAGCTTGTTGATAGACCACCATAACAGACTTGCCAGTTTTCAATACATTGACAAAATTAGAAAATATATAATCAATACAACTTACATTACACACTGTAGAAAAAACAAAAGTAATTTTAACATGACCAATTAATAAAAGATTAGGAGCCTTAACACCTGCACTAACACTTGATTAAAGTCCAGATCCTGTCCAATTTTATCTATTGCAAATGTAACTTCATACAAGGCAGATGTGAAATTTCAAATATCTTTGAAGGTGTCCAGAGCCAGTCTTCCAAATGAAGACTTGGCTTTTCCTTTTTTCCAAAGTTGGATTTCCTGACTAATCCATGATTTAGTCAGTATAACTGGTCACATTAAGGGAAAGACAAGAGGAGTCATTATACTTTCTTTTTTTGATTCTCTGTCCCACAAAGTGTAAAAGCTTGGAGCAAGGCAGAATGTCCAGTTTGGGTTATAGGCAAGCAAAGGTGGATCAGGAACATATCCAATACAGCACTAGCACATTCCTGGAACATCCTGTGGAAAAAACACAAACATGCCCTCTTCTTTATATTAACTACCTGCTCAGGATCATGTCATATGCCAGTAAGTGGATCCTTCCATTTCACCTAAGCATGAGTATGCCTAGTTGTCAGACACCATAGACACTCAGCAGAGAGTTCCTTGGCATCCAATTTTAAAAATTTTAAAATAAAAAGAGCATGATTTAAATAGTTTTGTGGTATATGTGGGTATAACTCCCCTTTCTTATTTTATGAAGATATTGTTTTACAGTTCCATTGTCCCATTCCACATTACCTTGTCCTTGAGGATTATAAGGAATCCCAGTAATATGGGTAATAATAAATTGTCAACAGAAAGTCTCAAATGCTCAGCCTCCATAGCCAGTTCCATTATCTGTTTTAATCTGATTTGGAACACCCAGTTTAGAAAAGCAATGCAGGCCAATGACTAATTATGTTTTTAGTTGCTTCTCCTGTTAAAGCAGTTGCAACTAGAAAGCCTGAAAAGGTGTCAGTCAGTAGTCACATGTATTTATTTTAATTTTCCAAAATCAGAAATATGAGTAACATCCATTTGTCATAATTGATTAGGTATAAGTCCTCAAGGATTAACATCATTATGTGTTACAGGTAGAAACTAAGGACATTCCAGACATGTCATTAAAATTTGACATGCACATTCTCTAGGAATACCAAATTGTTGTCTCAAGCTATTACTATTTTGATGATGTAAAGAACGAGATTGTTTGGCTAATTGTTCCTGTGTAAGGCCTGTAACCTTCCTGATACACAAATCTGCTGTGGCATTGCCTTCACTAAAGGGTCTGGGCAATTCAATATGAGATCTTAAATGTCCTACAAAATAAGGAACACTATGGTCTCTTAAATTGAGTTGTATTTGCATAGGTAAATACAAAATTTGAGAAATAGCAGTATCTAAAAAAAGGACCAGTTTCAAGTAATTGTAAACCACGATATATATATTGGCTATCAATATAAAAATTAAAAAGCTTGATTTTCAGCATTTCAAAAACAGCAGCTTCAGCATGTAGTTCAATTATTTGTGCTGATGCAGGGGGAAACTCAAGAGAATGAACATGTGATCTAATCACATATGCTGCCTTCCCATTAGATAATCTATCTGTAAATACACTAAGTGCATTTTTTATGGGCTGCATGTGTAAATTTACAGGAACCCCCCTCCCTTTTTTTTTTTTGCAAACCCCTTCAGCTCCTTCAGTTCTTTCTCTAATTCCTCCATTGGGGACCCTGTGCTCAGTCCAGTGTTCTGTTTGCCTGGATTACCCCTGTGGTTCTTTTCCAAGTGATCCTGGAAAGACTGGATGTAGGGGAACGCCAGGACAGAGAAGCGAGAGGGGGTTGAATGGGGAAAAGAGGGAGGGAAGGGGGCTTATGGGACTTTCGGGGAGGGAGGAAATGGGAAAGGAGAAATGATTTGGAATGTAAATAAAAAATCTTAGAAAATAAAAAAAAAAGATTTTAGTTCCAGTTTTCTTCCTGTTTGTGTTTTCTTCATTTAGCTCTACTGTTTGTGTTTTTATAGATTCCTTTAAGGGGGAGTGTATTCAATTCCTCTTTTAGGGTCTCTATCATACTCATAAAGGCTATTTTAAAGGTCTTTGTCTTGTGTCTCATCTACATTGCAGTTCTCAGTGCTTTCTGTATCAGGGTTATTTGTCTCTAGTGGAGACAAATTATCCTAACTGTCATTTATTTGTGTATTTATAATGGAGTCCAGCCATCTGGGTTTGAGATGATTGCAATTCTGAGTGTTGATATCTGGTCTTGTTTTTATTGAGTAGATACTCTTTTCCTTGTTTACTGCTCTCTCTGAATGCAAAGAGTGTTTAATGACTATCAGTTACATGCTAAGGAGTGAATCTAAGTAGAGAGATCACTGGTAGAACTTGTTTCCAGGTATTGCTGGCTCTTTTGCAGAAATAGGAATGTGGGAAAAGGTTTGGAGATGCTGAGAAGGCCCACAAGAGTTATGGGATGAAAGCTAGGTCTGCAAAGAGGATTTGATTCCCACATCCACCTGTCCTGTAGCTTTCCAGGAAGAGATTGTCTAAGGTATTGTCTGGTGAGACAAAAGGATGAGATGAGGAGAGAAGGCTGTAGGAGAATGTCTGGGTAGTTTCCCTAGAGTGTGGGCAGAGAAGAATTAGAGGCTGCAACAGGTGGTCTGCTACTAAGCTGGAGATAAGATTTGGGAATTTGTATTAGTGGATGGGAAGTAGAGTAAAAACTGTCTACCTGACTCTCTTGCCAAATTGTCAAGCAGGTATTCAGGAAAGTACTGCCTTAGGTGATAGAAGGTGAGACAAAAGGATGGTGTGAGCTTGTGGCCTTTTAAACTTTATTAATGTAACAGAATTATTAGAAGCAATTAACATATATGTCCCTAGAGCTTCAGGATTAAAAATAATGGATTAATTGTGGTATTAAGAACATAAAAAGTGTAGAAACCACAGAGCAGCCAGGGACAGGGTCCTTCCCATTTCTATCTGCACCACAGAGTTAACTATGTATCACAGCTCTCCCCACCCAAATCCCACCCAGACAGAGATAGTCTCCCAGGAGTGCTGATATTCAGGAGGGACAGGCTACAGTCAGAGATAGCAAGACCAGCTAACAACAGAGGCAACCAGATGGTAAGAGGCAAGTGCAAGAACATAAGCAACAAAATCCAAGGCTATTTGGAATCATCACAACCCAGTTCTCCCGCCACAGTGAGCCCTGGATACCACAAAACATTGGAAAAGAAAGATTTAAATTAACAATCACATCTCAAGATGATAATAGAGGACTTTAAGAAGGACATATATAACTTCCTTAAAGAAATACAGGAGGACACAGGTAAACAGGTAGAAGCCTGTAAAGAGAAATCACATAAATCCCTTAAAGAAATAGAGGAAAACACAAGCAGGTGAAGGAATTAAACAAAATTATTCAGATCTAAACATGGAAATAAAACAATAAGGAAAGCACAAAGGGAGATAATCCTGGAGATAGAAAACCTAGAAAAGAGATCAGAAGTCATAGATACAAGCATCACCAACAGAATTCAAGAGATAGAAGAGAGAATCTTAGATATAGAAGATACCATAGAAGACATTGACACAACAGTCAAAGAAAAATACAAAAAGCAAATCAAAGCATTCAAGAAATCTAGGAATACAATGAAAAGACTGAACCTAAAAATGATAGATATAGAAGAGACTGAAGATACCCGACTCAAAGGGCCAGTAAACATTTTCAACAAAATTGAAGAAGAAAACTTCCCTAACCTAAAGAAAGTGGTGTCCATAAATGTACAAGGAGCCTACAGAACACCAAATAGATGTGACCAGAAAAGAAATTCCTCCCATCATATAATAATTAAAACACAAAATGCATAGAATATTGAAAACATAATGGAACAGGTCAAAGAACATATAAAGGTAGACCCATCAGAATTATACCAGACATCTCAATAGAGACACTAAAAGTCAGAAGATCCTGGGCAGATGTCATATAGACCCTAAGAGAATATAACCAGCAAAACTCTCAATTACTGTAGAGGAAGAAATCAAGACCTTTCATGACAAAACTAAATTTAAACAATATCTTTCCACCAATCCAGTTCTAGAGAGGATGAAAGAAGGAAAACTCCAACACAAGAAGGAAAACTACACCCAAGAAAAATCAAGAAACTAATCTAAGCACAAACCCAAAAGAAGAAAACCACACAAGCATAGTTCTACCACTAACAACAAAAATAACAGGGAGCGAAAATCATTGGTCCTTACTGTATATCAACATCAATGGACTTGATTCCCCAATAAAAAGACATAGACTAATAATCTCAATATGTAAATAGGATCAAACATTTTGCTACATACAGGAAAGATACCTTAGTGACAAAGACAGACACTACCTCAAAGTAAAAGGCTGGAAAATAATTTTCCAGGCAAATGTTCAGAAGAAACAAGCCAGAGTAGCAATGCTAGTATCCAATAAAATATATTTTGTACAAAAGTTATCAAAAAAATTGGGGAAGGACACTACATTTTCATAAAAAAAAATCACCAAGAGGAACTCTCAATTCTGAACAATTATACCCCAAATGCAAGGGCACACACATTTGTAAAAGAAACATTACTGCAGCTCAAAGCACACATTGAACCTCACACAATAATAGTAGGAGACTTTAACACCCCACTCTCAACAATGGCTATATTATAGAAACAAACTAAGCAGAGACACAGTGAAACTAACAGAATTTATGAATCAAATGAACATAACAGATATCTCCAGAGCATTTCATCCTGAAACAAAAGAATATAACTTCTTCTCAGCACCGCACTGCACCTTCTCAAAAATTGACCACATAATCAGACACAAAACAATCCTCAACTGATGCAACATGATTGAAGTAATCCCATGCATCCTATCAGATCATCATGGACTACTGCTAGTCTTCAACAACAACAACAACAATAACAACAAAAACCAACAGGAAGTCCACATATACATTGAAGCTGAACAACTCAATGAAAATGTAGTCAGAAAGAAATAATAACTTTTTAGAATTTAACAAAAATGAAGGCACAACATATTCAAACTTATGGGACACAATGAAAGCAGTACTAAAAGGAAAAATCATAGCTCTGAGTGCTTCCAAAAAGAAACTGGAGAGAGCATATACAAGCAGCTTGACAGTTCACCTGAAAGCTCTAGAACAAAAAGAAGCAAATACAACCAAGAGGAATAGACAGCAGAAAATAATCAAACTCAGGGCTGAAATCAACCAAGTAGAAACAACGAGAACTATGCAAAGAATAGACAAAAGCAGGAACTGGCTCTCATAGATTGGAAAAAGATCTTTACCAATCCTACATCTGATAGAGAGCTAACATTCAAAATATACAAAGAACTCAAGAAGTTAGACTCCAGGGAAACAAGAAGCCCTATTAAAATATGGGGTCCAGAGCTAAACAGTTCTCAACTGAGGAATTTCAAATGAATGAGATGCTCTTAAAAAAATGTTCAAAGTCCTTAGTCATCAGGGAAATAAAAGTCAAAATGACACTGAGATTCCACCTGACACCAGTCCCAATGGCTAAGATCAAAAACTTAGGTAAAGGCAGATGCTGGTGAGGATGTGGAAAACGAGGAACACTCCTCCATTGCTGGTGTGATTGCAAGTTGTTACAACCACTCTGGAATTCAGTCTGGCAGTTCCTTAGAAAACTGGACATAGTACTACCTGAGGACCCAGCTATGCCACTCCTGGGCATATATCCAGAAGTTGCTCTAAGCTATAGCAAGGCCACATGCTCCACTATGTTCATAGTAACCTTATTTATAATAGCCAGAAGCTGTAAACAATCCAGATGTCCCTCAACAGAGGAATGGATACAGTAAATGTTGTACATTTATACAATGGAGTACTACTCAGCTATTAAAAACAATGACTTTATGAAATTCATAGGCATATAGATGGTAGTTGAAAGTATCATCCTGAGTGATGTAACCCAGTCACAAAAAGTTACACATGGTATGTACTCACTGATATTAGCCAAAAAGAAGCTTGGAATACCCAAGATACAACTCACAGACCATATGAAAACCAAGAAGAAAGAAGACCACACGAAAGTATAGATGCTATAGTTCTATTCAGAAGGGAGAAGAAAATAATCTCTGGAAATACAGAGGGGGAATCTGGGAAGGAGAGAAGAGGAGGAGGGAAAAAGGGGGGCAGTTCAGATATGGGAGGAGATGGGAGAGAAGTACAGAGGGTCAGGAATTTGAAAGGAGGAGAATAGCAGTGGAGTAGGGGGAACTGAGGGTAGCCACTATAAAGTCCCAGATGTCAGGGACCCAAGAGGTTCCCAAGACCCAACAGGGAGGACATTAGCTGAAACACCCAACAAAGGGGAGATAGAACCTGTAGAGACCATTTGCAGTGGATAGGCATAGCCACTGTTTGAAGGATGGGGCCACCCATTCACCTCATTAATATTACTCCAGAATTCCTCTTGTCAAAAGGAAGTGCATGGACAAAGAGTGGAGCAGAGACTGAAGAAAAGGCCATTTAGAGACTGCTCCACTTAGGGATCCATCCCATGTGCAGATAGTAACCCCAGACACTATGTGCTTGCTGACAGGAGTCTGGTATAGTTGTCCTCTGAGAGGCCCTTCTAGAGCCTGATCAATACCAATGCAGATGCACACAGCCAAACATTGGACTGAGCATGGGAAACCCAAAGGAGAAGTTAGGGTAAGGACTGTAGGAGCTGAAGGGTTTTGCAACCTTATAGGACGAACAACAATATCAACCAACGGATGCCCGCCCCCTCTCCCCCCAAGATTCCCAGGGACTAAACCACCAACCAAAGAATACACATTGGGGGACCTATTGCTCCAGCTAGAGTTTTGCTACTGAGAAGGAAGTTCTTGCAGAGCTAGTTAAAAATCTGATCACAAATGAACTTTCTTGTTTGCTGATGGCATTGTAATAAGGATCTTCCTGCTTGTATCCACTAAAGCCTGAGAATGGGTATGTAACATTCACAACACCAGCTAGATTTGTATGTAGCAGAGGATTGCCTTATAGGGCATCACTGGGAGGGGAGCCCCTTGGTCCTGTAAAGGCTTGATGACCCAGGGTAGGGGAATGCAAGGGTCCTGAGGCAGGAGTGGGTGAGCAGGTTGGGTGAGCAACCTCATTGAGGCATGAGGAGGAGGGAGAGGAAACTGGTAAGGGCGATAACATTTAAAATGTTAATAAATAAAATAACCATTAAAAAAGGAAAAAAAGAACATACAAAGTGATGCACACAACAATAGATGATAGATTTAAAATAATCAGAATCAAACACTAGTATCAATGAAATGAAATGTTTGTTGGAAACTATTTATACTTCATAGATAACATGATTTTCACAATTAATATCTATAACTTCCAACTTTAGAAAGAAGGATATGTGAAGGGATAAGAAGTGTTTTCTTTGAAATGGTTTAGTATATGATTTAAAGAAAAGCATAGTTTATTTCAGGAATACATTTTAAGAACTGAAAACTAAAGTTGTGTCAAGAACAAAACAGTGAACAGCCTTTGATTTTGTTTTCTATAGCTGTTTGCATGGGAGATTGATTGGAGTATTTTACCTTTATGTCTTGTTACAATATGATCTTCTTACAATACTTCTTCCTTTGAACAAATGAATAAAATATGTTTTCAGGATTACATATTTTGGGTAAATCAATCACATTTAGCTTTGCTCCTGAGAAGAAAGTCCTTGCAGAGCTGGTTAAAATCTGATCACAAATGAACTTTCTTGTTTGCTGATGGCATTGTGATTTCCTGCTTGTATACACTAAAGCCTAAGAATGGGTATGTAACATTCACAGCACTAATACAGACATCATCTTATTGGCTCTGGGAAAAGCATCCATTTGGAGCTTCTGGAATCTTATTTAACTCTATATACTTATACAGCAACTACAAGTTTCCAGAGAGTATCTTGGAAGAGAAAATGATAATGGCTGTCACAATCATTGTTATTGTACCTGAATGATTTTTATTTGTAGAAACTTGGAGATGATAAGCAATTGACACAGAACAATTCAAGTATGTTTATGGGGTAGCTCAACCCCTGATGAACTGCCAACAAAAGAGGCTTCTGAACTTCCCAGAACAAAACTCTGTGGGGACATTTAGTCCACCATACTATATCATGGAGAAGAGCTGAGTTTAAGGACACATGCCACTGAGCTAATTGCCCAAACAATGTTCTACATAATGAAGAAATTTGCACCTGACAAATGTGCAAAAGGAATATATTGTTATATTTTTAAAAGAGTTATTTCAATTACAAAAGCATGAAATCTAATGATATCCAGAAGGATTTTCTTTTTTCTTTTTTTAAAAGATTTATTATTATATGTAAGTACACTGTAGCTTGTCTTTAGACACACCAGAAGAGGGTGTCAGATCTCATTACAGATGGTTGTGAGCCACTGTGTGGTTACTGGGATTTGAACTCAGGCCCTTCGGAAGAGCAGTTGGTGCTCTTAACCATTGAGCCATCTCTCCAGCCCCAAGAAGGATTTTCTAAACCGCTGTGTCTGTCTAACTGCACTGATGACTCCAGAGAACAGAGATACATTGGTAACAATCAACAGTCAACCATTCCACAAGCATTTTCTAGTACAACAGGCAAGAAACTGACAAGAAGATGATGAAAAGACTTGGCTGGATAATGTCTCATATCTAGATGTATCAGTTTTCCTCATCATTGATCAAGCATATAGAAAAATGGATCATCACAAAGGCAGGGTTTTCTTTAGCCCACAGTTCAGAGGAAATAATTTTTATAACCAGGGAGGCATGGCAGCAGGAACAGCTTGGTTTATGGAACCAATGAAAAAACAGAGAAAACTGCCTTCGCCCCTCTTTCTCCTTTTTGTCTTCTTACTTAGTTCACAACACAACCTATCTTATAGCTCCACCTTCATTCAGGATAGATTTTATTCTTCTCAGTTGAACCTCTATGGAAGTGCCTTCAATGACACAATCTGAGATGTGTCCTCTAAGTTATTCTAAACTCATTCTGGTTGATAGTGACTGTTAAACACAACAGGACTTCTAGTGGGTATTGATTGAGGAAGCCATGTTTCTGATAATTGTATATGTGTATGTGTGTGTGTGTGTGTGTGTTTGTGCGTGTGCATGTGTGTGTGTGTGTGTGTGATTGTATATGTTTGTAGAAATAAGATACAGTAGTACAGAATTCTTATACAACACTTTAAAATATAGGAATTCAATGAGACGTTTCAAAAAACTTTTTCCCAGAGTTTCCAGATACTTCTAATATCATGTTCTGCATGTAACTGAAAAGAATCTTTTAAAACTTTAATTATATTTGATTGAAAAATCAGAGAAAACTATGTAGGAAAAAGAAGTCTGAATTATGCTAGTAGAGTATAAATTCCTGAGATCTGCTGAATAACCATACCCCTATCATTAACAACACTGCCTTACAAATTTAAGCCTTTATTAAGATGGTAGTTTTAATGTATTCTTACTGCAAAAAGTATTTTAATGACGAATTTCACTGTTAACATTTTATTGAAAATTATAAGATAAAATCATTATAAAATCTGAAATTAATTACCCAGATAGAATTTAAACCAACTATCATTGCTAAATATGTATGTAGTATATGTCTTAAAGGACTTAGATATGTTCTTTGATAGACAAAATATGAAAAATATTTTTAAATTACATATTTAAAATTTAAATATAAAATATTTAAATGAACCAAAAATATCTCAACTTTTATTAACTCAAGTTGGTGTACTCAGTCATTACCTTACATTCATGTATGTTTTTAATCTTTCACCACATTTAGTCAGTCACTCAGCTTTCTTGAAGGTATCCTGAATAGACATAAAAGCCTCACAGAGTGACTGAGATCAAATAGAGACTTTATGGCTGTTTCTCAAAGGCCAGCTGCCTACTTTTCATGGCTGTTTACCTCAAAGAGAGTTTTTTCAATGACTTTTAGACTACTAGATGCATTAGCCTACCCCTTTTCATATTCTTTTAAGTGCCTTTCTGGACACTTATAACAGCTCTTTAAACATTTCATGATATTAAGCCTTTCAATCATTTACTTTTAAAATTGATGAAAATCAAGAGAGGTCCCACACAAATCCTGAGGTCATGGGATCCGTAGCCACTAACTTTCCAGGTAAAGGCCTATCTGGCTGGATTTTGTTCATCAGATAAAAAAGCAATATCTCAACATTTATAAAGTCTCAGGAAATCTTTTAGATCAAACATCATATGCATCTTAAGAGTTTGATAGGACAGATGTTTGCATTCTGGGGGAATGCCTTCTCCTCTCTATGATTATGTTTTTTTGATTTTTGATCTGCTTAACTTTGTGACTCTCCTTATTTTTAGCTACTGTCTTAGCAATGTCTCATTTGGATATCTCATTTCGTATTTTTCTAAAATATGCTTTTTCATTTTTTATATATATTTTTAAATATATTTTTTAAAAAAAATATTTTGATAATTATTTTTAATTGTGTGTCTGTCTCTCTGTCTCTGTCTCTCTCTGTCTCTCTCTTTCTCTCTCTCTCTCTCTCTCTCTCTGTGTGTGTGTGTGTGTGTGTGTGTGTGTGTGCAGAGGCAGCAATATTGAGAATAGGCATTTGAGTCTCTGGAGCATAGTTATAGGTGATTGTGTTCAGTTTTACATTGGTGCTAGGACCCAAACTATGGTCTTCTTAAAGAAAGCAATATGTGCTCTTAACCCTGGAGCCTTCTTTTCAGTTCCAAAACAATATGTTTTCTGGGGAAGATGAGGTGAATTTCATTGAATCACACTACTAACCAGCACAGTGAAGATATTAAGTCTTTAAAGCCCTTCAGTTTGCTATTATAATACATACTGCTATAATATTGGAAATTGTTAAGATGCTGTTATTTCAATGTTCTAAGTATCACTTGTAGTGACAATTTTGAAATTTTGATTTCTTTAAAAAAAACACAGAAATATAAGAGTATGTTATACTCTTATAAAACCCAGGAATGGCATATGGGATGTTTCTGTTTGTCCACAGTAGATGACTATGATTTTCATTATGCTCTAGCAGGAGTGTGATTTTGCTAGCTAGCTAGATTTTATGATTTTGTGACATTTTGGATTCTAGGATTATTCAGAGGGTATATAAGTGCTAGGACCCTGAGAGGTTGGGGAGTTGTTCATTGGTTGTTGTTGGCCATGGTTTGTTAAGTATTCTTGTGCAAAGAAGAAACAAGAAATTAAGTATCCTGACAGTGAAGATCAAACTTGCCCTAAGGTACTCAAAGCTCCTATTCAGCGGAAAGTATTTTAATAATGATGCTGTCCTCCTTCCACTACCTGACTTTGTTCAGAGACCTCCATCTCTCTTTCTCCTTATTCCTCTTTCTCTTCTTTCTAGTATTAGGGGGTTGGAACTGTGGAAAAAATTGGTGGAAGAAAGATCACACAAGGTAACAAAAATATCTACATTTACATAGTTTTGAACTATACATTTTAGATATTAAAAGTGGCCACAAATAGATGTTTATTGTAAAATATGAAAAGTCATTGTGGCTTTTGATATGAAAACATTCTCTTTTATTTATGTGCACCAGAAAATATAATAATATTCATCGTTGATGGTCAATGAGGATAAAAAGCAATATGCAATGTACTTAAATCTATTAGATGATATTTTATTAATCAAGTTTAAAACTTTAGAAAAATTGGATGAGTAGTCATAGAAAAGATGGGTATAATTAAGAGATATTATGTAATGTTACATGGTTATATTGATACCCAGGTTCTTTTTCATTGACTTTGATTATTGCCTTAATAAGGATAAGTAGAAATACACATATCTTTAATCAGAGATATTATAGTGGACCCTAGTTTCTGTTCTGAGGATTAAAGGGACATGGTCATTTTCTAAAACCCATACCTATTTATGAACATCAATAATTAAATGAAGGAAGAAACTGAAGACTTTGGGAACATTCTTTGTGTATCTTACATCTACATCTGTTTTGTTAGGTTTAATACAATGTAGCTAATGTGTCAATATGTTGGTATATAATAAATAGATTGTCTTCCATATGTAAACTATGTGACTAGGAAGATGAAAGAGCATGTTGCTTCCTTTAGTGATTTCAATTTTAATATGAGTGAAATATTTAAAACTTTCCTTCAAAACTATGGAATACTGAGAGCAGGAGATATGGTCCTCTCCAATGAAGAGCACACCAATTGGTTATTAAATACAAAATGATAAACCCTGGAAACTTACATACAAATAACAGTATATGAACCAATCAGGTTGCATTTATATATTTAGGAATATTTACATAACACACAAAACCACACCCAAAGACACACACACACATTCCCACACTCCACCAGCACTACGACCATCACCATGACCACTACCAATTAAAGAAAAGAGCCTAGTATTTGAAAGAAAGCAAAGAGAGAGTATATGGAAGAAGATTTAGGGAGGAATGGAGGGAGGGAGAAATGATGTAATTATGTACCTGTAATTCAATTTTGTTATAAACTGCAAAAATTATAATAAAAAATAAAAAAAAGTCTTCAAATAAAAAGGAACTACTTTCTTGCCTAGTACTTTCTATTTGCCAAAGTCAAGAGGACCAAACTTGTTTGGATTCTGGTCAATTCCTAACAGTGTTTACATAGATGTATTAAATTCTGTATCCAAATAATTGATCAAAAATTCACAGTTGGGGTGGAGTTGATAGAGTGCTTGCTTTACATGCATAGTGCCTTCCGTGTAGTCTCCAGACTACTTAAATGAATCATGGAAGCAAAACTGTGCAGTCTCAGCACTCAGAAAGAAGAGACATCCCAGCTATCCTCTGCTAAGCAGTGAGTTAGGTCAGTCTGGGTTACATGAGAACTTTTTTTTTATTGAAAAGCAAGCAAGCAAACAAACCAAAACTCTGAATATACTAAATAAAAATCAGGAAAGTATGGCTATGTCGCTAATGTCTAGAGTTATTTGACTCTCTTATTGGAGGGTAATAATTGTATAGTCTCTGTAGGGCCCTGTAGACAAAAGGCACACAATTCAGGGTAAAGGAAGATATCCATTTTTTTTCTGATAATGTTGCACACCGAAATGAAATTGAAAATATATCCCACCCTCTGAATTTTAAATTATCTCACCTTTAGATGTGTATATCTTAGTCTTTGGGAGTCTTTTTAATCCTGGCTTGTGTGCCAGAATACAGGAAATTTTGCTTAATTTGCTATCAGAAAATAATAGGACACTGTAACGCTGATTCTAAAGAAACATATAGCATAGGGTTACCAACATGCATTTAAACATTTTCTCTTAGTATAGTCCCTTACTGGACTAATTTCCCATGCCTGCTCAACGTGAACACATTTAGTCATTTGTCATTGGATTCCAAATTTAACTGAGTTAACATATTTTATTTAATTTCTCCCAAAGGAAATATATTGAACTCTACTAAAATAGCAAGGCTTTTTTGGGTAAATAGGTTTCACAATAAATCATACACACACACACACACACACACACACACACACACACAGAGAGAGAGAGAGAGAGAGAGAGAGAGAGAGAGAGAGAGAGAGAGAGCGAGCGAGCTAACACTTTAAATCCTACATATATGAAAGAAAAACAACTGCCAAAAGGGTTTAAAATATGATGAAACAGAGCTTTTCTCCCATGCACAAGTATAGATATTTCTGAGGTTTTGTTCTATTTTCTTGAAATAAAAGTAAGAATATCTCTCTTATTTAAAACATCACTTCCAATATTTCTTAAAATTTGATGTAGATATGTTTTTGTATTTTCAGTGTCATTGGGAACTAGAGGATTCTTATCTCAAGTAGGAACATGTGATCAAAGCTAATCCTCAGAAGAATCTAAGAATCTTGCAATCAGAATAATCAGGAGGAGGAGAAGAAAGCAGTGAATACTTCTTACAGGGAAAATACAACCAAATGTATTTATTTGAATAAATAACTTAGTACATGCTTAAGGGCAAACATTGGGCAAAGTTTTTCAATGAGATTAGCAGTTGCCAATCTTTTCATTTAAGAAGTTCATTAGGTTCTGACTAATGGGATTACCTAGATCCAAGAAAAGCGAAGCAATGAGCATATTCAGATCCTGGTAGTACAAGTGGCTTACATAAATGGAAAATGAACTATAAAGACAGAAATGGGAAGAGAAAATGGATGACTTGTCCTAGTTCCATTTGCTGCATTCATGGAGAGGGCAGGGTGAAGTTTCTATAACCACATAAGTGGCTCATATTCAGTTTAACACCAATCTCAGGGGACCCGATGCACTCCTACTGCCTCAACCTTGAGCACTGCACACACATAGGACATGTGTATGTAAACAGAGAAAACACTCATACACATAAAATAAAGTTTAAAAATGTCTTTAAGGAAACAGATGGTAAGTGTACCATAATGCACAAACTTCTTCAGAACAAGATTGAGGAGGAAAAGTTCTAGAACACGCCATCGACTTTGGATCTTTTGCATATATCATAATTTTTATTTAGAGACACTTAGCTCTAGGTGAAATTTATTTTGTTAATTGTTGCAAGAGAGTGTAGAACAAATGAGTGCTCATTTTGTTGGCTTATATAATCCTTTCTTTATGTTCCTCTTGATTGGTTATCAGCTTTTAGTATCTTCTCTGAACTTCAGATATCAAATTTTCATAAACATTCAAGAAAACTTCCTAGCTAAGTAAAAATAGTTGAGATCACTATTAATATTTCAAGTAAAAGGTTTCTGTATTTGAATTTTATGATGTGACCTCTTTTCCATAGTCATGTATTATTTAAGTTGTATAATGCCAGAATATTATCGTACACATTTTGACAGATACTTTCTATTCCAACAATATTAATAGGGCATTCAGTAATTGCAAGATACATTACTATTCACAAGTCAGGATATATGATGGTACTTCATCAACAATTCGATACGAGAATAATAAATATGAAAAATGTCTGTATACAATGAACTCAGGCTCTGGGGAAGGCAGTGTTGCATTGGTTTTTCCATGGAAAGGATGTTTCCAGTACCAAATGCCCAATATGAATGCTCATTCTGACACTCCGGATCTTGTAGCTCTGTGCATGTTGTGTAACTACCTCATGGCCCTAATTTTCATATCTGAAACCATCAAATTCTGGGGATGTGCACAGTCAGCCATACAATTGGAGATGAGGCCCATTGTACATTTCTCATATGCCAATTGTTAGAAAACAGTTCTCTGTGATTAGTTCACACATTTGCATGGAACAAGTCTTCTAAAACCTTTACAGCCAATGTTTGAATAAAGATGTAGTCAGGGGTTGGAAACTGACCATGTCTCCTTCTCTTGAGACATCCATGGATTGGAAAGATAAAGAATTTCCTCTTCTACCATGGTATTATTTTTATGGTGTATAGTAGAAAGGTTAGAGATACTTATCTCTTCTTATCTGCAACCTTCAGCTTACATATTAGAGAAAAGGTAAGGTTTCTTCTTGGTGAGAAGACAAGTAATTCACCAGAAGCCCTCCTCATACATACTCAGTTTCCTTATTTCAGAGGTACATTTCTTAAGTTTGACTGACATGTGGAAACTAAAGCACTGGGTACAAGGCTGGTGATCTTGCTACTACTTTAGTTGTGATATAATACCGTTGTCTGTGACTGTACTATGTATACAGACAGAGGGATGTGGATTGATTATAGATAGAAATATGATAGATTGATTTGTAAATAGATAAATGATAGGTAGATGGATAGATAGATTGATAGATAAGTAAATGCACAGACAATAGATAGATACATGCTTACATATACATATATAGATAATAGATAGAAACATAGATATAGATTAATGGATAGATAATAGATACATACATAGATTAGATAATAGATAGATGGTTATATATATATATATATATATATATATATAGAGAGAGAGAGAGAGAGAGAGAGAGAGAGATAGGAGACAAACTGTGGAATGTTGTAGGTTTGTAACTGCAATAAAATTTCTCACTTTTACACTTTTGATTAAACAGTAGCTACTGCAGTTTCAGACATGTTTGTAAGTACTATTAGTGGTTAAATACAATTGTTATTAAATATTTGAGACATGAGGCAGCTTTTGAGATAAAGCTTTAAGGATGTATAAAATGGGACTTCTGTAGATGTTATATTAATTCTTTCAGACATCAAGAACAGTGTAGACATGAACAGGCAAGGGAATCACAGGCCAGCTCATACTAGAAGCTCATGCAAATCATGTTTAAGCATATTATGCAGACAGTAGAAGAATTAGAAAAAAGAACATGAATCAAGAATATCTGTAATAATATCTGACAAACAGTAAACAAACAAAGAAAGAATGAATGAAAGGAAGGGGTACAAACTAAAGCCTTGGAGAATACATGCAGGGAAAAGGTGATAATAAACACTGCACCAAGAGATGACAGGTACAGAATTCTCTACTGTATTTTCAGAAACTTTAGATAAATCTTGTGATTTGTCACAACATTGAATAAACAATTCCTGTATCTAAGACTCATGAATCATTTGGAACATAGCAAGAAAAGACTATAACAGTCAGAAGAATAGGAAATTTACTGTCATATTGTGTCTCCTAGAAATATCAGAGTGGCTACATCCATGAAGTCTCATCAGCATTGCTGTCCAAATAGAACATTAAGAATGGCAACATCAATGGGCAAACTAAATGGAAGGAGAAGATCTTAAAGGGGGATCAAAAAACTTAAAAGACTACTGGCTACTTGGGAATGCCTGAGAATGAGAAAAATGGTTTTCACGGGGAAAAGGCCCCAATTAGTTATCTAATATCCAGTGGTTATCCTTGAAATCATCTAGAAACAGGTAATAGTATACAGGCTGAGTAAGTTGTATTTCTGTATTTAGAAAGCTATGTAAAGAACTGGCTTTGGATTTGATAGAGGGAAAGGGGTGTACAAAGAGAAAAAGGGAAGTGCTAAAGAGAGAAAAAAGGAAGGGGAATAATAAAATTATAATTTCAAAAATACTATGCAAAAAATGTAAACAGGCTTGTTCAAGTCAGATTCCTGGTGTGACACCAAAGCATCACAAGGTAAGTAAGAGGCAGGCTGTCACAACACCAACTACAGGAGAACTGGAACAGTCTTAGAAAGGAGTAAGCAATTTCTAATTAAAACAAGTAAAAATGAAAATGAAGGCTAGTCAACTTTAAGTAGACCAGTAGTGACACAGAGATAGGACAGATAAAAACAAATTAATGAATTACAGAACAGATCACCAAACTCCACACTCCAAGAGTTATCTTGGAAGGACCACTAGCCTCTCTGTGAATTCAATTGCTTTCTCTTCAATAACTCTTGCTTGCTGCACCTTTATGTTTCCTGGAATTTTTCATGAGGATTAAGAACTGAGACACTACTATAAAATCTTGTCTCGTATCATTCTCATTTGGACAATGTAGCTATCTAGCAAGATGGCTACCTCTCTTTACCTACTAGAGTCCTACTATACCATCAGATAAAGTGGAAGGAGAAAGCCTAAAGGTCATTACTATCTTTGTTTTATATATTTAAAAGTAAAAATTTAAAACAAAGACTATAATTGATACTTAAAAATGAAAAAAGTTGAGAGGATGATATGGCTTTGAGAAGTCCCTGAAGCCGAGCTGGGACTTGAAGAATCATGGGATTTGGTTGATGTGGTGAGTACAGCTAGGAAACTATAGAAAAAGGATGGTTAATCTTGATTTTCAACACTGTAAAACTTATCTCAACATTGACACTGTGTGCATGCCTGAGAGGGACTTTCTCGGCTAGATTACTTGAACAGCACCATTCTATGATTTAGGGACCAGAGCTGAAAATAAATGGACCCAGAGACCAGCATTCACCTTTAGGAGCTTCCTGACTGCATGATCAGCAGTTCCATGATCAGCTTGTTCTAAGGCCTTTGTGACTTCCTGGACATGGTGATTTAAACCTTCACAATTTTAGCAAAAGTGGACTTGGAAGCAGATTTGTGGATAAAAGTAGCAGCATCAAGCCTGGAGACCTGAGTTAGATTCCTGGGATGCAGGGACTGGCAGAGAGAACCGACACCTAGAAATTGTCCTGTGGTCTTTTTGGGCTCCCAGGACACCCACCCAAACCCGAACGCATACACAAGAGAATTAAGAAAATGTAATATAATTTGAAGCAAAATAAACCCTTCCTAGGATTCTTCTTTCAGGCATTTGATACAGAGACTAGAAAAGTTACTAATCCAGAAATTTCAGGCATGTATGTGATATGTACCTGCTGAAGCACAGGGTGTGACGGGAAATAGGAAGGAATGGCTGCCAGTTGGAGGTTACCTCTGATTCTAGAATCACTTCTTTCCTGCTGGGTAGCAGACTAGCCCATTCATTCTTGTCCTTCCATCATCACTTGTTTAGAACTGGTGCAGTGTGAGCGGCCCACAGGAAGTTAAAGAAACTGGGGGAAGACTTAAGAGTACTGCAGTGGAAATTCATTTGCTGACAGCCTGCCTCAGGACAGCTCTTGGCGTGGGAGAGAGTGTGCATGATCTCCCAGGAGTAGCTGGAAACCTTAGGCAAGGAGTACAGGCCACTCCAGGCCATTTCCAGCCTCAAGCAAACAAGTCTCCCAGTTCCCAAATACTCAATTTCCCTCTGCTGATGGCATTGAATAAATGGAGGTGTTTGACTGCTAAGACAGCAATATGCCAATGGCATTTTGAACCTGCAATACAATGTTTATGTGGCACATACTGAAAACTAACTATGCTGAGGCAAAACAGAACTGTGTACCTAAGATATCAAAGTCCTCCAAATAGGTTTAGACCTTGGTCAACATTTGTCATATATAATGTTTGGTAAACCAAAACTGATAAATGGTGTTGGTTTTTGTTGCTTTGTTTTAGTTTTGGGTTTTATAAAAATATGTATAAAATCTATCCTTAAACATATAAGAATGCAATATTCTCTCCAGTGACTGTCCAAGGTGGGTACAGCCAGGAGTGCAGGGAGCAGAGGAGTGGCAGAGCAGCTGGGACAGGGTCCTTCTGGGCACAATCTGAACCCTGGAGCTGGGCTGATCCACAGCTGCCTGTGCACAGGTCCTGCCAATGAGAACTGGTCTCCAGGGAGTGCTTTGACTCCAGGGTTTAGAGATGAGATTGCCATTTTTCTCTCTGGTGACAGTCCAAGAAGAGTATGGCCAGGAGCACAGGGAGCCCAGGACTGGCAGAGCATCTGGGACAGGGTCCTTTCAGGCTCCATCTGTCCCAAGAAACTGGGCGGCTCCATAGCCCTGTGTGCCAGGGGAGAGCTGGTCTCTCAGGGGTGCTGAGACAGGCTAGCAGGCCCAGAGGAGGGACAAGCTCCAGCCAGAGAGAGCAGGACCAACTAATACCAGAGATAACCAGATGGCGAAAGGCAACTGCAAGAATGATACCAACAGAAAACAAGGCAACATGGCATCATCCTAATACAGTTCTCCCACAACAGCAAGTCGTGGATACCCCATCACACCAGAAAAGCAAGATTTGGATTTAAAATCACAGCTCAAGATGCTGATAAAGGAATTCAAGAAGGACATAAATAACTCCCTTAAAGAAATACAGGAGAACACAGGTAAACAGGTAGAAGCCCTTAAAGAGGAAACACAAAGTCCCTTAAAGAATTATAGGAAAACACAGCCAAACAGGTAAAAGAAATGAACAAAGCCATCCAGAATCTAAGTAGAAACAATAAAGAAATCACAAAGGCAAACAACTCTGGAGATAGAAAACCTAGGAAAGAAATCAGGAGTCATAGATACAAACATCAACAACAGAATACAAGAGATAGAGAGCCTCAGGTACAGGAGATACCATAGAAAACATTGACACAACAGTAAAAGAAAATGCAAAAGGCAAAAAGCTAACCCAAAACATCCAGGAAATCCAGGACACAATGAGAAGAGCAAACCTAAGGATTTTATGTATAGAAGAGAGAGAAGATTTCCAGCTTAAAGGGCTAGTAAATGTCTTCAACACAAATACAGAAGACAACTTCCCTAACCTAAACAAAGAGATGTCCATGAACATACAAGAAGCCTACAGAACTCCAAATAGATTGGACTAGAAGAGAAATTCCTCCCCTCATATAATAATCAAAACACCAAATGCACTAAACAAAGAAAGAATATTAAAAGCAGTAAAGGAAGAAGGTCAAGTAACATATAAAGGTAGACCTATCAGAATTACACCAGACTTCTCACCAGAGACTATGAAATCCAGAAGATCCTGGGCAGATCTCATACAGACCCTAAGAGAACACAAATGCCAACACAGGCTACTATATACAGCAAAACTCTCAATTATCATAGATGGAGAATTCAAGGTATTCCATGACAAAACCAAATTTACACAATATCTTTCCACAAATCTTGGTCTTCAAAGGATAATAAATGGAAAACACCAACAAAAGGGGGAAAACTGCACCCTAGAAAAAGCAAGAAAATAATCTTCTTTTAACAAACCAAAAAGAAGAGAGCCACACAGACATAACTCTACCTCTAATAACAAAAATAACAGGAAGCAACAATCATGTTTCTTTGATCTCTTAATATCAGTGGACTCAAGGAAACTCACCTCAGTGAAAAAGACAAACACTACCACAGAAGGAAAGGCTGGAAAACAATTTTCCAAGCAAATGGTCCCAAGAAACAAGTGGGAGTAGCTAACCATTCTAATATCAAATAAAATCGACTTTCAACCTAAAGTTATCAAAAAAGATAAGGAAGTATACTTTATACTCATCAAAGGAAAAATCTAGCAAGATGAACCCTCAATTGCGAACATCTATGCTCCAAATGCAAGGGCACCCACATTCATAAAAGAAAATTTACTAAAGCTCAAAGCACATATTGCACCCCACACAATAATAGTAGGAGACTTCAACACCCCACTCTCATCAATGGACAGATTATTGAAACAGAAAGTAAACAGACACAGTGAAACTAACAGAAGTTATGAACCAAATGGATTTAATAGATATCTATGAACATTGTACCCTAAAACAAAATAATATGCCTTCTTCTCAGCACTTCACAGTACCTTCTCCAAAACTGACCATGTAATTGCTCAAAGCAGACCTCAAAAGATAAAAGAAGATTGAAATAATCCCATGCACTCTATCAGATCACCACAGACTAAGGCTGGTTTCAATAACAACGAAAACAACAGAAAGCCCACATACACATGGAAACTGAACAACATTCTACTCTACAATAACTTGGTCAAGGAAGAAATAAAGAAAGAAATTAAAGACTTTTTAGAATTTAATGAAAACAAAGGCACAACATACCCAAACGTATGGGACACAATGAAAACACTGCTCAGAGGAAAACTCATAGCTCTGAATGCCTTCAAAAAGAAACTGGAAAGAGCATACACTAGCAGCTTGACAGCACATCTGAAAGCTCTAGAACAAAAAGAAGCAAATACAACCAAGAGGAGTATACACAGGAAATAATCAATCTCAGTGCAGAAATCAACCAAGTAGAAACAAAGAAAACTATACAAAGAATCGACAAAAGCAGGAACTGGTCCTCAAAGATTGGGAAAAGTTCTTTACCAACCCTACATCTGATAGAGAGCTAACATCCAAAATATACAAAGAACCCAAGAAGTTAGACTCCAGAGAAACAAATAACCCTATTAAAATATATGATACAGAGCTAAACAGAGAATCCTCAACTGAGGAATCTCAAATGACTGAGAAGCTCTTAAAGAGCTTGACTCCTGGTTTTGGTCACTTATTCTCAACAGTGTAATTATCCTCTCAGAACAAATCAGGCTCTCTAATAACTGGCTAGTAGACTTTTCTTAGTCAAAGACACGTTGTTGGTGATAGAAGAGTACACTTCTGCCCAGTGCAGTCACTTAAATCCATATAAATAAATCTATGTGTAAAGAGAAGTACAGATGTTACATATAATAGAATTTTTTAATATGTAGGCTACTGTTTAATTTTATTTATAAAATTTCTTATAAAGGAATAGTTTTATTTTCAATATTCTCTTTTCATTTATATTATTTTATATTTTCAGAAATCTAGATTTGCGTGCTTTCACTAGTATTTTATTTTATAATGTTTGCAATTTTGTTATCTCACAATTATAATTCTAATGAGATACTAAGTTTAAGTTATACCAAATCCTCATGATGCCACAAAATATTTTGTTTTACTCATTGACTCAATATTCTAAAAAAGCAAACTAAATAGATCCTGTACTCAGGACTAATGATCTTTTGTTATTTGATGTTATGGCAACATATCATACTCTAACACACCTTGTTTAAAATCACCTTTGTGTCAGTTCTCTCAACCTCTCAACATAGTCTCTGATTTCTCCAACACAATATCCTCTGTTTTTGATGATTTTTTTCAGCAAGTAAATTTGGGTATCAGTTGTCAAGAAAATCTAAATAGTACTTCATGTAAATTAGCAGAGGTGGTTTTTGTTAAAATACTAATTTAAAAATAATTAATATAATACCTACTCTGTTAAACTAATCTTCCAAGTAGTCCTGTAAACACTGTACTCTCAATCCCAATGATGCTTCTCTGACCCTAGTCTTCCATAAGACAATGGTAGCATCAAGATGAATCACTTATATATGTCTAATATCTCATGGTTTCATTATGTTGATCAGAATTCTTACACATGAGTCCTTTAGATCTAACAAGATGAAGGATATATGATATTCTTATGCTTCCACAAATTGTTGTTAACAGTATTTCTAGATGGAAATCTAAATTGCATGGTTTTTACTCTTAGCCTTTATACACTCTCTAGAGTTTATCTGAACAGTGCACTGGTTCCTGAGTAGACATTGATGGATACAGAGAGGCCACAAAGGCACCATCTTCAAAAGTCAGATAATATTTGATCCAGAAAGACCTTTAGAAATTATTTAGTAACATTTCTTTGATTTATAGTTGAAAAAATTGAGATGATGGGAGGCAAAGACATTTTCAAGGCCAGTAATTTCTTGGTGACTGTTTACTATTATGTCTGAATTTAAGCTTGTATCCTGGCATTAGTCTGCTGACAACTCCCTGCACAAACCTGCCAACTTAAGGCAGATAAGATAAAAAGGATAAAATAAAATAAATCTACAGATATACATGTCAGGATTTCAGAATTAGAGTTATAGTTCTTTCTAGACCTCAGAGTACAAGTGTTACTCCCAAGCTAGCATTAGACATTGGAACATATTAGCCAGAGCTCCACTAAAACAAACATATATTTGCTTCCCACTATCATAGTGGCCAGAGTTTGGCTTGAATTAGTATGTAACCATCAACAATGACTTAGTTGCTATGTGTTTAATTTTAATTTGAAGAGATAAAAATTATAGCTTGTTTTCTGTATCAGGAAAAGCTATAAGCAAGGGAAGCAGATACTCTAATTACTCTTTGTCACCTCCCTGGCCATAAATGATACTTTTTTTGGTGAGATCATTGGCCAAACTTAAAACCCAGGTTGTACTATCACCTCTTATTTCTGGATCTTAAGTGTCTAAGAAAGTATTGCAGTTGGGTTAATGAGGTATGTGGAAGTCACATTCCAGTCTAAATATCCCTTTTCTATAAGTCATTTCTAAAATGGTCAAGCTTTGTCTAATAACTACTTCTGAAATTAATTCCTGTTTTAGCTCTTTTGACTGTATTTGTAGACTGCAAAAAACCAAGTACAGTTTTAAGCCTTCGTAGGTACAGAACTAAGTAGATAATTCCCAACAGAGGAAACTCAAATGGCCTAGAAGCACTTAAAGTAATGTTCAGCATCCTTAGTTACCAGGGAAGTGGAAATGAAAATTATATTGAGATTCCACTTTACACCAATCAGAATGGCAAAGATCAAAAACTCAACAAGCAGCACATTCTTGTGAGAATGTGGAGAATGAGGAACACCTCTCCATTGCTGGTGGGAATGTCAACATGTACAACTCCTTTGGAAATCAATCTGGCCATTTCTCAGAAAATTGTAAATAATTCTACCTGAAAACCCAGCTATATTGTTCCTGGGCATATACCCAAAAGATGTTCCATAATACCACAAGGACACTTGCCCCACTATATTCATAGCATCCTTATTTATAATAGCTAGAAATTGGAAGCAACCCAGATCTTCCTCAACTTAAGAATGGATACAAAAAAAAATGTGGTTCTTCTACACAATGGAAAACTATTTGGCTATTAAAAACAAGGACAGCATGAATTTTTCAGGCAAATGGTTAGAACTAGAAAATATCATCCTGAGTGAGATAACTCTGACCTAAAAGGACATGCATGGTATGTATTCACTGATAAGTGGAAATTAGCCCAAAAGTACAGAAAACCCCTGAAATAGCCCAGAGACAACAATAAATTAAAGAAGAAGAAAGGCCCAAGTAAGGATGCTTAAATGCCCCTTAGAAGGGGGGAACAAAATTGTCCTTGGAGGCATGGTAAAGGAGGGAACATGTTGGGAGAGAAGAGGGCAAAGGGATAGGAGGCAGAATCAGGCATGGGTATAGACAAGAGAGTGGCCCAGAAGGCCGGGAGAATGAATGGAAATATACAGCAGCTTGTGGTGGCTGCGGGGAGAATCTCTAGGATGTTGCAGAGATCTGAGATGAGAGAGGCTACCAGGACTCAATGTGAATGAAATTAGCTGAAATACCCACAGTGGGGATATAGAACTTGAATAGACCACCTCTACCAACTAGATAGAACCCCCAGTGGAAGGATGGGGACATCAAAGCACCTATAAAACTTATGACCCAAAATTGGTCCTGTCTAAAAGAAATGCAGGGACAAAGATGGAGCAGAGACTGAAGGAATGGCCAACCAGTGCCTAGGTCAAGTTGAGACCCTTCTGATGGGCAGGCACCAATCCCTAACACTCTTAGTGATGTGTTATGCTTATAGACAGGAGCCTAACATAGCTGTCATCTGAGAGGCTCTGCTTCCGAGCTGATTGAGACAAATGCAATTTCCCAGAGCCAAACTTTGGACAGAGGTCAGGATCCCCTCTAGAAGAGTTGAAGGAAGCATTAAAGGCCCAGAAATTGATGACAACCCCACATGAAGCCCAACAGTGTCAAATAACCTGGACCTGTGATCTTGGTATATATCATTTTGTGTACACCCAAGTTCATATGTATTCTTTCTATAATATTATGTTCTCTCCATCCTTTTAACTTTTGATAATTTTTTGAGTCAGTTGTCTAGCTTTGATTATCCTTGGTGAGTTTGCCTCTCAATTATGGCTTGATCAGTATTAGGTTTACTATCTAATAGAGTCTATGAAATTACAGGGTTGAGTCAAGTTTACATGAAGCCTGTAAGCACTCAGTTAAGGAATGACTCAGTCTCTGCATCTCATTTAACTCAGTTTTAAAAAATCTTAGAAAACACAGAAATATTTAACTAAAAATCAAGAGTAGCAACATGCCGTCTAAGAAAACCTTGAGGACACTAAAGGCTACTCTGTTCACTACCAGGAGAGGAGGGCAATTCTACAATTCTGAGAAAAGAAATCAAAAAAGTACATGCAATCCTGGATTTCCTTCTCATGAGCCATTGCTTTGGGGCTACTTTGATAGCCCATGTGCCGATATCCTTAGCAACACATTCAGGCATCCCACCTCTGTAAGAATATGTTCTAAGGTTGTCAGTAGAAGTGTAAAAATCTTGGGTAGAGCTCAAACCTATATACATTATGCTCTTTCTTTATACCCTACAGCAGCTACACAGGGCTGGAGTTCATCTGTCATTTTGTATTTTGTACACTGGCCCATCCATTGCATAAATCCTTAGGCAACTGAATCACTACACTTGTACTGAAGGATAACTATCAAGTAAAATTAGAATGATTTCAACAAAGAAGAGCAATGTCTCAACAGATTATCTGACATCAGAAATAGATTTCTAACATAGGAACATGAAGGTGATGTGTCCAGAATGGATCTCTGGCTCAAAAGGAAAAGCTAGAAGAAATATTTTTCTTACATTATCCAATTTAAAATGCTTACACACACACACACACACACACACACACACACACACACACACACACACGGCTAAACAAAATTGATCAGTTGGTAAAGTTTTTGCCTAGAATGTATAAAAACCAGCATTTTCTCCCCATAAACTTGCTATAGTGGTGTACACTAAAATCTCTGAACAAGGAATGTAGAGTTAGACCAATTTGAAATTTAAGACCACCCTTAGCAACAGAGTAGGCTGAAATTTGAAGCCATTGTAGGATATATGATACTTTGTCTCAACAAATAAAATTCGATAAGTTATAAAATTTTTATTTCTGCACTTTCCCTTTTGATATTTCAGAGTATGTTTATTAAGGTCATTGAAACCATGGACATTGTGGAAGCTATATGGCACTTTTCCCTTTTGATATTTCAGAGTATGTTTATTAAGGTCATTGAAACCATGCCAATTGTGGGAGGTATATGGAACTACTATCCAAATATGCATTACCCTGCTGGACTATGGAGTGGAAAAGACAGATGAAAGTTGACTAATATCTGATACTGTTTTCTTAGGTCATTACAGTCCACTTCATTCTGTCCACTTATGGTATTTTAGTGGTGAAGTCAAGGAACAGTTTCTTGTGGGAACGAAATGAAATGGAAACTATTGTACTTTTTCTATCACAATACTCATTCTTTCTCCTTTTCTTGAAAAATTAATCCTGGGGATGAACTTAGGTCTTTTACAGCTTCCATAGCTAAATTCAGTAGGTAAAATACCTAGCCTAAATTTATGTTTAAGAAATTCCCCATATTTTGTAATTTAGCAATGAACTAAAAATTGGTTTATGTCCCCAAACTTATACTGGAATATATCAATTATCTCTGCAATTTTCTAAGAAGGTTAGTACAGACAAAATTGTTTGTTCTTTGATGGTAGGTAAGGTAGACTCCAGATGTAAGAAACTGTTGTGGTTTGAATATGAAGTTTTCCAGAAGTTCAAGTATTTGAACCTAACCAGTGTTGCTGATTCAGAAGGCTTTTCAAACTTTCCTCATTAGAAGAGGACTTTCACTGAGGAATAGGCCATGTTTTGTAACCCTACCCATGCTTGTTTTCTCTTTTGCTAAGCTATGAGGAGATAAGGAGTTCCAGTTGTTCAGTTCTAGAAACATGGGGTTGCCTGTATCTATGCCTTCCCACCTATAATAGACTGTATGCATTTAGTGTACATATATATTAGTGTATATATACACACACACATATAGATTTCTCTAGGTCACAGATTATAATTATTCCAGCATAAAAGATCCAGAATTGGAATTGCTAATGTATAGGAATGAGAAAAAATAAGACGTTTTAGCAAATGAAGGCAATTGCTTCCGAGCATGACCACCGGAGACATGGGACCCACATAGTGGAAGTAAAGAATGAACTTACTCATTCTGTCTTCTGACTACCACACTAAATAATAAATAAATAAATAAATAAATAAATAAATAAATGAAGTGGGTAGGGAGGGGAAAGGACCTGGAAGGACTTGGGGGATGAAAAAATATGATCAAAATATATTTATATTTAAAAATTGTTAAACAATAAATGTAATAAAAAGAAAAATGATAAAAGAATATATGAATGAATCTACACAGTTTCATTAGATGTTGGAAAACTAATTTTCAAAGTTTTCTTTTCAAAAGAAATAATTTTCTCTTAGAGTTATTAGCTATTAATTGGTATAGACTTTTGTGTTGTGTACCTATTCAAATCATGGTTTTTTAATTAATTACAATTTCTTGCTAATTCATGCATTACTTGATCATAGTCACATGTGTAGTGATAGAAATATACAAAAAAAAAACCCCAAGAACTACCTAATTCAAATATTATTTGTTGCTTTTAATTTCCAAAATAGCTTTGGTTGCATTAAAAAGGTACAAAATTAATACTGCTGTATTGAAAAAAATTGTGACTTCTCAGGTAAAATATGCTAAGATGTCTGCACATTCTTATGTTGGAAACTGCTATTTATTTTTACTCAAGGGTTATGAAAGCCATCTCACTTATCATGGAGCACAGGGGCATATGTTGAGAGTGTTCATTGCAACTGAACACAGCTGTTTGTTTATGTAAGTGGTTTTTATATGTGGCAGTGCCAAAAATAAGTTTAGTCTCAGCATGAATGTGCAATATTATCATGTGAACCCTTTTGAACTAATTTGAGAGCTATTGTGATATAATTGTGACATAAGAGACCTTAAATCTACTGATGTGAGTGAAATTTGTATGCATATAACTACACATATGGGCATGATTTTGAAACAAAGCTGTTGCTTTTTAACAAGCAACTGAACTGCAGGGTAGCAGCATAAAAGCAGACAAACCCAGGCGCTATGTCAAAATGGTGAGTTTCCACTTAAATGGGATCCAATATGTGGCTTCTTTGGTCATTTCTTCCTCTCATATTCCTCACTTTTCTCCCATTTTTCTTCTTTCATGATCATCTAATATTTTCTGTTTATATTACATGGACATTGATGCTTGTAATTATTCCAGCATAAAAGATGCAGAAGGAGGATGGAGAAAAAAGACAAGAATAGGAAGAGGATGGGTGTGAGCATACTGCATAATGACATGAACATCAACCGCCTTTTTCCACCTACACCTCAGTAAGAGTAGCTTACTGCCACTCGGAACACCGACCTGGACCTGGAGACCATGGGACCTTATGCTCATACCATAATGAAGCAGTGCTGCTGAGCTGGGACACAAGCCCTCAATTAGGAGGTGCTGCTCATCTCTGTCAACACTAATGAAATTCGGACATCTAAAGTGACAGGCACAGCAACTGGTTTGGGAGTTAAAAAATTAATACTTTCAAGTTTCATTTTCTCGTTCCTCCCTCATTGACTTCCCCTGGAAGGATAACACAAGGAGAATCACCCTGACCAGCCCATACCTGTTCAGAAGTAAAGGTCAAAATCCAGTGAAAGTATAGATTTGATTTTAAAAGGAGGGAAGGGAAGGGAGTAGGTCATAACGCTTGGGTGCCCTTTGAACTTTGACAAGAGCAGTGAGCCTTTCAGCCCCGATATTCCAAACCAGAACTGACAACTTTCACAGGGAGAAATGAGATTGCAAGTGCAGTTTCACACAAGAAGAGTGCGTAATGGACACTGAGTCTCAGCAATGGCTGTTCATCTATCTGCAACTGCTTTGAAACCAAGAAGAAACGCTGAAAATAGTCAGCAATGATATTTATGTAATGGGACTATATTTTCCCTTGTATAAGAAATTATTGAATATAAATTGTGTCCCAAACTAAATGTCTTCCTAGAAATACAATAATATACATGTTGTGTTGTGCTTTTTATACAGAACTAACAGAAGCAGTTTTAGAAGGGACTCTTTCCTTTGGATTTGAAAAGTCAACTGCTGGTGTAAGTGTTTTCTTTACATTAATTGAAAAGTCTCCTCCAAATTTACCATCAATCAGGACAGAAACCCTTGACAACAAATTCCCTGCTGCAATCTCAGAGCCAGGCTTAACAGTTCTGCTGTATAGATGGAATGCTACCAGGAAGAATTTTAAGACTCCAGATGCTTTGGAAGAGTGATTGATTCTTTTCACTTTGCAGCTGAGTTCTGGACACTTCTTATGTTAGGACCAACACATGAGATGTGGCTCATTCCTGCCTTATTCTACCCACTACATCTCAACTTCAGTGTACTTAGAAGCTGATTCCTCTCCCTGGTTAGCTGTAACTCAGGTCATGCACAGGTCAGGCCAGCAGGATATTTCTTCTTTGAGAGCCATTTCTGTGCTCAGTCGTCTCCCGTGTTGTTCCGTCAGCTCTTCCCAACAGGGTGCCCATTATAAATTCATAAACTTCAGCTCATTTTCACCCTTCACCGCACACCATCTAAGATGGAACATGCAGATGTTCAGAAGTCATCTCATAGCAAATGTATTTCTCCACTCACATCACAAGAACCAGCTCTTTAATAAAAGTGCTCCAGGGCTTCAAGAATGGGTCAATATTAAGTGATAGATAATTAAAATACTTCAGTCTATTTTTTTATTTCTATGGATGGGTGTGAGCAAATTTTTACAAGAAGCAGAGTAGGTAAGTCAATTAACATCATCAAATGCAAGTTTTTGATAGTATTAATAATGACTCTAGGATAACAGGACAAAGACATAACTGTTCTTTGTTAACCTAGATGACATCATCCTAAACTATGTCTAAAAATGGTCTTATTAATTAAAGTTAACAGTTAACAGGTTGGTACAAAAGTACATGGATTGATTACTATTAAGCTACTTTCACTGACCAAAATAAAAAAAAAAATTAAAGCCTGGTATTTGTTTCCCCAATATCTAAGAATTGCACATAGCATGTTTTGAAAACTATGGGGGAAATGAGAAGGATAGCTTCATTTTGAAGAAGAAATCTAAGAGCAAATAACCTATAATTGTAGAAGCATTTTGTGTTGATAGAATCAGTCAGCAGGTCATAGTCAAATATGAATTACAGGATAAAGGAATCTTCTAGGTACTGGAGAGTTTAAAATAATATCAGCTTTTGTTTTAGTATACAGAATACTAGAGAATTTCAGGAAAGCATGAAAATAGTTAAGACTATGAAGATCAGGGAAAGATTAGGAGGACAGCAAGAGTACATATGGTCTACATGCATGGTATTGGTACAGTGACAGGCATGTAGATCAATGGAAGAGAATTGAAGACCCAGAAATGAATCCACACTCCTGTGGTCACTTGAACTTTGACAAAGGAGCTAAAACCATCCAGTGGAAAAAAGATAGCCTTTTCAACAAATGGTGCTGGCTCAACTGGAGGTCAACATGCAGAAGAATGCAAATTGACCCATTCTTATCTCCTTGCACTAAGCTCAATTCCAAGTGGATCAAGGACCTCTACATAAAACCAGACACACTGAAACTAATAGAAAGGAAACTAGGGAAGAACCTTGAACATATGGGCACAGGGGAGAATTTCCTGAACAGAACTCCAATAGCTTATGCTCTAAGATCAAGAATTGACAAATGGGACCTCATAAAATTACAAAGTTTCTGTAAGGCAAAAGACACTGTCAAAAGGACAAAGCGGCAATCAACTAACTGGGAAATGATCTTTACCCACCCTGCATCCGACAGAGGGCTAATATCCAATATATACAAAGAACTCAAGAAGTTAAACTCCAGAGAGGCAAGTAACCCTATTAAAAATGGGGTACAGAGCTAAATAAAGAGTTCTCACCTGAAGAATATCTAATGGCTGAGAAGCACCTAAAGAGATGTTCATCATCCTTAGTCATTAGGGAACTGCAAATCCAAATAACCCTGAGATTCCATCTCACACCAGTCAGAATGGCTAATATCTAAAACACAGGAGACAGCAGATGTTGGTGAGGATGTGGAGAAAGAGGAACACTCCTCCACTGCTGGTGGGATTGCAAGCTGGTACAACCACTCCAGAAAGCAGTCTGGCGGTTCCTCAGAAAACTGGGCATGATACTCCCTGAGGATCCTGCTATGCCACTCCTGTGCATATAACCAGAGGCTTCCCCTGCATGCAATAAGGACACATGCTCCACTATGTTCATAACAGCCTTATTTATAATAGCCAGAAGCTGGAAAGAACCCAGATGTCCCTTAACAGAGGAATGGATTCAGAAGATGTGGTATATTTACACAATGGAATACTACCTAGGAATTAAAAACAATGAACTCTCGAAATTCCTAGGCAAATGGTCAGAACTGGAATATATCATCCTTAGTGAGGTAACCCAATCACAAAAGAACACACGTGGTATGCAGTCACTGATAAGGGGATATTAACCCAGCATCTCGGAATACCCTAGACACAATTCGCCTATCAACAGATTTCCAAGAAGATGGAAGGAGAGACCCCTGGTCCTGGAAAGACTGGATGTAGGGGAATGCCAGGACAGAGAAGTGAGAGGGGGTTAAATGGGCAACAGAGGGAGGGAAGGGGGCTTATGGGACTTTCGGGGAGGGAGGAAACGGGAAAGGGGAAATGATATGGAATGTAAAGAAAAAAACTTAGAAAATAACAAAAAAGGAGTACATTTGGTTAGGATATATATTCAACTGTGGTGTGTAGGTAGCAGAAATAATGAAGGAAGAGAAGAATAGCAGAGACAAAGTACTGGGAACAGCCATGCCATCGATGTCTGCTTTGTATTAAGCAGAACACCCCATTCAGTGAGAGGAATCCATTAGGGATGGAATGGGGTGATGGAGCGGGAAAGAAGGTAATGCTGATTGAATAAAGGGTACATAAGTGTAAGAAAGCATTGAAATTATGTGATATACATTAGTGAGTAAAGTGAAATTGAATAAGGAACATCATTCTCCCTGGTGTAGAAATAATGGTGGTAAATATCTCTAAGGAAACACTTAAGAGACAAAGAAGGTATAATTTGGACTTAAGATACTACCTCTGAAAAAGTCAATTCCTAAGTGTCTCTGTTCCTTTCTTCATGAGACTTATAGCACTCTTTCTTTTATGTTTATTTCTTCTTTCTTCTGTACCTTTCTTTATATTCTGTCTTTTCACTCCTTTGATTTATTTCTTTTTGTATCCTCTCTTAACAAGCTGTATATAAATAAACCATATGGATTTATTTTGATTTGTCACATTTTTTATACATTTTGTGATGTCTGTTCACTGCTCAAATTTTTTCTTATGATTTTTCTATTAAAATTATTTCTATTGGCTCTCTGTCTAGCCCAAGTTAGACTGAAATCTTAAAGCTATTTTGATGGGAATAAAAGATTTGAAATATTAAAACATACAATTCATTCATTCTTGCTTAAGAAGTCATTAAAACATACATAAGCTTATATTACAGGTTCCTAACAGTAACAAAATGATGTAGATTCTGGACTTAAAGTAATGTTCTGTGTTAGTAGTATAAGGAGCTACATTTTGACTAATTTCATTTTGGGCTTGGGCAAAAGTATATGAAGCGATCATAATTATACCAGAAGCTGAATTTGTGCAGCAAGAAAATTCTGAAAATAGAAAAACACTAAAGAAATGCATTGATGCTTTATATATTAAGTGATGCATTTATATTTTTATTTTTACATCTTGTAAAAATGCTATCTGTGGGGGAAAATAGGTCATCTCATTGCCAAGTTGATCCATAGGCTGCCCACTGTTGACTTAACATAAAATGTGATATTCAAAGCTAAAACAATCAAGTAATTACTTAGAAAGCCACCAGTATCTGGGTTTTGAACCCTTTTTACAAAACACACTTATATTTGATTTTTATTCAAATGCCTTATTCAAATATTGGATTCCTGTGGATCTTGAAATTATCTTTTAATCTTCTGGGCCTCATAACCTAACACTATTAACAAGCAATTTTCATTTCACTTTTCACATAGAAGCATTGCACATACTTCTCCCTGACTTTCCCCTGGCCACATTGACATTAGGTAAAAACTAATTATGTTCCAGGACCTTCAATGTTGTTGACATATGTTACCTCAGGTCATTCCACTCATTCTGTGAAGTATTCTACAGAGAAATGAGTATACTGTAGTACTTTCAATGAGCAATGCTCCCATAGTCTTAGGCATTTGAATTCTTGGTCCCTGGTAGGTGGCACTCTGGAGAGGTTTAAGTGGTATAGCCATGCTTTAAGAACTATATCACTGAGGGTTCACTTTGAGATGAAAAGCTTTCAATGCAAGCATTTGAGGTTGTGAGCTCTCTTTCTGCTCTGGGCACCAGGCCTGCTGCTTGCCACCAGGATGAACTCTAGAACCCTAGACTCAAATAAACTCTTTCTTCTATAAGTTGCTTTGGTCATAGTATTTTAGCACAGAAACCGAAAAGTATCTAGTACATATGTCAATGGTATCTGAGAACATTAAGGGTTCTGCAGCTCAGGGCCAAACTTAACC